>JARVJO010000165.1:11494754-11505689 GCA_031762555.1 Cynodonichthys magdalenae | reverse complement strand
TTTAAATTTGTTAATTGTCTGAAATAAAAAAAGTCATTCATTCATTCATTCATTCATTCATTCATTCATTCATTCATGACAACCTGCTCTTGCAGATTTACACGTCTTCCATCCATGTGCATACCGGTAGTTTAACTTAAAGTATAAAGGTGAGTTAAAAACAAAGGTGAGAAGGAGAAAAGTGTTAGTAAGTGCATTTTAAACTTTAAGCTAAACTGAGGCAGCATAGGCACGCACAATCTATCTGCACATCCTGCTCCTTCCTGTCCATTGGCCAATAGGAGAGGAGATGAGTCAAGAAGGGCCGCCCACCTCATTTGCATAATGCAGCATGCATAATGTAAAGTAAAAACAGGAGACACAAAAATGTAAAAACAACACGCGGGAATAAGAGACTTGTGGGAAAAAAAACACTTATAAACAAAAAAAAACATTTAAGAAACATGAATGCATGTACAAGTAAAAGTAAAAACAAATATATATTTAAAAAAAAGTAAAATTATGAAATTATTTTTAAAACAATAAAATATATAATTAGTTGAAACTAAACAGGAAAAATAAATATGACGGTCAATAAAATTATAAAACATGAGATAAAGTTCTCCTTTTAGGTGTACTTATTTATTTAGTGGGCCATTTATATATTGCTGCTTTTGTTTTTAAGTATGTCAGTTTTGGTCCTCCATAGCCTATAAACTGCACAATACATTTTTCAATGACTGTAACCAACAGTCTTCAACACAGACTTGTGAGGGATCAAATTAAAGGTGATTATTAAAGAGATCATATTCTATCATCCAGCATGGTTAAAATATGATCAAAATACAGTTAATTATCAATAATAAACAATATAACACACAGCAGGTGTGCAGCAAGCACTCACTTCCAATCAAGTCCAATAAGCCAATAAATCCTTATTTTCGTCAAAGCATTTACATCCAAACAGCATATAAACCAACAGCAGCAGGATATAAAAGATATTTTACTTACCTTTGAAGAAGGATATGTCCTCTTTAAGACCAAAAGTGTAATCCAAAAATCCAAAATGGCTACCAAGATGCAGCAAAATGAGTCTTTTCCAAGACATTTCCTTGTCAATCAGTTTTTCTTGTCCTGAAGCACCCAAAACATCTTTAACAGCCATATTTCTTCTTTTCAGCAGGTTTTGACAAATTTCACTCCAAATAAAAGTTTTTTCACATCCTCTTTGCTATGAACCTGGTGCATGCTCACACTAACTTCACACTTTGAATTTTCTCCTATTTCTAAACAAAACCTCAAGAACTGTCTACCTATGTGAAGGGAATTTGATTGGCTATACGTCTGTGATGTCAGACCAAGGATCAGAGCTCATTGGTCTGTTCTGCTGTCAGTCAAGTTATGCTACTGCCACACAGAAGAGCCCAGAATCAACTCGGTTAGTCAAAAAAGGTGTCAATCAAAACAAGATAACCTACTGAACCATTTTGATACTTTACTGTTTGAATTAGAAGCCTCTGGTAGCATTCTGAAGACTTCAAAGTTAAACATACATCACTGGGAGATCACTGGTTGACAGAACTGTTTAGGGCTTAGAAATCATTTTTTATCTATCCCTTTTTTCATGATCTTTTCTCTGAGTTGAATTAGGACAGACACTTTAAAGGGAGTGATGCAATCACCTTTTTTTACAGTATCTTTTTTTTAAATTGGTCTTACTCTGTAGAAATTTGATCTCACTTCAAACTGAAGTTTTTTTTTACCATGACTAATTTATAATAGCAATATGACAGTAAACATAAAAGGTTGTCAGTACTTTTTATAGGCACTGCAAGGGGTTGAATACATGGTTGTCTGCCTTTTTTGTCTCTGTTGGCTCTGCAATGAACTGTTGTTCCACCCAGGGTTTTACTGTGCTTCTCATCTGCTGACAGCTGGGAAATGAGTCTGCAGGATGTAAAGGTGGCTGTAGATAGAAACAGTTTAGATATCGTTTTTTTTTGTCATTCATTTCATTAATAGGCGGTGGTTCAGTTAGTTCAGTTTAGTTCAGTTTAGTTCAGTTAGTAGAGCTGTAGCTTCTCAGCATAAGGGTTGCTGGATTGAATCCCAGCAGGAGACCTTTCTGGTTAGATTTTGCATGTTCTCTCCGTGCATGTGTGGGTTTTCTCCAGGCACTTCGGTTTCCACCCACAGACCAAACTGTAAGGCTAATTGGTAACTCTAAGTTGTCTCTAGGGGAGAATAAATAGTTGTTTGTCATGTTTGTCTCTATGTGGCCCTGTGATGGACTTGAAACCTGTCCAGGGGGATCCTCACCCCTTGCACAGTGACTACACCAGTGGCTCCTGTGATCCTGAAAGGAAGAAGAGAGTAAAAGATAATGGGTGTATGGATTTAAATAAAGAAAGAAAGACTGAAATTTGTAATTTATTCAAGACCATAGTGGCTACGAATAGAAAAAATTAATTAATTAATGAAGTCCAACCATTAGCGCAGCAGTCCACCAATCAGGTTTTTAGTTGGCCAGATCCAAGAACCACTGCTTCTTGGGCTTATGTTTTTTAGACAGAAGTAACTGTTAAATTAACAAATATAAAAGCTGTAAAAATCATAATACTAAAACAAGACACCAACTTCTTCTTTGTTTAAGACTGCGAAGTGACCCTCTAACAGTATGAGGCATATTTTTTAACTTTAATATCTATTTTTTAAATTTGTAAATGCTGAATCCAACTGCCAACCTCCACCCCCCAGAGACAACAGAGTTATATAAAGATGTCACATGTCAGATGGACTGGAATCAGTGTTGTCAGGGAATGGAATAAGGGCATCAATTTTGTTTTCTCCCAACTGTACTTGGAAAAGCAAATTAGTAGTGTGCAAATGTTTTCTAAAGCAATGAGGTGGCACTGGGGAGACCGTGTTTTTAGCAATGCTGAATGTTCCTTTCCTCAACCTACTTCTGGTATGTTCAGTGAAGCCTGGTGGTTTGAACATGGCTGCCTAATGATGACATTCAAATAAAAAGCCAGCCAAGGAGCTCATTATGGGTAATTTTCAAAGAATACTGCCCAGCTTATTCAGAGGAAAAGTTAAGTTGTAGCACAGAAAATAACATGGGTTGAAAAAGTACAATCATCTTCAACTTTTCACTTAATATACTTTATGTAGTGGCTTGTGTCTTTGAAGCCCTGCTGTTTCCAGACAAAAGATAATGACTGACCACTACCAAAGTAAGATAATTTACCCACTTTCCAGTTGTATGGCTGCGGTTTGTGTGGACATTAAAATGTATAAGCTATGCTGGGTTGAGTTCTTGGGTCTTTAATTAAGTGTAGCTCGGCTGAATCCCCTGAAAGTGCAAACTCCAATCAGCCCCTTGGCCACACCCTTGGTCAATGGATGCCTAGCAATCCCATAAAAGGGACCAAAATAACCTGAACTAAACTGGGGATGATGTATTGATGGTTTTTCAGGAGGATAAGCTAAACGAGGAGAATGACTGATGAGCTTTCCACTGATCTGGGCTGGTAATTAAACTTTCTGTGAAGTGATGACAGCATCTGGGATAAAAATAAAGCTCATTCTTCAACATTCACAGTGCAATTGTGGGTTCCTGAGAAAGGTTCGGGGGACCAAGTTTCTACAAGATGTGACTCACCAGTATAATTGCAAAACCATATAGTCCTACCATCAAACAAATTCAAAACGTGGGGTAAAATCCCAGCTGTGCCCTGGTCACTGACGATGACAATATCTAAGCATTTTGTCTTAGATAGTGTCAATTGATCTGCAATATTTATTCACTTATTATTACTGAACAAACAGAGATAAAATAGAGGAAGGATTTTAGATACATTTTCCGTGCATCTCTCTCATTAGCTTTATTCATTTTCCTTAGAGAGCTTTTGTTGTTCTTGTTTTATACTTCTTTTATTTGGACTCTTCTTACGAGTCTGCTTCTCCAGTGAATCATCTGTTTCATCTAGCACCCTGATTAGATTTAAACAGTGCCTGTAAAACCTCTGTCTCCACTAAAATTAGCTGATGGTTTGCTGTCAGTGGAAAAACTACAACACTATTCAGGCTTTGAGTGAGTGAAGGCTGGAGACTGTGCTGTGTGGAATTAATATCAGCAGGACAGCAGGCAGGGCACCATCAGTTTGGAAAATGTGGGAAAAATGTTCACAAAAGAGACAAGCTAATTAGTCAGACTTTTTCAGGCCTATTTCAGTGATTTAAAACTACAACAATTTGTTGTATTGGAACAGTGTGTTGCATAATATTTCAGGTGAAATATGTGCTGTAATTCAGTGAGCTAATTATACCAGTCAGAGCTACTAAAAAGGGGGGAAAGTAACGCAGAGTAAAAAATTAGTAAAACGGAGTAAACAGGGTAAACAGAGTATTATGCACAATTGAATTTTTTGAGCTGTATATCAAGTTAAAATGTTGTCTCATCAAAAACATGCCCAGAGTGTTGCTTTGACTCATTCATGCATGTTTGAGAAATCCTTGAATCTCCTGGAGCCATTCGAAGGTGCAAAAACGCTTGTTAATACAAAGCACCACCCATTTACACAAAGCTCCTCCCAGCCCCAGTCAGCTCCTTCCTGCCCCAAAGAGCACTCCTCCCCTTGCACCTCCCTCACACAGCTTATCTTCTGTTGAGAAACAGAATTTAATTCTGACCAATGGAGAAGCTAGGCCAAAGACTAAAGTAGAATTCTACCATCTTAAAACAACATAAATCATTTTTCTAATCTCCAAACTGTACCTGTCTACATCAGCTACAATGTTACAAAACTTTGTTCACTGATTCCCATTTTAAATTTCAACTACTTCTTCAAAAATACCCTGCCTGAAAACCGCTATGAGCTCTTTTTTTTTTTTGGTTTGATAAACAGCAGCATTTAGCTTAACTCCCAAGTGTGCAGCAATTAAAAATGTCCTACTGATACACAGGCAGAGTGGAAATAATTATTTGCAGGTTGGCCTTGTCCTCACATACACCAAGCTTTCCCCTCTATCCTTACCCCACACACCGCAGCCATCTCAGCTTTTGTATCTGGTAATTTTTGTGTAATTAAATGTAATTTTCTCACCCACACCTCACATGCCTCAGTTTAAACATGTCGCCAGTCACACTGTCACCACCAGTGACCAATGTGGGCACCTCAAAGTTGCCATACTTTTTTTTTTTTTACACGCTTTCACTCACAAAGGTAAACTTCTACATGAAGGTTTTTAGTTCTAATGAAGCTCTCTGGGATCTTACATTTTCCTGCAACACAACTTTCATTCAGTGTTAAACTGCTCAGACAGCATTTAAATATTTTGTCATGAGTTGCTCAAACATGTTATTTCTAAAGCGTTGTTGGGTGTTTAATTTCAAACCAATGAAATAAACCAAAATCAACCCTGTCAAGATGCAACATTAGTTTCTGTGCCACAAGTATTTTATTTTCCAGCAATAGACAGTTGCCCCACAGACCACAAGCAAAAAAATTAAAATCATATATATGAACTGAGTTGTTTTGGGTTTTAATTATGTATGTCAGTGTGATGCATCTTAGCAGCTCAGATGAGGGCTGACGCATTTATTTTTAAGTTTGATGCTTGCATTTTACAGTGAGAGGAATGACCATTTTTGGTTTTGTTGCAATGTGGAAGACAGACAGCAAATGTCAAAGCACTAATTTTCTCATGACATGCTAATTTCCATAAACAAGCCTACCCTGCGCTCACTCTAGTGTCAGCTGCATGCTGAACTGCAGTAAAAAAAGAGTGGCTCACATCCAAGTCAAGCTTTTTTTGGCACAACTCTGCATTTTCAAGGTTTATCAGGGGCCTCACTGGAAACATGTAATGCCTCTCATAGAAAAAAGTCTAACTTCTTCTAACGCTACAAGCAAAACCATAAAGCATGATGTCATTACATGAAACAATCATTTGGAAGTTATCACAACTGCCATTCACTGCCAAAAATCAACAATTAAAGCCTTAGAGAAAACATTTACTAAATAATCTATTCTTTTAAAGTTTATTAGTCCTATATTGGTGAGAAAAAGGTTTTTCTACCCCAAAATCTACATTCAAAACAGCAAACCTGGTGATGTCATTATGGGTAATATGCTGGCAGTTGTCATGGCTACCCTGACATAAAGGGAGGCTTTTAAGCAATGATGGAAGGAAGGGTTGGTGGGAGTCTGTTCGTTTTAATATGCGAAGATGAGACATAAATGAGACGGAGCATTTGGTTTCAAGTTCAGCCGAGACACATATGTAATCTGATGGTAAATGGAAGCCACATTCAGTGCCTGGTTTTTTTTTTTTTTGGTTTACATGTCCATTTCCTCAGAGGAATCATGGGACTTTAGGTTTATACCAGAAAAGTGATGTGTATACCAGAAAGGGAAACCAAATGAGCACAATGAGATGCTGAAAGGAGACCAGTGACCACAGAACTGGAACCACCTTCTTCCAATTTCAATAAACCACAGTTTTTTTGCTCAATTCCAAGTGGTAGGGCAACAATTGTGAACGTAAACGTGCATTAATCATTTAAGCCGTCTTTCAAGAGAAAACAAAAAAATCCAAAATGTATTTAGTATTAGGCTTGCACATCCAATCTGTTGTTTCTTTAGTCTGAATTATGCAGTTAAAGACTTCTGGGTGTATCAGATAGACAGCTGATGTAAAACAAGAGTTTGTTTTTTATAGTTTATTTTAAAATATTTGTTTAAGGACAAGGAATCGATCAGTATAAATTTGCATACTTGTATTAAAATATGTTTTTTTGCAAACTGTCATGCAGCCATGACTTTCAAATGTGGCTGCATGGTTCACTTGGTCTCACAATTCAAGTAGACTACAACTAACAATTTGCTAATTTCATAGCAAGTTTAAGTTGTTAACTAGTCTTTAACAGTTGCAGTTTAGTAAGAAAACCAAATTAAATGTCAATCAAGGAGCTGACTGTGGACTGTATCACAACCCCATCAATTGTGGAGAGGGTAAGCAACTTCTAGTAATTTGTGTGCATGTTCAGGAGCATCTTTGAGGTTTGTGCACTTTTCTCAAAGTAAAATTCAAGCACTTTTCAAACATTCTCAAGGTAAATTGTCTAACTTTTCCAGCGTCAAACTTTAGTGCAGTCTGTAGCTTTGTGCGTCTTTCTCCACTGAAATTTATAACCACGGTATACAGCATGTTTCCTGTGTGAAGGGAGCCTTTTTAATAATCAAAAATACTCTGCAACTGAATAAAATTCTGCCAGCTATAATAGAAATGGACATACAAGCAGAAGGAACCCAAAAGGCATCAGAGGCACAGCATGCATGAAGGAACATTGCCAAATCACAGCTACTTTTTCCATAAAACCATTAACTAACCACCTTTATAGCGTTTTCAATAAAAATGTTTTGATGTTGCACATTTTAAAGTACAGCAGATGACAATCTATAGCTTGATCATCCTTCAAACAATCAAACACCAGTATTCCTGGGAAGTTAGAATGTCAAGCACTTTCAAGGACAAACACTTTAAAGCAAAAATTCAAGCATTTTCAAGGATTTCAAGCATATGAACCATGCATCATGTCTAGTCCACACATACAGATGCTTTAGTTTCTAAATCTACAGGCAACATTCAAAGCTTTTAAACCTTTTTACTTTGTTGAGATTTTGTGCAGAGGTGTCACTTCATAATTCAAGGGTTTTACAGTCCATACCAAAAAAAAAAAAAAAAAAGCCCTGCAAACGTTTATCAAAGCAACCCATACGCTGGCTCAGCTCAGGTCTGCCCTCACTACAGGATACATTTGTCAAACACTGCAAGACCAAAACAATAAAAACATTAATGACTCCTCACACCTCAGTAGTTTTTTTCCTCTCAGGCAAACTCTGGCAAATAATTCCAAAACCTGATGATCAAGGGATGAAGGAGGAATTTATAATACAATATATTAATAACCTAAATCTTGAACCTCATTTTACAGAAAAATAAAAATAAAGATGAAGAAGCAAATACAACTGTTTGGAAGCCTGTATTTAAATTGAAAACAATATTCAATTAAAAAAAACGGGCTTTTGGTGTTTCCATTCAACTTTGCTGGAGAGTTTTTCCATGGGTTTCATTAATGAGCAGGCTGCAGTGCTGCTGGAGTCAAATGATGTTGGTCAGACTGAGGGGGAGGGGACCAGATGAGACAGATTTACCAGTCAGGGGGCGAGAGCTACAAATACAGCTGTGTTTAGTCGCACTTTCACGCAGGACGTCCCTGTGTCAAAAGCGAGGACCGACCCGTTATCCTCCCTCCTCCTCTCCCCACTGACTTCAGGAAACTCAAGTGGCTGCTGCTGCAATTAAGGAACCACGCCTGTTGCGCTCTAATTTCTCTGAACTCCTGTACTTATAGCACCATCCTCTGCTGCTGAAACGCTTGACTCCTGTGGCTCCGAGTCTGTTAGTCCAGAAAACGCTCTGTCCTGCTTTTTTTTCCTCTCCACCCCTCCTAATTGTTTTAATATCGCGAGAGCCTATACAGCGGAGACCCTCCGGGGCTGGCTCTTTTGACCACCGCCACTTGGAATTGCAGCTCTGGTCACTCTGACCAACACGCAGGGAAACAATGATGGAGCACCTCAAACTGAGTTTAATGTTTTGCTGCTGGATCAAGTTGGCAAGTTCTGTTCTCTCCCCTGCCCCTCAAACTCCTGTGGCTAATCCTGAAGGTAAGAAGTCATCCAACTTTTTATTTTTATTTTTTTTGCTGTTGTTGCGCCATCCTAGTTTTATTATCTCCCATATGAGATATAACTTTTATAACTAATTGAACAAGTTATTGCCTCTTTTCAAGGCAGTTATCCAAATGAAGGCTTGTGTATGTATGTATTTTTTGTACATGATGTCAGTGTCTGTGAGGCACAGGTTGCATGCCTGCGGCTCCATGTGTGGGAATCGCAACATGTCTGGCGCAACTTTTGTCGGAGAGCGAAATTACACGATTCTGCGGTTTCTCACATTCTACTTTTTAAAATGCTGTTTGAGCTTTTACATATAACAGGGTGTAAAGAAGAAACTAATTTGAGACGAGTCTTTAATAGTTTGGCTAATAAAAAAAACAGTTATAGCGATGACTGGCTGTACAGAATGCGCAAAAACAACTATTTAATTTGAGAACAAACAGGGCTGTGATTGAGAAACAGAGAGGTGCTTGTAAACAGGTTATAATTAAAGGTTGAATTGAACAAATCACTTCCACTGCTGCTCAGCTGCACAAGTCAACGTATAGGTCTGATTTATATCTTGACTGGAAACCCAGAAATCTTGTAAAACCTCGAAGAGAAAAGTTTGATTGCAAATTACTGCAAGATTAGTTTTTTATAAATCTGGAATTATTCAACATATTTTCTGACAATTGTCTAACTTAGTGGCAGGATGAAACAAAAACAATGTTTTAATTCCAAAATGATCACTACCTATAGCATAATGCCTTAACATCATATTTGACTTTATCCAGATGTGACATGTACAGATGTATAAATAAAGCAACATACATGAGTTTTGTGAAACAACAGAGAGTATGTGCTGGGGGCTGTAAAATCACTTGGGCTCCCTGCAGGCTGCTGCTGAAGTCTTTAGGGTGTTTTATTATACATTTGTGTTTCAGTTTGCGGTATTTTCTTGTAGTTAGTCTAAGCAATACCTCAAAATCTACAGTTCCAGAGCACACCTGAGTAATCTATGTTTAACAAAATTGACTGGTTTGTATGTCCAATTTTTAATTTCAAAGAAAACAACTAGACTTCTATTTTGTAGTTGAAAATATTTTGCCCCCCATTTGGAAAGCTTCCTAATTCAGACCTGGATAGCGTGGAGCTCCGAGCTTTAAACTAGATGAGATGCTTTGTTTTGTAAATTCACATTCTCACTCCCTTCTCCCAGGAGAGTCATTAAAATCTCTGTTTGCCTGGCTCACAAAAGCCTTGCAAACAGAGATACTTTGATCACATGCATGAACGTGTACAGTCATGCACGTTTTCTATAGGTTCATACTCAGATAAAGAAAGTACAACATATTCAAATATCTTTTAAGGAATGATTTAGTATTCCAACAACAGAAAGTCTGAACATTATAACAAAAATAAACAGAAATCAACAAAACAAGTATTCTTTTCAATTTAAAAGCACATGATCATGTTCTTGGTTATAATTAAAAATGTTACATAGCAAATAAGCCAGAAATAATCTTTATGCATCACATCTACTTTTCACTCTGATCCTCTCCTTCAGCTTTTCTCTGAGGGCACCCTTCTACTGTTTGCTGCTCAAACACAAACTGGATTCAGCAGTGAAAAGTGCCAGTGGAGGGATGCAGAGCTCTGGTCATTTCTCACCACTGTGCACCTGGCCAGACTCTGAACAGTGGACGTGGCTGTTGGTTTGTCAGTATTGGAAAGTTACAAAAATTGGGCTGCGTAGACCCCCACTGTCCAGCCACCTGAAAGAAGCCTTTCACTTTTTCTGACTCTTTGAGCAACATTTTGGATTTAACATTAAATGCTGTCTTATGCTGTGATGTTGAGCTTCTGCACATACACTACTCACAAAACGTTAGGGATGTTTGGCTTTCAGGTGAACTTTATGGAAAATGTAAAAAGTTCATGCTACAGTGATATATCATGAAAGTAGGACATTTAAATAGAAGAATGCACTGGTGATTTCATCATCTCAAACAATTTATTTAAAGAAAAGTTAACAACAATGGTGGGAACACCACAGCAAAAAAATTCAACGTCTCAATAACTTGTCATGTGCCCTTGATCATCAATTACAGCTTGACAACAGCGTCTCATGCTGTTCACAAGTTGATTTATTGTCTGCTGAGGCATGGTATCCCACTCTTCTTGAAGGGCAGCCCTCAGGTCATTGAGGTTCTGGGGTGCAGAG
>JARVJO010000165.1:11482289-11494400 GCA_031762555.1 Cynodonichthys magdalenae | reverse complement strand
AAACATTTAACAGTTGGACATGTGCATTCAAAAGCTTAGAGAAAGTCACATTAAGTTCACCTGTAAAGGTTTAAATGCATTTTAGGCTTGTCCTGAAATTACACCCAAAAGCCAAATATCCCTAACTTTTTGTGAGTAGTGTATTTGTGTGTGACTTTAGTCAGCTAACCACCAAGACCTAAAATTAAAGTTTGCTTTAAGTTAACCCCTTTTAGGAAATTTATTATGTTTTCTTTTTGTTTTTATGATCCAATATTTTTTGTGAGTGTGAGGCTAACAGAATACCTAATGGAGGTTTTGATAACATCATTATCTTGTGTCTAGTGGACCATTCCACTATCCCAAGATAAAGGGGTTTTAAAATTATACCTGTTAGACATCACTGATGTGTCACTAGGGAATATTTTGTAGTTAACAGAAGGAAACTCCACCTAAAGTTGTCCATGCCTTAAAGATATACATATAATGGTGCTCTCTATTGCCTATAACAAACTAACAAACCCTTTTGGCTGGCTCAGTCTATAATCATGCCTTAGAACATTCTCACTATATTATCACAAAGCTGCTTCTGTGCCTTCTGTCCAGTCAAATGTGTGTCATGCTGTTTGCGTTTACCATCACTCGGATTTTAACAACATGCTCAAATTAGCCCTATTTGGTAGTAAATTATTTGGTGTAAAGCTAAGTTTGAAGGTCTTTTTGTGATTTCGTTCATGTAAAGTCCAGTTCTTGGACATTTTCAAAGGCTTTAGATTGTTTTTTTTGTCCAGACAACTAACTTTGATTTGTTCAGACAACCACCTTAATGTGATGAATAAATCTGAGTTATGCTAACACAAAATACAAGACAAGGGGTAGTCAAGGTTTTTATCTTTAGAATCTTTGCTAGCAGGATATTTTTTTTCAATTTCTTTAATTGAATTAGCAAAAAAATAAATAAATAAAAACAAACAAAATATAAGATAACACAGTTCTGCAAACATAAAAAGTGCTTTTACACCAAGGTTAGTGGAAAATATCAGTCATAAGGAACTGAACAGGTGATTATGTTCTGATGACCTGGGTGGTAGCAACAAGAAACAAGCTGCATGAGTCACTGGTAAATTACTGAGTCCTTATTATGATGAAGTCTGTTTGCAACTTAGAGTCAGTTGGTAATGGTGGACTACTTTAGTCATTACAGAAATGAGGTGACTTTTCATGTACTTGTAAATCAGGAACCTCACCAAGAGAACTAAACACTCCCTTGGAAGCCATTTACGATTTGGGTAGCGTCACCAACTTGCCCAGATTGGTAAATCATGCCTTCTAATGTGCTATGTAAAATCATCCTCCTGTGTTATCGTAGTAATAGGGACATAAAGCTCAACAGGAAATGGCTCTCATAGCTGTAGGGCTAACTGTGAAACAAACATTATGACTGCTTTGAAGATTAAAATAATTTGATTATTCCTTACGTAAACTGACATTTGGCAAAGACTTAAAAAATAGTTGTGTTGTTAAATGTAGGTTTCTGAATCACCTATTTTTTTGCAGCACCTTGTGTTGTCTTTTTTTATACACATTTATTTCTGTGGCATGCCTAAAAACTTACATTTGTGTCTTTTCAACATTCAACTATGGCATTGGTGTTGATCTAGGACCTTCTGGAGCCCTGTTCCCAGTTTGCAGGTCATAGCAACAGTTGTGCTGATGATCATTTGTACCAGTGATGTTCTAAGTTTCCACAACTTCTCATTTTTAATGTTAAAATTCTTGGTATTTCTTGGACTTTCCATGCTCCATCATTGTTGCTCTTGCTTGTGATCCCTGCAAAGCCATGGTGACACTTTTATAAAATGGGACAGATATTTGTATTTGGTAGTCAGAACAAACAAAATCCTGTTTTTTTAAGGCCAGGGTACATTCTTTTGATATACCTTTAACCTCTTCAAATAATGCTTACATAAACTAACCCCACTGAGTTAGACATGTTGCTCACTAAAGTGCAAAAGTTTATCAAGACTTCAAAACAGTATGTGGATCAGGCGAAAAGTGCAAAGGAAAGACCATTTGGTATCAATGCCTTTCTTGGTGAGGAGTTTCAGCAGCACTGCTTGAGCTACATTCCTCTCTTCCCTGCTTGCTCATACCAAACTGTCAAGAGGACATGTTGTGTTTACTCTGACTGGACACTCATCCTCTAAAATCACAGCTTTAGAAAGCTCTCCTTTGTTTAACTGTTGACATCTGTATCTCAGCTGTAATTCAGCATTAGTAAGATTATCTAAAGACACTTTGAAGGTTTGAACAGCTGTTCTAGGATCTAGGATTTATTTTGAGCTGAGAAATAGAGTAAATAATTAGATTGTATTGTTTGTCCTGAGAAACTTCTCCCCTGGGCCAAGTAATACACTGATGTAATCCGGCATGTATCTGCCATTGTTCTCATTAAAAAGGACTTATTTCCCCATGTGTTTTATGTAAAAATGTCTTTGCTGTAAGAGACTTGTGTTGTGCATAAAAGTTTATTGAAAGTGACAAATAACCTGTGTGGAAAAATATTTTTCTCTAGATCCGACACTGAACAGTTCCCCGGTCAGGTCATGTCAACATCGGACATCCTCCACAGGGACATTTTTCTGCCCCCACTGAGAGATCCAGAAACATTCCAAGGCCTGATAGAATATGTAGTTTTTCAATCAATTTCTGGATCTCCTTACAATGGAAGTGCCCACAGGATGTCTAAACCACCTCAGTCGACTTCTTTCTGAAAAGTAGTGTCTCCTCCGAGTTCTGCCTCCCAGATGACAGAGCTTTTCACCTTTTCTCAAAGACTAAGCCCAGCCACTTTACAGAAAAAAAGCTCTTTTCAGCTGTTAGTTTCTGTGATCTTGTTCTTTAAGTCATGACCCAAATCACAACCATAGGTGTTCAAATGTGTTTGAACCTTAGTTTAAGATGTCCTGTTTCATATGCATCAAAAATAAAATGGTAAATGGACTGTACTTTTATAGCACCTATCAAACCAGGATACTCAAAGCACTTTGCAGTCTGTGTCCTCATTTACCCATTCACACTACTATGTCTCGCTACAAAGCTAATGCTAAATCAACTTTTTGGAGCTTTATATTATGTTATAATTTCATTCCCTCGTCAAAATCATACCAGAAGGGTTGCTATGACTCATTCATGCATGCTTGAGAATCCCTTGAATCTCCTGTGGTAGCCATGTGGAGCTGTCTAAATGCTTGCTGGTACAAAGCTCCACCTATTTGTACAAAGCTCCTGGAGTTCAGTCTGCAGCCGAGCTCCCCCCACAGAGCACCCCTCCCCCGAAGCATGTTGTGAAGATGTGCTAAAAGTGGGAGTGTCGGAAACAATAGGACGTTCCTTAAAGAGACAGAGGCCAATTTCAAGGCATTTAGACAGACTATGATGCAAAGTCTAATTTATTGTTGATATATACAGTGTTTTTATAACATCTAAAGGAAACATATTTACTTGATTGTGATATAGAACTGAACTATGTGCCTAGAAAATACATTTATGTTTAATGTAAAATTAAAAGTAAGATATTTAGATGGTTTTCCATTAAACTAGCTTATCATTTTTTCTTCATGTTACATGCCTCCATGTTCTGTCGTCCTTGGAAACATTGTTATAACATCAAGCCAATGTTTCCAGTCCTACATTGCAAGAAGCGACAGCAAATCAAAAACAATTTTTTTTTCTACAAAGGACTGTGTATGGAAAAGTCATGAAAGAGACTTACCAATAATGCCACGTCAGTACTTACAGTTTATGTCTCAGGTCTTTTACATCCAAAATGCTTTTCATCTCCAGGACGTACTTAAGTGGAAATTTGCTTGCTAGGATGCATTCAGGTGGCCTGCATGTTTATGACAGGAATACAGTGTTTGAGTCTATGAGAAAGAGGGGTAATTGGGGTCAGCTGTCACTTTAGTTTTTCCTGAGGGGAAGTGTCTGCATGGAATTATGAGACAAGTGTCTTTGTTTTCTTTAGTCCTGCTAAATCTCAGTTTCTCATTTACAGCACCAATTAGAAAAAGCAATAGCCAAAAATCTTTTAGTTTTTTTTTGTAAAAAACGATCCGAAAACAGTGCTGACTGAAACAAGAAAGATGACGTGTTGCAAGAGTGTAATTACAGCACATTGTGGAGGTTTTCAAGTTTTCCCAAGAAATCCCATCAGGAGCCTTGTTAGAGTGCCAGAATGTGCAATCAGATCTGCTTTTGGATTTGCCAAAAAGCTTTCGAATCTCTCCAGCCACAACCTTTCAGTAATCAGTGAGCTGTGTAAAATAATTTGTTGAGCCTTTGGTGTTTTCATTTGTTTTACAGCTATTATTGTCCGTTTGTCCAAGAGGTAGTAAAATTGTACTTTTTAATATCTATATCTAAACAATTTTTAGAACTGTTTTAGCATATTTTCTGCTTGACTGCCTATTTTTAACACACTGAAGAGATAAAAAAACAGCAGTTTAATTTAATTTATAATGTATTTTTTTTTCTTCAGAAGCCCTCTTTATAGACTTTTAGTTTGCTTGACCTGAATTTACCTCTTGTGACTGTCTGAGGCGATGAAAGGGAAGCCTGGAAATTTCCCTTATAACCAATAAAATCACCTGTTTTACAGAGATGTAAAAAAATGTGCTTCCCAGATGAGAGGAAAAATGTTATCCTAACAGTTGTTTTTCTTTTTTTTTCCTTTTCAAAACTCTTTGGTCAAGCCAAGAACAGAGGACACCTGCTGCTCTCTCCTCTGTGCCGAACTTAATGAGAAACTGAAGTCTGAATTGGCCTTGTTCTTTTGTAGGATACCTGGTGTTTGGAAAGAGAACCAGTAGCTGTTTTCAGTTTGTAGAACCCCTCTACAATCCTTGTGTCAGGTGAATGAGCAATGACGAGGCCGTTTGTTTATCGTTGTGTATAAAGTGTTCCTGTGAACGATGGATGGAGTTTTACCTTTTACATCCTAAAGGCGTGGCGCCAGCTTCTTATGTAAGACTCATTTGCATTAGTTCCACAAGGCCTTTGTAAGACCCTGGGATTTTTTCTTTCAGACTCCATTTGCAACAATTTTAAGTGCCAGTAAATAATTTACAAGTATTTGGTGGGACTCAGTTCTGTGTATTAAAAAGATGGCAGATTTGCTACTGAAAGATGACTTGAAAAGCCAAATCTGTTTTAAGAAGGGCTATAAAACTCTTTTAAAAGTCTCATTAAGTTTTTAGTGCCTTGTTTGAAGGCTGACACACATTTAGCATTTTTTTGTTTTTTTGATAAATTAGTCTTTTTTTCCCCTAATACTTCACAATATTTGATAAACAAGATCTAGAGTTGGGTTTGCTTCCTTCCTCGACTCTTAACGACAGGAAGTTCTCACATTTTTTTGTCTGAAGCTTGTTCCACAAAGCAAACAGAACAAGTGGAAGCTACCGTGTGTGGAGTTTTCCACTTTCTAGCTTTACATTAAACTATGGTGAAAATTTGTATTTGGTTAACCCTTCTTCAGACCTCAGACTTCAGCACTCACAGCAACTGGAAATGTCCTAGAGGTTTGTGGGAGTTCTTCCATCCCGACAGGAAATATTTTATTGAGATTGCGTTTGAAAAAAAAAAAAGCTACTGTTTTTGAACTGAATTAAAATTACAGCGGTCAATCCTAAATTAAGACATAGTTTCAGGCTGCTAAACCAAATAGTCAGCAGTGTGTTGACATAGGTTTGAGGTTTACATGGTACATGGTTCATAGCGGTGGGAATCGCCATATTTATATTTGAGCTAAGGAAAATATACACATATTTGTGGTTACTTTTTAAATTTTACAACTTCAAATGTTGGAATTTTTAAGTGCAACTCCATATCCTTATACTATGGTAGTTGAAAAAATAAAAAATACTATATGTGATTTTTTTTCTTTGTCTTCTTCAGTAAAACTGCTGGTCTTAACTGTTGCAACTGAGGAAACAGATGGTTTCCACCGCTTCATGCAGACTGCTAACTATTTTAACTACACTGTGAAGGTAAGACAGTTTATATTTTTAAAATAATGTCCTAAAATGTACATGTTCACACTCTGCAGCAAAACGTCTTTTTTTTTTCTTTTACTTCCCCTTTCATCAGAATTGATCGAGCCTGTTAGTGGAAACAATGAAGTGAAGCAAACTGAAAACTCATCCCAGAGGGCTAGTCAGTGCTGTAGATCCTGAATTCCCCTTTGTGGTTGAAATAAGTTGGGGTAGAAAAAGAAAATAAAAAAGCTTTTTTAGTTTGCAGCTCAATTGTGCCATAACCTCATTTGCAAACTTGTGCCTCAGTGTGCGATTGTTCCCCATGGGTTTGATTCAAAATCATTCTGAATTTTCCAGAACTCTGATTGCAGAACCATCTAATTTGGCCCCTGAGGTTTATCAGGGTGAGGCTACTTAAAGCTAACACACAAACACCCAGAAGAGGACACATTAAAATACCACAAAACACTAGTGGAGAAGTTTTTTTTTTTTTGCTTTTTTTTGACAACGTTCTTATTAAAGAACTGACAAAAAGCTTTCCATTTGGTTTAAAAGTAAAACTGGGTGCCAGTTTCCTTCAAGGTTTTATCTCTGGTAGTTGAAAGTAAAATAAATAACATATATTTCCTTCCAGCAGCACAAGTCTTAAAAGGATAGTTCAGACTTTTTGAAGTGGGGTTTCTTAGAAAGATTGTGGGCAATTATTATTCTGTTTTGAAAAAAACTCTTTCAGTAGTCTCAGTTTGGAGAAATAACGTTTATTTCTGACCACATTGGTGAGCTAATGGCAAGCTTGAGTGGATTTCTACCATTTTTAAACTATTGACTCAGTCTGGTCAAAATTAAACTCAGTTTCTACAAATTAAGCACCTTCAAAGATCTATTACAGATAAGTTGTTTTTTCTTACTTCAACTAAAACTCACTTTAAAATATATTAATTATTATTAATTATTGGGAATTGCCTTAGAAATGAATAGGCATATAAATGACCAAAGATGGAGTTTTTTCAGCTCTCACTGTTTATAACCTCAACAATATGCTTGTTGTGTTCTTTCTAAGGTGCTGGGAATGGGAGAAACATGGAGAGGGGGCGATGTCGGCCGTTCTATTGGTGGAGGGCAAAAAGTCAGACTACTGAAGAACACCATGGAGATGCTGGCTGAACAGGAAGATCTTGTTGTCCTGTTTGTGGATAGGTATGCTATGAACAAAAGTAGTTTTTATCTATTTCTGTTTTACATCAAAGTTATTTGCATTAACTAAATGTTGTCAAAAAGAACTAACATTTTAAATTAGTGTATAGTGCAAACATTACCAATTATTTACAGTAATGATAGTACTGAAAGCAACACCTTCTTAGTGAGAGGTGTTTTGATGTAGAAAAATACCAGTTTTCATTCAGGCAGAGGCATTATTATACACAAGGAGAATAATTCTCACATGCAGGTAGCTCAGTTATAAGCTTTCAAGACCAATGGAAAGTTCATCTGAGGTAATGTGTGTGGTTTAGAATAATAAGGGTTTTGGGAGACATTTTTCTCTAAATAAAGCAAAAGATGATTGTTTAACTGCACTGTGCCATGCGAATAATCTTATTCATAACTGCTGTTTAAAGCTGTCACACCCTTGAAACATGTAGTTAGGATGTAATTTTCTCTCTTTTAAAAGAAGTGATTGTAGTCTAATAAACTGCTCAGGTGTTTCAGAAGATTAAGAGACATTCAGATATATTTTATTTCTGTAGTTCTTGAAGACCACCGGGAGTGCTTTAGTTTTTGTTTTTTTCTTGTTATTATCAGTGCCTCAACTATTGTTTTAAAAGGGAACATATGCAAAATCCACCTTTTTAGGCATTAAATATATTTTGTTGTGTACATGGAGACTCTAAGAGTGCAGAAAAGTTAAATTCAATCTCTCCTGGTGCTGCAATGATATCTTCATATTCTTTTTGGGTCATATTTTTCAACCTGTTTAATTTTCTCTATTTTCCATGATGTTTTCTGAATTATAACTTAAAATTATTTGAATGGAGCTGCCAAATAAGATCTGGACTTACCAACTACAGACAGTAGCTGTGTGTAGTGTCTGTACCCGCTTGTCATTTATTTGGGGGATGGCCAATCATGTGCCAGAGGTGGCACTTGTCACCCCTCGGCTCCATCCTTGGTTTAGAGTTTGGCAGTATTCCACTTTGACCTTGTCCCCACTAAGGCAAGCTGTCAGCTCATCCATCAGGTCAGATGTCCACATGTAAGAACATGAAATAAAATCTAAATTCTGGTCAGTTTTCTAACTAGTTTAGTTTTGATTTTGTTTCCATGAACTTCTCATGCCCTGCCAGAAGTGCTTTCTAGGACTACAGGTTTGTTTATAATAGAGAAATAGCCATGATTTATGAGGTAACAAGACACAGAGGATATGTGGATGAACATGTGTCTGCCAGATGTGGACAGATCTTACTGCTTTCCTCCTTCTCATCCTTGCTTGAATTTTTAAAAACTGATTTTATAGTGCATTGGAGTACATCTATTTTACATTTACACTGAAGACAGTAGCAGAGTCAATCCCATATTTGTTAAATTGATGGTACGATAGGGATTCAACTTTTAGATCGATGAGATTTCACAATTTAAAAGCTGTAACAGCAAACAACTCCACAAACGTTAAAATATTTGCTGGAACAGTTTATGTATGCCATATGTTTTTTCTTTTTTGTTCTGTGCAGTATCAGTTTGTGAGTTTTTTTTTGCTTCAGTGTCTATCAACTGTTCTGAGAACACCTTCCTGCACAAGCATGCAAAAATATTGTATTTGCAAATCACGAGGAATGTCTGCTGTTTATATTTAGATGTCTATCTGTTCTGACAGATGCACAATGAAACAAGTTGAGGAAAAAAACGACTGCTCCTACATAATGAACTAATATATTTTATCTTCACTTCTCCCTTCTAGCTATGATCTTATCTTTGCTGGGGGACCAGAAGAGATTCTCAGGAAGTTTCAGCAGGCCAACCACAAAGTGCTTTTTGCTGCAGAGGCGTTGATATGGCCAGATAAACGCCTAGCTGACAAGTATCCCTCAGTCCGCAGTGGCAAACGCTACCTCAACTCTGGAGGTGGGTTCCAAAATGTTTTGAGCCTTTGTTGAAAGTCCAACTGCTGACTTCATGCTGTTAACTCTGCGTTAAAGTAAACATTTTACAAATGTGTTAACAGAAAGTCAAAGCAAAAACAGCTCAGTTCATTCACTGTTGCATTTCATTGATCTGGTATTCTGATATTTAGTTCAGAGTTTGGAAAAACAGATTCACAGGTTCCTAAATCAAACACAATTGATCATAAATGCAAAACAAATAATCTAAATATAATAAACTTTTTATTATTTCTTTACACCAGGAAGCTGTTCTTTTAAGCTGTTCAGTCTGCCTGTTTTATGATTGAATTTTTAAAGAACTTTATCAAAAAATGCTCAACGTAACAAAAATGTGAGACTGTTGGTGTAACAGAAGAAACTGAAAGTCTCTTCAGAACCATGTACAGTAAATTACAATGTGCTGTGAAATAATGTCTGTAAAAAGAAAGTTAACGAGCAGCAATTTAGAAACCCTTGTCTCTAAGTTCTCTCAGTTTGTGAAAATATCAATTTATTGTTTGTACATAAAAATCAGGCTTTGAGAAAAATAGGCTTGGAACCGCTGTCCTGTTTTACCTACTTTTGTACTTTATGGAACATAGTAAACATATCAAATGATGAAACCAAATACTTGTACCATTTCTGAAGGTAACTTTGAATCTTGAGGCAGTAACTCATCTCAGAAACAAAAACATAGAAATTGTATCAATAAGAAACAGTTGAAGGGGTTGTACAACTCACACAGATATGCATTGAGTGTGTTTAATATGTCACCCACCCTTAATTTCAAGTTGGTGGGAATTTAGAGGGTTGACACATAAACCATTTCTACACCAGCAGCCGAGTCTGGTTGAAGTGACCCACAGCTCATTGTGCAATGCAATGCAAGCCACCAGCTGCAGTTAAAGATGAGGTTTTACTTGGTCTCCCGTGAAGAAATAAATGAAGATATAATGATGTGACAAGACACAACAAATAAATCAATATGTTTGAGACATTTTAATTTACTGCAGATGACACTGCTCTTTACAACAACAACAACAGAAGAACAAAAATATGCTCTAATGTGCATACATAACTGTGTTTTTACTCAATAGACTTTCAGTTTGTGGGTGACACACTTAATTCTGCGCCTGGTTGACATTATACGCTTTTTGCACAACCACTGGAACTTCTTCCACACTGACACTCATGTTAAATTCTAATATATGTCATGTCTAATACTTGGCTAATTTTTTTTAACCAACTGTATGCATGTGTAGCAACGTTTTAGTTTAACACGGAAAATCAAAGTTACTGAAAAATTATAAATCCATGTATGGTTCATTTTTTAGTTTTATAGTTTCAAAATAAAATCTAAAAAAGAAAACAATCGTGGTGTTTTTATGTATTTCTGTTTTTAAGAACTTCATGTAAAAACTGTCAAATCGAACTAATTAAACTACTACTTCAGCTATCTAAATCCAAAATTAAATATACGGTTGTTGTTTTAATATGCAGCGATACCGAAATGATGGAAGTTGCCAAAGAATAGTTTGTAGTGGCTGGAAGGCTGCTGAAAAATAGAAACCATTCCTAAACATACTGGCAATGGCTGCACTCGAATGTTATTCCGCATAACTTGGAATATTAAAGCAATTTTGTTCACAGTAAGATCATCAGCTCTCAATGGGATGCGTCGACTCACTCTAAATAAGATAAACTTCTTTATTTTTGCATTTTTGTCGTTTTTCTAACTTAGTTGTAAAACAAACAAAAAAAAACAATTTTTCTTTTTTTTTTTTTGAAAAAGAAAAACCAAAGAACGGACCATACATAGATTATTATTGAGTGTTAGTGTTTTGTGTCTAGACACTTTATACTAGACTAGAATAATGTTCAAACAAACCAAATCACCCAATCCATCTGGGTTCACTGGGTTTACACATTCCACTATCAGCAGCTGAACTCTGAAGACTTGCAGGCTTTGTTGGAATTCTGGTGGTTAAGCAGCTATAGCCCCTCAGTATTATTAGTATAAAGAGCGCTGAAGTAACTATGAGGAACAGCAACAAACTTGTGTTAGCTTTAAAATCTAAAACTCCAGGGTTTTCATTATTATCTCTTGGTGTTAAAAGGGAAACATATTTTCCTTGTAAACCTGCCCTTAGAGGTATTTCCTCTCCACTGCGGACAGGATGTGGGAGACGACCATTTATGTAAAAAAAGAACTGCATACTTAACGGTCTTTTTTTAGCAATCACCCTCCCTGTGGTTGCTCTGACAGATATCTACCTTCTGCGAAGATGTTTCTTGGCATATTGTAAATGTTACATTGCATTCTCTTTAAGATGCTATAAGACAACTAATAATACATGTTCATATTTGAAATGGACCAACAGCTGATTCCTTCTAGTTTCCCAGGACACTGAATTGCTGCTTTCCTTGTGGTCATCAGTCTGGTTTGACCTCCCATCGTGGAGCCTAACTGTCTCAGACTGATCAGAGACTGTTTTTAGCATTCATTGTCATTGACTTGACATGTGGATTTGTCTTGGGCCCCTGAATGTGCCACAGTTTGCATGAAATTGCAGGCTTTGTTTGTATTCCTACGGTTACCGCCCAAGTGACCAGTGAGGAAAGTTTTATTGCATTTGGACACACAGTACTGTGTCACAGAAAGTACAGCATTTTAGGATAAAATTGAGAGTTAGAGGGTCTGTGTGGAGCTATGGGTGATTATTTATCATAGCCACAAAAAGATCACTTACAAAACTAGGAGTTGAAATTATTTACTGAAAGCTGTTTAAGATTTAGTGCTAAGAATCTCAGTCCCTGTAGAGACTGCCTGAAGTTTCTATAAACATCTTGCAATTTTTGTACAGGGACACTTCAGAACCTTGAGGGTTCGAACCACCATGAAGAGAATGTGCATTTCAGTCTGTGGGGTGAAGGTCTGGAATAAACTCCAGAAAGAGCTG
>JARVJO010000165.1:11426427-11466506 GCA_031762555.1 Cynodonichthys magdalenae | reverse complement strand
AACAAACTCCAACAAACTTATAAACAGTTCCCTCACAAAGGCGCACGAGGACGCACAAAGGCGCACGAGGACGCACAAAGACGCACCGCTAGCAACCGCAAGCTAAATCTGTTACGCAGACAATTTTTCAAATTCTTTTAGAGTCCCACCCCCACATACCATACATTGATGTAACGGGATTTTCATTGGCTATACACTGGTGATGTCAGAATCAGTGTATGAGATGATAGGCTAGAGCAAATCACGTGAAAGTAAGGGAAGGGCGACTTCTAAGAAAGGACGGTTGCTGTATTTGATTGGCTCTAGAAAATTAATAGAAAGAGTCAGTTGGCCAAAAATAGTGTCAATCAAACTCAGAGAGCCAATAGAACAGTTATAACATGGTGGGGCTTACATTTGTCCTGCCGAAAAAAAATACAGAGACCCGAAAACAAAATTTAATCATTTTGTTCCACGGGTGGAACAACAACCGCTAAGGGGCTAAACTCTACCTTAAAATCTCTAAATTAAAATCTCTAAATTGTTGCATTAAATAGAAACAAAGTAACAAGATTCTGATTTTTCTCTGTTCCTGCTGTCAATAGGGTGGAGGTTGCCGGTTCCATAGGTATAACTGCTCCATAGAATCGCCAAGAAAAGGCTGGAGCTTTATGCACCCAGGACGCTTGACTCATCTCCACGAAGGCTTACCTACAACTAATGGCACACGCTACATTGCAGTGTCCTTCATTGATCCTTAAGCTGTCATTTTATGATGAACTTTAAGTTATTTTTTCTCTCTGTTTCCTTTCATGTCTTTTAGGCACCAGACTTTTTGTGATGGACTTCTCAGTTTTTTTTTAAAGCAATTGCTTTGAATGATTTAATGATTGCTTAAAGCAATCTCTGTCAAACAGAGGGAAGTGACAGAAGCAAATAAGACAAAATTAGGTTAATAAATAAGGAAAAACACAAACTATGCAGCTAGCAGGGGCAGATTGATGCTTCACCCCAGGATTAATGTGTTCTGAAGGTTTCCATGATTTTTTATTTTAATTTTTTTTATTTTCTTTTTATCATGTTGGTAACCATTTTTTAATACACATTAGTAGTTTAAAAACAAGCAGCTGTACCATGTCCAGATGCCCTTTGTGAATTTCAGGTAATATATCACTAAATGAATTTATGTATGTAATGTGCTTGGAAGAATCTGCATGTTTGTTTCTCCTTATTCCTCTGATTTCATTCAAGGTGCTGATTACAAGACGAGGTCAATTTGTATTCTCTAAACCTGATTGGTTAAATATCAAAATGGGCCATAAAAGTTTTAGAGATCTTCACTTGGGGGAATTATCAAGCACGTGGGGTCTCATCTATCCAGACTCTTCCAAGCATGTAATGATGTAGATATTTCCTACTGGTCCTCATTATATTTCATTGTCTTTTCTTCTGAGATACGTGTATTTATTTGCCGGAATACATGTTCATGTATTTTTTTCTACACCGAAGCAGCAAATTACAGATTTGTTATACGTAAAACTGAAAAAATGGAATCAGTAGAAATCTGTTTGAACTATAGGGTCGATTTTACTTGAACATTTTCCTCTTTTCCATCAAATAAAGCAACGATCATTTCCTTTTCCATAAACATTTCTCAATTTTTTTTTTTTTTTGTCTTGATGTGGTGAGTGACTGGATTTTGGAACTCCAAAGAAAACCTTTTTAACTTATTGTTGAGATTTAATAAAAATCTTTGTTTAAAACCTTGTGTTTTCTACTTCTTTTTGATGATCCCTGGGATGTGTAACTTACTTCCTACTGTTTTGGATTCTTTCAGCAGCTGCAGAGAAATGTCTGGGTTTCATCATCTCTGCAGACAGACTTATGTCTTGTTACTTCTGTTTCCAAGTTTGAACACATCACCTGTAGAATCAATCAGGCCTGTTTCTGCTCTGCTGCAGGGAGAAACGCAGGGGGGTTTCAGGGTGTGGTAAGATGGGCTACCCAAGTGCAAATGTAGTAGTTTAGTGTACCTTAGGGTGAATGTGTAAACATGTACATGTAACCTGATGAAAGCTCTACAAATGGGTGTTGAAAGACGGATGGAACAGAGGGGCATGAGTGGAGCTTCTGTCATCTGTCACAAAGTAATGCCATCGCTTATTGTATCATAAAAATGTATTTGATAATTTTCTTCTCGTCAAATCTCATTACGTTTTAGCAGCCAGATCTTCTGAAAAAGTGCCTCCCTCTCTATGAGAGGCATGATTTCACTACTGACTTTGTGACCGGTAGCACGTTTTTCTGCTCCTTATAAAGCCAAGACGAAGACTGAAATTCTGAGTAACTGCTGTAAAGCAACAACCAGGGGGGTGGAGGGTGGATTTAGGTCAGACTGGGAGGCACTCTGCTGCTGAAAGAGCCCTTTGTGTTCATCATCTCTTCTGAAATGAGCCCTCTGAAAGGTGACATTGAACCCAAAGAAGGATACAGGAAAATGGCAAAACCTGAAGACTGACATAAAAATGCTTTTATCAAGAATAGCAAGGAAAGTAAAAAAAATCCAGACTATAGGTATTCTGTGATTTTCTGATGTTTGGGTCCTCATGGCTTGCCTCTGTGATGGTCTGCTTGGAACTTGATCCTTGGTTGATTAAACTGTTCAAAGCTTGGTACATGTAGACCCTGAGAGAAACGCTACAATTCTGAAAAAAAAGACAATAACTAGAAAATTTGTCCAAGAAAAAAAAAAGTGATTTAAGACGTTCTTCTTTCACCTGACAAGAGTTTCTTCCTTCAAAGAAAAATTTTGAATTTGTTACAACTAAAAAGTATAACCCCCTTTAAATTTCATTATTTCAACAAGTCAACCGCCTTATGAGGACTGCAAAGCATATTTTGGATCCAAAGCAGATCATCTGAAGAAGGTCAACAATGTGTGCATGTGTGTGTAATATACATACAAGGGGCCTTATGAGTAACTCACTATAAATTTCTTTAATTATGTTTGCAGAAGAGGGCGGAAAGGTGGTGGGGGAGGGGGTGGGGGTATCTGAGTTCAGGCACAGTGCAATTTTGAGTTAGTGGAAAAGTACCAGAATGAGTCAAAAGACTGAGTGAGGAAAGATTTGGCAGAGCTGTGAGTTTGAGTCTGTGTGTAATGGATATTTGGGGGAGTGGCTCATCTTCAGCAGAGTTTAAACAGTAAAACAAAGTATTTATGTATATAAACTTTGTGATAGGAAATGTGTGTGTTTGTTGGCGTGAGCAAAATACAACAAGAAAAAGATTTGAAGCAAGATTTGTTGTGTCTTGCAGTTGTTTTTTTTTCAGTTCATAGTTAAGTTTTCAATAAAGGGAAAGTTAAAACATGAGACCAGCTGCTGGTCAAATACTTCATAGTGTGCATCTGTTCCAAAACAACCCATAGATTAAGATAATGTCCAGCTGGTAAGGATGGACAAGTCTTCGCCTGCTGACATAAAACGTTTCTGTGCTGGTAGCTGTAAGCCCCTCTTTAAAGAGACAGCCTCAAAACGAGTTGATCTGAGTCACACCTCAGAAAGCGAAGGGCTTGTGGAGTTACAATAAGGAGGAATTCCACCTCAGCTGAATGATTTAAATGTGAAAAATGGATTTTAAAAGTGTCTTTAAATATTTGTACTGTCAAGTTTGCATCCTGCACCAGCTCTGCGTCGTTATTTTTATCAGCAGCAAACGCGTGGCGACAGTTTAGCTTAAGTTTCACTACATTTAAATAGCTTTGCCCTGTTTTAAAAATGTACCCTGAAAATTGCTAGAAGCATGCGCACAGTCTTTGACAGTGTGTGTCTGACTCTCTGATATTAAGCTACTTTCTATAATTATATGTGACAGAAAAAGAAATGGAATCAGACATACCAGGTGTGACAAGAGATGACAAACTTGATCCTTATGATTCAACAAAAATAGCACAATTATTACAAGCCTGTCATCACACCTATCTTCCAGGTGAGTAATCAAATGTATTCCAGGTCCAAAACGGCAGTTATAGCAGATTGTATGCTATGAGACTATCAGCACACTCCCTTTTTACCAGACTGTTTACCATCTCAAAGTAAACTGGTTGCACGTACCATTTATCCAAATTACACAGCTATGCCCTGTAAAAACAATCAGCAGCCCCACACTCCCAGACAGATATTGATTTACGGAGAAAACAAAAGTGGAACAGAAGACGGGCGGAGGACAGGGAGTTGTCAGAAGCCACAGGAGCGCCGTTTATAGTAAGCAAAGAAATATCCAAACATGTCTTTTATGAGCTATTTTGGAGTCTTCTGAATGATCTTTCTGTGTGTTTGGTCTGGTTTTGCTCCCTCAATCAGCTCTTTGTAAATTGAACTGCAGATGAAAGAATGGGAGTGTGGGGTTTTCTGGTGTCAGGGTGTGTCTGCATAGTATACATGAAGGCTATAGATGTCTCAGGTCAATAAACGTGGCAACATGTTTAGACCTCTAGACATGTTCACATGTTTAGATCTTTTGAGTGGAAAAGTTCTGAACACCTGTTATCTATCGTAGATCACTCTAAATGCCCTCGGTTTAAAGAAACTGATGCGCTAACAGTAATTTAGAAAAACTAAGAGAATAATAATTTTTGAATAATTTGAGATAAAAAGCAAAATAATTTGAAACATGCAATGAAAACGCCTGCTTGCCAGACTTTACAACAGCCTTTTCCTCTGTTGTGCTCTAACGCAGGTCGTTCCCTTATTACGTGTAAACAAAGCTAGTCTGTGATTTTTGGCACAGTGCCGAGGATGGCCACCCACACTTGCTGTTTTTATAATGGATCAAAATAAACTGATGTTCGAGTCAAAAAGGCATCACTGTTTGATAGCTTCATTTTTTTGTTTCAGTAAAGTGATTCAAGCTGTTATGTTTCTACAAATCATTCACGGAGATTTGAATGGGAGCACAAATGAAAGCACAGCGCACATAAAAATAATTATACAAAAATGATTCATAATCTTCCTCCACCAATAACGTCAACCAAAACATCAAAAGTCTTTTATTGTTCCAAATCAGGTCATGAATACAATCCTTTCTCTCAAACTTTGTTTATGTTTGTAGATTAGAATGATATGGAAGGAAACCGGCCTTAACCAATGATAAAATGTTTTAATGATGGCAGTGATTCAGTGAGAATATTATGTGTGACATTGATCTATTGAAGAATTTTAGAACTGTTCCACATTGTCTACAAAAAAAAATTAATTAAACCATTTTTTTCCACAACTCTTAAAAATAGAATTAGACAATCAACTAAAAGCAGTTTTATCAAACTCAGATGCCTGTTTTTCTACACTGTGCACAAATATGAAAGAATATGCGACCATAATAGAGACAGTGGAAAAGGTCCAAACCATGATAGAACGACCTGCATGCTTTAGACTTCGTTTGTTTTACTGCAAATGCTGAAAACCAGTGCTTATTCAAACATAATGTTCCTTATTTAAACAAACAAAACTCTTTTGAGTGCTTCTGTTCACTGCAAAAATTCTCCATCTAACCAAGTCTTAGTCTAATCTTATTCAAGAAGTCTTACCAAGTGTAATTATCTTAGTACATTAACAGAGTATTTCACCTAATTTGAAAAGATCCAGAATATAATCTAGTATTTTAAACTGGATTTTAGAAGACTAATTTTTGCAGTGTTTAAAAAGCATTTTATCTAGATACATGGATTCATTTAGGAATTCTGAGATTTGACAAAAGCTGGGAAACTTTTAGGTAATGCCTGAAATCCATGTTGATCATCACCTAACTAGCAAAAACAAATGATCTAAAACCTTTTGAACACAAAAGTTGAGCACGCAGCTCGTAAATTAAGTATGAAATGCCAATGCTGTTTGCTTTCTGGTGGCTAGGTAACACTGTGAAGTCAATAACAGTGCAGTCTGCCAACTGTGGTTTCACCCAGCAAGAGAATCCAAGTAAAAGAAAAAATCAATGTGATTCTTTTTAAACATCAAAGATGCCCACAAAAAACCAGGGGATTCCAATGTTCACAACACACTGAGGAATCTCTCTGAACCTGTGATTTCTTTCATAAAAAACACACTGTTGGTAAATTATCTCAGTAATTTAAATGTACTGCAACATATAAATCAAGTTCATTTAAAAAAAATAAGCTCCATCAACCACAACACTCTAGTTTTGGTAAATGAATGTGTATTGACCTTAGACATTCTATTGTGTGTAAGTAGTTTTAGAACCTGAGGTTGTGTGCGTTCATTCATAAAGATAAAAAGAAACAAACGGTCCCCATATTTGCTTCTTACTTGAGTCCAACCAGTTTCTGTCTGTCCATCAGTCAGATTTAATTACATGTTCTTAGTTGTGTGGCTTTCTGTTAAATTTGTGGTTAGCACTTTCTTCTTGAGGTCTATCCATCACAGACAATGAAGGATCCCTCAGGACGTGTGTGTTTGTTTTGAGTCATCCATGTGAACCTATTGCCCTCCAAGAAGAAAAAAGCTGTCCAGTACCAGACTGGCAATCTGGTGACCACAACACATCAAGTCAAAAACCAGTAGTGATCCATTCTAATTCTTCTAATTGGTTCTTTGGCTCCAACTTAAAAGACCAACCACAATTGAGGGATTTTTTTCTTCTGTTTTTCCTTGAATACCTCTGTTGCATTTAGAAAAAAAAAATCACATTAGTTGTTGTGGTCCTGTGGGGAACTCTGACTTCATCCGGGCACACTGCCTTAGACTGCCTTTTGTTCCATTTCTTTTATTTTATTTTATTTTACCGAATTATGGTTTACTCGTGACTGGGGAGGTTTAAAATAAAATAACATGAAAATAGTTTTTTTTTCCTCAGATAGTAAATTTTACTTTTATTTGAATAAATACTTATAAGTAAAATCTCTGTGCAAAGGCTCAAGAAGTGAAAGGACATTCACTCATTTACTCAGGCTACAGTATCTACATGCACAACAGAAACATATTGACATATGAAGCTAAATTGTAGCCCACGTGCTTTATTGTGTTATGAACAAACTGCATTAAAATGTGGCCTTGGTGTTCACTGCAGGTTCTGTAGGAAAAGGCTCATATTAGCTTTTTCATGGCCATTATGGAGGCAGAAATAATTATGTGCATTCACGGTTAGATTGGCCAGGTGCTGCTTTGGGTAAAAGTAGTCTGCTGGTAAAATTATAGACTAAATCTGAACTTCGTGGTGGGTCCTCTGATGGCTCAGGAAATTTAGTCTACTGAAGGTGAAGTTTTGACAAAATTAGTACAGAGCATAGTTCCAATGTCAAACTGTGGTCATTATGAACAACATGTGGGAGCTCGACTCCTTCACCTCCCCCAACACTGACAAAAAGAGAGGTCAGAAACCAGAGGAAGTAAGGGAAGTTTGACATCACATAGTTGTTCCTGCATCACCGGCTCACAGGAATGTAAAGCTTAATGCTGATTCACAATCAAAAGTTTTTCTTTTTCTCTCTTGGATTTGTATGCTTATGTATCTCACCTTAATTCATCTTTTTGGTTTCATAGTGCCATAAAACTGTATTGCAGTTTATTTTTTTAAATAATTCAACTTTATTTTAGCATGGAAGTAGCTGACAAACTCATTTATCTGGGAAAATTCCACTGAATCGCAATTTTTAATTTGATTAATTTTTTAGTGTAAAGTTTAACAATTGACTTGTCATAGATCAATCTTTTGTTAGTTAGTCAGTAAAAAATAAAAGTTCAATTCTGACCAAATTGATGAGTTATAGTCCAATGTTGGACAAGACCAATATGAATTGTTGCATCATATCTAAACTGTTCTGCAAAAACCTGACAGTGATAAAAAAGGTTAAGAAAACAGTAATCCTATAAACTGCTATATAGAGTATCATCCTTTAGTTGATTTATCTAGTCAGAGTTAAACTTTTGTTTTCCAAACTAAGGTCTGTCATAGAGCTATCTACAACATATACTTGTTTATAACTTTTCCAAAGAACTGTACTTTAAAAGATCTGAGCCATAACTTCACTGCTGACATTAAAACAGTCTGAGGTAAAGATTAAAAACTTTAAGAACTGTGGAAGTTAGAGATTTTAGTTTTATTGCCTAACTCAAAAAATTCTACAACCTGATTAGAACTTTCCGACGTAAAACTCAAAATACTTCATTTTATGACCACATCAAAAAGATGACCTAAACTTCCAAAGCAGCTGAATCAACAAGTTGCTTAATTATAAAAGAAAAAAGGAGAATCAGTTGAGGGGAAGAATATCTTTTCCCCAATGCATTACGTACAGGGTTTACATTTAACAAGAGCTTCAAAAACTATGAAGATTAAAGGTTTATCTCAAGATAAAAAACCACTGGTAACATTCATGAACATACAGGCTAAAGAAGCCGGCTTCCTAAAAAAAAAAAAAAAAAAGGGTCATGGTTCAAGTCAACCACATCCTGTGTGTAAGAAGAGGGGAGGAAGCGACATGGCATGACCCTGTATGACTGCCAGCCTGTCCACTGGTGTTTACTGATGATGTGGCTGTGGACAGGAGTGACTCGGAAACATTCAGCTCTATACTTTGTGCTCAGTTTCAGTCTTTTGAACTGAGTTTTTATGGAGCTTCACAATCAGGATGATAATGAGTCAAACATACCACAATAACAAGCCTGGATAATTCAAAAAATACATGGATTTTAGTGACTTGAATGTAAAAGTAAAAAAAAAACTGAATTGGAACGCTTGGTATTCAAGTAAACAAGCAATGATGCCCCATTTCTTAAGAATCAAAATCTAATTATTTTCATTACTTTGCCAGAAATGCTCCAGTCTGTAAAATAAAACTCCAGTGTTGAGAGAGAACAGACTAGTTTTGTTTAAATGCACCAGAATAATCCAATGATTTCATAATGATAATCTCATTTTTAATTCAAAAACTTAAACCGAAAGGACCAAAAAAAAAAATAATAATAATGTTATGTACAGCATCTAACAGATCCAGTCTCTAGAAAGTAATTCATAATTCTTTTTGTTCTGCTGGCAAAGTTGGGATTTTTCATGAAACAGCTGGTGTGGTTAATGCTGCCAGGAAGTCTGTGTGTTTAACTCAGACTGGGAAAAGAAGGTGATCTGGAATGTATGACATTTAAAAATAAACCTTGAATTTATTATACGATCAATTTCTTTTCAAACTTTATTCATGTTGTATTTCTGAAAAGCAGGCTGTGTTCTTTCTTTTTGTTTTAAGTATAGTTAAATGCTCGCTGTATATTATGTGCGCAGAGAACAAGACAGACAACCATAACAAAAACTAAAATTTAGTTATTTTTAAAACTTGTGGTCATAGAGACATAAAAACATTGCTAGTTTTAAGCTATTTTCTTTGACAGAGACTAACCTAATTTGTGGTTTGTATATTAGTCAGTTTCAGAGGAAACAGAAATAATAAAATTTGAGTAAACTAAAGTCCATTGCACAGAAGCAAAGCTGCACAACAACCACTAACACACAGACTCATCTCAAAGCACTCATTTGATTCAGTCAGTAGGCTGAGACACCGTATGCTAAGAACAGATATGGGGGTATGTTTGCCTACGTGCACATTCCCACACAATTTCCTATAATTTTCACTTGCAGGTTAAATGGCCTCCCAAGCTTGCAGAGCTGAACAGGCTGAGTGTCTTCTGTGACACTCACAATTTTCAGATTTCTTAATGAGAGCTCCCTTTTTACCAAGTCAACTTCTTTTGAATCAAATGCATTTTTAAGAGTTTTTTTTTTATTTTTGATGCGGGAATGCTTTTTTTAATCACAATGGAATGCATCAAGCTGGACAAAACTCCCTAACTTGAAATCTGAGAGGAAGAACAAGTCAGTTTGTAGTCTAAGTTTTAGCCTGATTTTTTTTTTCTTAAACATGAAAATCTGGTGCATGTTGGGAGGGAATGTCATGAACCAGGTGTTTTTCCTCTCACAGTGGCACTGCCAAGATGAGTCTTAAGAGCCTGAGCTCCCAACATGAAATTAATACATCAGTCTGGGCAAGGGTGACATCATTTCCTTCGAGCCATGAGTTTGGAATCTGACACCTTTCCTCACCAACCCCAAGGTCCTTTTAGCATTAGGCTGTTAAAAAAAAGTGGAGTTGAATATATCTGCATCAGGTTTGACACAATGTCTAACTTTCCTTGAGGCCCTTTTATCTGGATGAAGAAAACAATAAAATGATGATGATGGTGGTATTTCCCTGGCTGCTATTTACAGAAGTGAACTGTGATCCTTCCTCTTTAAATTGTAGGGTAGTGCCACAAGAAACAACCATTATGTGAGGTTTTTTAATCTTTTTGTGCTTCAGTCATAAATGGAACATTAAACTAAATGCCACGCTGCACAGTATTATTATTTTTAATCTGATGAAATATGCTGGAATTTAAACAGGACTCTAAAACAGGAGCAGGACTGTAAGAGCGAAACACACTGAGGGGATCGGAGAGGCTTGTATCAACAGAAAGACTTTCCAGAATGACGTCTTTTCCTGAGAGTTATTTCCCTGAACTGACACTGTGACTCTGAGCAGATAAAGAGAATTAATTCCCCGGCGGTTTGACATGATGTATGAGGGAGAGTTCTGTTAACAGCCAGACATTATGGCTGTTACACTCTGTAGCCTCTGTGCTGCTTGGGACAGACATCTGGTCAGTGAAGAATAGAAGGGGAATGTAGCCAATCATGCATCACTGTAAGACTAAACCTTCACTCCCAGGGGCTTTAATGCTTCTTAAATGTAGAGTAGCCTCACATACCCAGCGTGACTAAAACCCCAATATGCTGCAATATTAATTATGTATTACACAAAAAGATAGGATGCACATTATAAACAATATTTGCTTATTTACTTATAGAACATGTGAAATATTAACATAAAAACATTTTATTTTGTCAAAAAAATACACAGTCACTGTAGGAGGAAAATACTTCATTTAATATGTGCAGAAAATTGTGTGCATAAAGTCTTTCCAACATGAAACAGTGGTTTGGTTGTCAGAAAGATGTCCCACAGAGCTGCAGCTGTGGCTGGTAATCTGCTTATTTATTATCCAGTTCTTTAAGTGGAAAGAAATAAGTATAATACTCCCCTTAATGTCATATAAATATGGGACAGAAACATACAAATTTTTTTTATATCTGTGTATCGTTCTATAGACCTGGAGTTTTATTGCACAGAAAGGAAACAAAGCCAGTTCTAAATCAAATCCACAAGTGTCTTGGAGCGCATAATTGCTTTTACTCAATTACATTTACTTGAGTAACTTTTTGGAAAAAAATTACTTTTAGGAGTAGTTTTACTGCATCATACTTTTTACTTTTACTTGGTTATTATTACTATGAAGAATACTCTTAATTAAGTAAAACATCTGAATACAGGCTTCTTTACTAAATGAACAAACACGTTTGAACCAAATCTGCACCTGAGACAAACACATCTACAATTTGTTCAAATGAGAATTGTTTGATCGCTTTGTTGATCTGATGTTAGTTTCTATCTGCTGAGCTGCTCACACATTTGAAGGTGAGTAACAAATAGTAAACAGTAAGTTGTCACTGGACATATCTGTTCTACACATTGCCTTCTATTTTAATACATTTGAAATTAAAAATATTTTTGTTTAAAGTGGTTATTTTGTCTTAATTTATTGTTTTGTATAGGCTTATTAAATTTTGTTGGTATTTATATATATATTTTAATTTTAATCTTTGAAATACCAATCTTGAACATAACATTGTACTTGTCTGTCTAATTACATCATTTTTAGAATAGAATAGAATTCAACTGTTTTTCCATTGTACATGTCACAAGTACAAAGCAACGAAATGCAGTTTGCATCTATCCAGAAGTGGAGTTTAGGTCCTTGTGTTGTTGGTGTGTGTATTGTTCAGATGTCAGGAGGCAGAGTTCAGGAGTGTGACAGCTGTGGGAAATAAGCTTTTTCGGTACCTGGTGGTCTTAGTCCGGAGGCTCCTGCAGCACCTTTTAAATAATAAATCAGATGTTCTGCTCAGTTAGTCAGTACTTGGGTAGCCTTTTTACCAAATACTTTTTTACTCTTATTGAATATTTTTTCCTATTATAATTTAGGTCACTTACTACTAAGCAAAAAAGCTTGAGTTAATACTTTTACTTACTTGAGTAATGAATGTGAATGCTTTGGGCACCGCTGGTTGTAATCAACAATTTTGTGCCCGAGTTAGTAGACAAACTGGAACTTAGAACAAAAAAGGGAGAAAATAGAAGGATTTACCACTTTCATGTGTTTTTTTTAAATATAAATATATAAAAAGCTGTTACTAAAAGGTTTACAAAACAGCTGACAGATGATCTCTTCATGTTCCTCCACTAGGTGTCACTATGAGAATGACCCTGATTCCAGCATATGAGGAAAATACATGCTTCTTAAAAAATATTTGTGTTAAAAAAAACTAATTAACATTCCCTCATTTGCATTTGTCAAACAGACAGCCATCAGAATTATCAGAAGCTGACTGAAGTTTTTGTCAACATCATTAACAACAAAGCAGAATTTCAAATGAAAAGGAAATATTTGATGATTGAGATGAGACGCTCGGCACTTTCATCTGTTCCAGTTCTTCCTTCCCCCTGCGTAGCTCAGGATGGGACTGAGAAGGCAGAGCAAATGGGGGGGTGGGGGGAAGCACACTATTAAATTTATAAGCACACACTTGAAAAGCCTTTAAATTTTTGCCTTTAGAGAAACAAAATAGCTGAAAGATGTTTGATCTTAGTAAACATCAATAATTATTCTTATAAAGGCTGCTGTTTTATTCAATTTGTCAATTAAACATGACCAACAACATAATGTTTCATATGAGTCCTCTGTGTTTTTTTTACGGTTATTTGTTGTTTGACCACAAGGGGGCGCCAGTGAGCTGCAGCTGGATTTTTTTATTCAACTGTAGAAACTGCAAAGATTAGTTCAACTCTAAAACAAAATACTGGCTGTGGCTGTGAGTTTCTGATTCATAATGTGGATTTTTTTTTTCTTTTTGGTGCCTGCACCATTCAGTGGGAGCAAACTAGGTCATCATTTACAAACATCATTTAATAATAATGCCAATTCATTAGTGCAAGACCCAAGCAATCTCTTTCATCAGTAGAATAGAAGCATGCCACTGGGGCTTGAAAGCGGGTCGGAGATGGGGATTGGGGGTGGGGGTGGGGGGTATGCAGGGGTAAACAGCAGAGCAGATTCTCTGGTTTATTGTGGATGCCTGGCGGATTTATTTGCCTTCAGTGAATTTGTGATCAAAAATGAGCCTCATATGCAAAGCCAAAATAAAGTTCCTTTTATGAGACGCAGCAATAATTTGAAAAGCGCTTTGTGCGTTTGACAAAAACTCTTTTCATGGAGAAATTTGCTCTTTTAAAAAAAAAAGTAAACAAATAAATCTTTGACATAATGTCCCCTTGAAGAGACAAACCCATTGGTGTTAAGACTTTCTGAAAGCAGGAGGAGTTTGAAAGTGTTGTCAACAAGCATTTTCACTCAGCCGTTCTGCTTAATAGATGATCAAAGACCACACAAGTAAAGAGGAGATGGGTGATTTATTCTCTCAGCGGTTATGATGTAATTAAAACAAAGACTCAAAGTGTTAAGATGGCAATGGTACAACAGAGCTTCCAACTTAAAAATAAAATAAATATATAAATCTAATTTTGGGTTAATGATAACCTCGAGTTGAGGCCATAATAATAACAATCCTGAGAGGCAGCATCAGGTGAAAAAGGAACTGAGCTGGCTCTCATTCTGATAGATGATGGTGCCATGAGCACAGAAGAGACAATGTGACAAATAAACATGAGCAACAGCTGTCGGTCTAACAGGATGCACAGAAAAGATATTTACTGTTTTCATGATTCTGATTTACCAAGAAAAAAAAAGACAAATACAGAACCAGCTCAATGCATAACCAATCATTTCATCCCAGTCTGGTTTAGTTTTGTTTCTCCATCAGTTGAAACATTCATTTATTACCTGTTCAGTCTATAAAAGCTGTATGAGATCAACATTTAATTCTACTTTTTATCCAGAACCAAATTTCAAAACTGCTTAATTTGAACTCTTGTTTATTTATTCATTTATTTATTTTTGTTCATAAATCTTTACATGACTTTCAACTTTGCATTCAGCAGTTCTTCTAGCAAATACAGCTGCAGCCTGGGGCTGGATGCTGTTTGTATCTGTTCTTCAAAAAAATAAAACAAAATAAAAAAAATAAATAATAATAATAATTCTGCCTAAATGACTGTTTATTCCAAACACTAGTGACAATATGAACATTTAGAAATTAAAGGCTTAACTTAAAGGAATGCATATCATCTATGGTTTGTCAAACCGTTTTAGAGCAGGATTATCTTATGTTGAGAAATGCTGCTGAGATATCAGTATCTGTTGTTAATGATTTTCAGACCACATCAAATTTTATCTCAATATTTGTGAAGTTTAATGTTTCATAGATATGTTTGTTTTGGCTAATGATGATTAGCTGTGGCGACTATCGTTTTTTCTTTGGAATTACTCCAAAAGTTAATCAATTATAGACGCACAGGGCCAATATTGTCAATATCAATACTTTTTCATATTTAAGCTTTATAGATCCAAAGAATCCAAATTACCTAGGATAGAATTATGCCAAACATTGTACGTGACAACAAAATACTTTAATATCACAAACAATATTTTTGTTTGCATTCTCCACTCACTAGACATCATTTCTAGTTCTTTGTTTTATTTTTCAGATAGAATTGTTCTTAGGAAAAACAAAAAAAAGGAGTTTTCTTCCTTTTAGGGCAATTCTGTTTTTTCTTAAACAGAGTATTAAAAAATATCACTCAACACAACTTAAAACAAAATCTCCTGAGGTAGAGGGCTGAAAAATCACAATACAACAAAATTAACACATTACAACAGTTTCAAACTTATTCTGGCTCAGCAGAGCCACATGATGGTGCAACAATAAAAGACGAGGGGGGAGGGTAACACAGCACAGAGCTACTCTTACAGACACAGAGTAGACTTTGATGAATCTTTGTGCACAGCAGTCGGTGCATGCAGGAAAGAAAAAAAAAGCTTGAGTATCGATCTTTTTACACAAGTATTGTTCAATATCAATACCAGCGTTGGTATCGATATTATGATCGATCCGCCCACCTCAACTAAATGCCTGGGCACATCCAATCACTAATTCTGAAAGATTTCAATAAAATCTATCCAGTAGGTTATGAGACACACTGACACACAGGTACACACCTGTTTGTTCTTCTATCCTCATGGGGACTTTGCATTGACTTCCATTCATTTACTTGTCATTTCTATAGCCTAACCCTGACCCCTAAACCTAACCTAAACTCGGTTCTAAACCTAACCCCACCCACCCAAAACCACTCTTTAAACTCATAGGGACCAGGATGTGTGTAACAAGGAAATGGATTAATAAAAACATGTACACACTGACGCACACACACATGCACACACAGACAGGATTTAAAAAAAAAACTACTTTATGTTTTTCTTTTGTTGGACAATAGATATTTAATTTTTGGGATTGGAGTTGTTTTAAAAATACAGCATTTGTTGCGACTTTGGTTTTGTTCTGACCATTAGTTCAACAATCTGATCAGAATGAAACTATCATCCCCAAACACAAACAACACCACAAAAGATCTGATTTATCTCTTTCATTCTTAACAGATTTACTGAAAATGAAAATGATTTAAAAAGTGTTTGCTGTATGATACTCATTATGTTACTCTAAAAAAAACAGAACAGATTAGTTAAAATGGTAGAAAAGACAAGTCAAATGACGTATTTAGTGGTTTAAAAAGATGTTCAGTGGCTGTCTAAGTGTGGGTCAGACGAGTTCAGTTTCTGCCTATTAAGTTATTATGATGTTCAGTAGTAACCAAAGCTATTATCCTGTACCTCAATGAAACATCGCATACGGTTCTGAAAGCATTTCCAATTGCTCATCTCCTGAGTCACTCTTAAGAATTGTACAACAGGACAATGCAAAAGGAAAATTAATTCAGCTGAGAATAAAATCTATTCAGACCCAAACTGCTGACCGTCTTAGATAAAGTCCCACATGTAAAAAAGTAAAAAATAAAATAAAGATTTGTATTATCAGCCGGTACAACATTTTCTTTCTGTATCTACATGGTAGAAATTTCATCCAACTAAAGAAAACAGAAGTTCAGGTCAATGCCAAACACATTAAAGTTCTTAAAGCTTTTAAAGCTGATTTTATATTAATTTTCTTGGCAGGGAAATGTACATATTTGGGCTGCTCAGCGATCTCCTTAAAAAGTTAGTCACTTTCTCTGTGCCTCAGTTAAGACATGCAATTGTAGTCTCTCGTTGCTTCTCTAGTGTATTACAGTCGCTGCGTTGTGTGGGTGACAAAGGCATCAATAGGGGCAGCAGGTGGTATCTCGGTGATAAATTTATGAACAATGTGGGAGGTGAATCATAAATTGAGATATCACCTTTTCTACCCCTGCAGGCTGTTGCCTGGAGTTCCCTATTTGACATATTCCCATTACATTCTCCCACTGTGTTTTTTCTTATGATGAATCAAAGAAAAGTGGTAAATAAAAGGAACCAATGGAAAATGAAATGGTAAAAAAAAAGAAAGAAAGAAAGAAAAATAGAAAGAAAGCAAAGACGGAGAGCACCTAAAATACAGACGTTCCTTAAACGCTGTTGTCGGTGCTGAATGCACAAACAATTAATCTTAGCCAGGGGAGGCAAGGAGGAGAGATGCACAAGTACAAACAGCTATCGAGATGACAAGACTTCGTAGTTCAATTTACTGGTTTTTCTATTGCTGTCAAGAATATAAATTACATGTTAAACTTTGTATTGTGTGTTGGAAGCATATTTCCGATTCTGAGCCCGTAGCTGCTGACATATCATTAGATGGAATGCAAATTATAAACCGTATATTGTTCCCTCTCGAAAGTACAAACACAAGAGGAAGCATTTCATTTAGGCAAACACAGATATAGCTTATATAAGAGAGAGAGAAAAAACTAAACTATAAAAATAATTCTCCATTTGCACATTGTGAACCCTTTTTTCCTGTAACTAGTTTTTTTCTGAAATGATGAATTGGTCAGAACAATAGAAAACAAGAGTAGAACATTATACGCCCATCAACAAACTTATACAGCAATTTATAGCAAAGGCCTGGTTATCAACAAGCAATGTGAATTTCGAGCAACAGTTTATTCATAAATCGGGACTCTGGAAAAATGCAAAAAAAAAAAAAACACTTGCAGGACGTTGATTTTTGTGTTTTACCTTAGTTTGGTGGACACATGACAGATGCAAAATTTATTACGTTACCAACACAACAGCCCATCTCCAGTGTGGGATCTGAGATTCATGTGACCACAGCAGGTCACCCCTGAATTTGTATGGCAAATATTACACATTGCAGTGGTTCCCAAAGTGGGGCGCAGTGCCATTACAGGTAGGGTGGTATGACTGAATTAAAAAAAAAAAAAAAAAAAGACTGCTTGGACACTGTTAGCGTAATGAATAGGTTTTTGATGAGGCTCCCACATAAAGTGAACAACAAAGGAACAAAGGTGTCATTTTTGCTCAACAAACCTTTTAGTTTTTCCCCCCTCATGGAGTCGTTAATATGTTTAAACCTGTTTTGCACAAAGAGGTTGTTTTTATTTTTGCTAGATGTTAAATACTGTCACAGTTAAAAAAAAAAAAAAAAAAAAAAAAGAAAACAGTTGCACCTAAAACAGTGACATAAATGTGGTTTGTTGGTTAAGAGGTTGTGTTTATGTTAATGCAAACTGTATTGTATTTCAGTTTGCTTTACTCAGTTCAATTGTTCAAAAAAAGGTTGACATGTAATGCGGGGGGGGGCAGACATTTTTGGGAACCACTGATGCAATAGGCCTTAATGTGTTGATCATCTTGTCTTGAGAAATGGCAATTCTAAACATTTTTGTTAAAACTTGACCTCAAGCAAGATCTGCCAGCTGTTAGAGACCAAGCTGTGAATTATCTCAGTTACTACCACACACACACACACACACACACACACACACATACACACACAGGAGTAGCTCAATATCTGTAAAATTCCCTGAGTTAGAGCAATTTTTGTGTTGGCTAAAACAAGTCAGCAGGGGCAGCCATCTTGAACTGAGTTCACTCCAAAAGTGAATGAGTGTTCAGTCACTCCGGTGCGTGTCGAGAACAAGGAAACAAATACAGAATTTAGACTTGAATGTAATATGCAAGATTTGAAGTCATACAAAACCCAGCTGGACCAAAATACAGACTGTTTATTCTCCTCAATTTTGATGGCGAATAAAGAAAAAACCACACAGTCTTCTTGAACCCAGCCCATCTCTCAGCAGTATGTCATGTCCGGGACAGAACTTCCTATGGAAAAAACTGGGTTCGGTATAACAATTGTGATTACTAATGGGAACAAAGTTAAGTGTTGTGAGTGATTAAGGCGTGTATTAACTAATCATTTCAAGGAAAGTACATTTTGTTTGAGTTGACTGACATGTCCCTCAAAACAGATTGCACTTCAACTAAATCACAGTTTAATCATAAAAATAGATAATTATGCAAAATAGACTATCAAAACATATCCTAGTTCTCCTAGGAATAAAACAGTATGAGTGATGCATTGAAAATCAGTAATAAACAGAATAAATGTCTTCAATCCCCCCTTTCACATGATAATATCATCATGTGACACACAAAAAAATTATCATCTGAAACCCAGTGATTGCTTCCTAGGAGGTTTTTTGAAATCTATACAGTTGTCTTAAAAATATTTTGCTAACAGAGTTGACTCCAGCAGTTAATGCCAAGATTTAAAGAAAAAAAAAAAAGATGTGCAAAGATTAGGTCTCAATGTATGTGTTTTAGCACTATGCTCAGCTACTACCACATAAGATTTAAGTTCAATATCTGTAAATCTGAAAGAGTTCTAACCGTTTTTGTGTTTGCAAAAATTGTTTTGCTCTGGAGGCCAGCTTGATTCTCTACTGTAAACATGGTCATTTTTACATGTCTAACACCATTTTCTGTATAAAACGTGCCTAAATGTAATTCTAAATAAAATATATTCTCCTGTTACTGCCTCTCTGGAGTAAACACTACTTTTCAAGAAGATAAATTGTGTTTTTCATGTAACAAAAGGAGGATTTCTGTCACAAACTGGTTGGGACTTCAAGTTTTGAGGACCTTAGTTCTCTCTGCACACAGTATTAAACACGCCTGGTAGTTCTGTAACAGATGGCATGAGTCTTGTCACAAATTTTTCAAAGAAAATACAAATCACTGAGCTGAAAATCCTCCGAGCAATGGAACTACTCTCTTATCACTATGACAGCTGGATGTGTTTTCTTTAAAATTTTAGGTAGTTGCTCATGACTGACTCATTTTACAGGACATCAAATAGCTTTTCTGTACAAGGAGGCTTCAGAGCAACTCGGTAAATGTAGCCGTAACAGAAACGAATGTAGATTGGAAGCAATAATAAGAATGTAAAAGCAAATTTCTACTTATTAGAGGGATTTATATGATCTGCACATGTGTTGAAGACACAAACATATAAGGTTACAATGTCATGGTCTAATAAATCATTCATTCTTACCTTGAAACTTAAAAATATTATTTTAATTTTAACACACAATAAATCCACAAATAACTTGAAAAGTACTGTATTCTTCTATTTATCATTTTTTACTAATTTGTATTTTTAGTACTACAGCTTGGAAAATAAATGAGTGCAGATGAACCTTTAGTGTTTTGAGCTGGATCAGTGATGATGGGAGTCAGTTAAATTGCATACATACAGATGAATAATGAATCAACTATAATGACTGCAGTCTGGACTGCAAAGTCAACTACAAACACAACTAAAAGATAGGGATGTAAATTATGAGTGTGTTTAAATAGGATTGAATGAAATTATATCTGTGTTTCATTTAGGCTGAAATTCTAAAAAGGTCAAAAACCGCAAAAAATAAAAGCTACAAAAAACAGCAGTAATGATGTTAAAAATATGGATGAAAATAGGAATAAAGTGGATTATTATTTAGTTTAAAATGACAAATTTACTTTAAATAGATAGGACTATTTTTTATTATATTTTCTATTTAACTCATTTTATATGTAAGTTTTCAGAAAATGGTACGCTCATTCTTAATGGATTACTCTTTTTGGATTTGTGTTCCTGCAAACGGCATCTGTTTGACTGAGTACACTGTTTTCCTGTTAATGTCAGCTATGAAAAAGTCATTTTTTAAGGAACAGGTCAGAATGATCCATGAATCCTAACGCCAGATGCACAAATACACTGAAGTGTATCAAATGCCTAAGGAAAAAACATATACTAAAAACATAGATACAGTTGTTAAATAAATTAAACAGGGTTATTGCTTATTTATTTTACTGCCAGAACAGTAACAGGAGGTCTGTTTTGCTGTGTAGTTGTTTTATTTGGATTTATTTATATTGTGGTAAGATCTATAAACTAATCAGAACACGTAAAACAATTCATCAGCAACAATCCACATATTAGCTTGTTAATGTGATCAGAATTATACTTTTATTTCTCCAAAACTGGGTTGTTTCATAAGTTATGTATAACAGGTAAAATACTGATTGCTCATTACGTTTTTACAGAATGTCAGTTCAAGAGATATTCATTTTATTCAAGCTCAGAAAAACTGAACTTGAAACACAAACCAATAATATATGTGCACAGAGACAAAAAAATAAAATAAAAATACAAAGAAACAACTGAAAGTATTTTTAATGTTGAGAGCAACATTTCTTTTCATTGTTTTGACAATTTAATTTGACTTAAATAAGAAACTTTATGATAAACAAACCATTGATTATTGTGTATCAAACATTATGTAATATTGCAGTGAATACAATACTCCAGAGAAATTTAAACTCACATGTTTACGCAACAATTTTCAGAATCAGATTTTCTCAGAAATGATGTTTTGTCATCTTCTTTCTTGCATGTTTTAATTTGATTGCAGTCAGATCCAGATGTACACACAAATATGCATTAAATAAAATGATGAAACAAATAAAAGCAAACCAAGATTTTTCACAGAAACAAGGTTTGCAGCAGCTTGAAACTCACAACGCTTCTAATTTGTCGGTGGGAATGAGATTCTTAGGTCACTCCAAAAGGCAGACTTCAAACGATCAGAAATTTTCCATAATTGGTTCTATTGAAGAAAGGGGTTTATGCTTAATGCCACCGAGGAACTGGATGTCCCAGGGATGTGAGCAACGCAGGCACGGATGTTTACAGAAGCAATGCAGCACCCTTCTCTCAGAGGTGCTTAACCACTTTACATTACAAAAGAGGGAAACATCAACATGGAAAGCTCATTATAAACCTGATATTTACCATTCAGCCAAACAATCTAACATAGTGGGCTGTTTTTGTCATTTTTGTCTCTGTTTCTGATAAGATACGGAGCACAGAGCAGACTTTTAATAAGGTAGGGGCACCACACTGCCTTTCTGCTCCCCAAAAAACACACCAGAGAGCGCCGGAGAAAATGCATACCAAATAGAAAATCATTATTTCTGCCTTTCAAAAAGTGGAAAATATGGGGCAAAGGGGTTTTCTTGGTAGCAGGGCGGATAAAAACATTTATTTTAATTTATTTTTCCCCGCTTTAATTTAGAGCTCACTTCTTAAGATTAGAGACTGCTTCATTTTTGCAAAGCTTTTCAGGGGCAAACACTGGTTTTCCCACCATACGAGCGAAAACCATCAGCACAATGAGCGTTACTTCTGAACCTAAATTAACATCAACATCATCACCTTCGAAAATAGAGAAAACAAATGTTTTTTCTCATATGTTGCTTAAAACTTCCTGTTCCTAATTATAGAGGTTTTTTTTACATTGAATTTCATCCACTTGAAACTTGTTTTAACCTAAAAGTTTATAGTTTATAGTGCAATTGCTTGGTTGTTTAACTAAAAACAAACGAGTCATTTTGAATTGGAATGGCAGCTCTGTAGATTAAAAGAATGGAATGCTTTGTACTTTTTTTTACATTTTCATTAGCAGGGGACCCCCTCAGTCAAACTGTGTTTCAAAACTTAAAATCTAAATGAATTACTAATTAGCCTAACCACTTTCAACTGAGCAGATGCAATCATTAGAGGTATGACTGACAGCAATATGTGACTTTTATCACAACTCTTAACCCCACAGGAACCAGCTGCTTTTGCTTTTTCATCACATTAGAGTCCTTGTAACTTCTAGAAATTTATGGCAAAAAGCAAAAACTCCAGAAAAGTTACTTGGTGAAACTTGCTGCTTTGTTACTGCAGCAAAACAACATTTATTAAAAAAAAAAGAAAAACAGAGTACCTTCATGATTCTTTTGTTTACAGATGGCACAGTGTGGGAACACAAACTATATCCACAGAACTGATAAAGCTGCAACTCCATGTTAAGGTCAAGGCTTGAGCACATTTTCTGGTACAAATTGTTAAGGTTCTTCCTCTGCTGATAGAGTAAGAACACTTTTACACACATTAAAGATTTTATTTATGAAGGACAGGGGTTCACATTGGACAGTATTCAACACAAAATGAAAGAACAACAAAACAGCCCACAAGAAACTTATGTTGTTAAACCTTTTCACTCTGATTTGTTGTGTTTCAACAACAAATTTAATGTTATTGGCAAATATACACAAGATATATAGATCCATGTATATACTGTATACTGACTGACAAATCAAACTGTAAATAAAAAATCCAAGAGATGCACATCTTGCAGTCCAGGGCCCTTATTTATCAAAACTTCTTAGAATTATTCTTAAGAATGTTAAGAATGGACTTCAGTGTAAGCTAAAAACTGAGACTAAAAGTCATTTACCAAGCATCTCAGTCTCACTTTCAGTGAAGTGTAAGAGTAAATCTTAAGTGTCAGTCTTGGAGTTGATTTACGACACTTTGCTGTGCCGCAAAGCTGATCCTGGATGATGTTGGTACAAAACCCCGGGCTTGAACCAATCACTGCATCAGATTTCATGTTCAAGAAGATTCTCTGAGAAATGTCAAAAACATCCTAAAATGAGTTCACTTTCAACACATATGAACTTGAACATGTGACATGTTCATACATGTCATGTTGTGCTGATTGTTTGTTATTTACATATAATGTCCTCATTTGCATCATGAATACGGACATATAAAGAAAATCTTTAAGATGTTTTTTTTTCAAAAACTCAGCTTTAAAGTTTTTTTTTAATGTCAGAGCCTGAGAAAATGTTGAGCTTGCACTCTCCTCTTCCTCCTCTCCACTAAACTACCCGCAGACAACACCCCCTTTACACACACACACACACACACACACACACAACACCGCTCCGTCATCCGTTTGGTCCGAAAGACCCCGCCCCGCACGCTCCACCATTGTATCGTGTGAGAGAACTAATGATTGTTTTAATGAAATTTACAGATTCCGTGAAGTTTGAGTTAAAGAGAAAATACAATAAAAGTAAAGTTCAATCCCACTGTGGGTAGAGGGTGGGGGGTCGTTTGCATACACTCACCAGTCGTCCAATATTTTCTCCAAAAGCCTCACAGAAATATCCGTTTTTTTAGTCCAACATTATTTGCACCGGTAATAGTTTTTTTTACCCTTCTTTCTTTCGTATTGCATGACTAAACCTGGTTTCCACACCTTATTTTAGTTCCTCTGTACTTTATAACTGAGAATTACACTCAGGTGTGGAGGAGGAGGACAGCTGTGTTTTTTCTGTGTGATCTCTCTCTTCTCAGTCCATCTCAGACACCTAGTGGCAACTCGAGACCTCTGGAGCTGTCTCAAATATCTGGGAGAGTAAGAGTGATTCTTAGACTTAAGAATTTTGCTACCTGGCATTTACACTGAAGTCTGAGTAGGACTAAATCTAGGTTTATCCAGGTTTAAGTTCTCTCTGTATAAAATGATAGAAATAACCACAATGATAAATTTGAAAACTGTTTAAAATGTTTAATCAAGGGGATCCAACTTGGTTTTGGAGAAAGAAAAAAAAAATCAAATAGCCAGTCCAGGATAATTTCTTTCAATGTATTTTGTTGTTTTTATACATTATATTCATTCATCTGTCAGAGGAGCTGCTGCCTGGACTCATAAACACAAGTAAAACATCCCTGCAGCACATGATGCTGTTGGTTTTATTGCACATCTGCAGGGCACCCGGGGCAATCACTGATGAAGCAACACAAGAGGCGAAATTGCACAATGCTATACTCTTCAGGACTGTAGAGGGTTTTCATAATACTTTATTGGTGAAAATATGAATAAATCTTTTTTTATTTTTATTTATGTATTTATTTTTTGTGATAATAAAAGGCGTTCAACTTGTGGGAAAAATGATCATTTCTATTAGAGTTACTGTTTAAACAAGATGTATGTCTATGATCCCTTATGCTTATCATACAATAAACAGAAATTGCAATGGAAATGTTTTGCACCAGTGCTGGGTTGTATAGCTGCATATTGAGAGCCATATTGAGAATACCCAAAATGTTTAATAAAAGGTATATATTGTTTTTCTTTACCAGAAGTTGTTTTGTATTCAGCAGAGGTGAATAAAGGACTTGGAAAAAAAACAAGGTAAAAGTAAAAAATACCTTACCAGGAAATGACTTTGGAAAAAATGAATTTCACTGAGAAGAAAAGCCACAATACAATAATTGGGGAAGTGAGAGTATTCTGACACACAATCTAGGAAAGGAAGCATTGAATTTACTTAACCAAGTTATGTCAATTGGTTCCACTAAACTGAGTTGAGTAAACTGCTTTTGTATTTACTCAACTCAGTTTAGTGGAACCAGTTAACATAATTTGGTTAAGTAAATTAAACACTTTATTTTTTAGAGTGCATAAACACCTCCTTTTATAATGGTTTTTGGTCATAACCCGTGTTTCCATCCAATTTTAATTCAAATTTTTAAATTATTACTAGACTTGTTTCAGAATCCTAACAGTGACAAGGATTAGCTGAACCAAGTCTACCTTCCAATATTTTTATTCTTTGTTTATTTGTTACAACATTATTTAAGCAAAAAAGCAACATTTGCTTCAGTTCAGCTTTGTTCCTTACATCCCAGATTCTGCATTCGCTTCTGATCAAGTCTATTTTTACTTGAGCTTCTTATTAGAACTCTGTCGACTAAAAGCATCAGAAATAATGAGTTATACTCTCGTCTCTACATTTGAAGAAAGGTAAGGTAAAACATGTTTTTGTCTTTTTAGTACTTTTGATTTTTATCTGTTGCTTGTCAGTCTCTCCAAGTCAACAATTTGCTCCTGCTTTGACTCACTATTAATGATTCACAACAGCAATAAAGCATAAATATATAGTAAACACACTGATTACAGTAAATATGTGCTTGCATGACCTGATTACAGCTTTCATGTCACTATAATCCCCAGGAATCATCTAGATTTTTTTCAAGCATCTCTTTGTTACAATTTTAGTACTTTTGCTAAGGAACTGATGTATTTATGCAAACTGTTTCTGTGCTTTGGGTTTTCACTACCTCTGATTACCTACAAGTGGGACTTTCAGGAAACATTTGTTAATTGGGTAAACCCGTGGGAAACACTTCAGCATGCATGGACAGTTAGCAAAGAATTAGTTTTCCCACTGTGGTCACGTCAAAGCTTAGTGGCTGATTAGTCAGCACCAGCCTCAGCGTTAACTCTGTTCCAGAGGTGCCCTTCTTATTTCGTGTTTAACAATGGCAGTGCACTAGAATCCCAATGTTCAGTGAGTTCATTCATATGGCTCTCTCCTTCTTAAACCGGTTCTTAATAAGCTGTGTGAGGAGACTACACAGAACAACACTTGGCAACACTCTTTTCTCTACCACATTTTTTTTTTCTTTTCTAAAAAGTTTAAATCCTTAAAAGTGACATAAACAACAGCACAGTTTACTAATCTCTTTAAAATTTATCCTGGCAATTGTATGCAAAATCTTCAGGAAAGAAGCAAGATTTTAAGCCGTTTGGTTTTCATTTTAGGAATATTTTACTTTGCGTGTTGGCGCATGTTCAGGACTCATCATCAGAGCAATTCTCTGAGGATGTATCCAGTGATTTGTTCTGAATGTTTTGCCTTGTTTTCTTACTAAATTTGTTGTGCACATCAGCAGCATACAGCACTTCTTTCTTTCAGATGCTAATCTACTAAAACAATGTTCTCCATTCAGAAACTCAAAACAAGTCTGTTTGGAACCAAAGTCTCCTCAAAGCAAGTACAATTTGTCCCTCAGAGGCCCAAGTGGCATAGCCTGATCTCATTTGAAGACTCAGCTGCTTGCTGATTATTATGTGTTTTTCTAAAGGAAAATATATTAAGAAAGTACGGGTTCAAACCTATTGCATCAGAAACAATTTAGTTCCAAAATGAAAAAAATGAAACCCTTCCAAAACAATATCATCAACCACTGGAGTAACCCTATGTAAACTGACTGTCTCAAATTTATCACCTCATCTGAAAGTTTGTGGTATATTTGACACTGGAAGCAGGCGTCAGAAACTCCAAGGAACACAGGTAAAAAAAAAAAGTGGTTTAATAATAAAAAAAAATGCTGATTTGGAAGCTCAAAGCTATTCACAAACGTATTCAGGAAACTCCCTTGGAGGCACATGCAGGAGCACAGGAAGACAAACCAACTGGCATGGGAGCACAATGAAGCGACAGGAGACACAAGACAAAAAAAATCAAAGGGGAAACACTGATGAACTAAATGACAAACACCTGTGAGGAAAACAACGAGGGTCAGGTGGGCAAAGCAGGAGCAGAGGGAGAGAAACACTGAGGAACTGAACACACAAGAAAGTTAAATAAAACACACGAACACAAATATAATAAAACCCGAAGGGAGAAAAAAATGTAACTCAAAATCCTACAAAGTGAAATTAGGAGGTAGTGTTTTTGAGCGTATACGGTCTGTGCATGTGATTTTGTGTGTGTCTGTTAGCAAAATATTCTCACACATACTTTAGTAAAACTTTCACAAAATATTCATTAAAATAACTTTTACAAATGATAAACCTTTGGCGTGAACCTAACTCAAGATGGCTCCCACAGCCAGCGGACTTTAGAAAACATAAGAATAAATTGCCGTCGTTCAGTCAGTTTTACACATATTGAGCTAAAATTTGGTGTGGTGGTAGCTGAGAGCTATCCACAACACAGACTCAGAGTGAGACAGCTCAACATATTTTAAAATCCTGAGTCCTCAATGTCCGAAACCAAGACAAGGCCGAGTACACATGCAGTCAAGTCCGAGACAAAACTAAGACCATCAAAAGTGGTCTAGACTAAGTCTCGAGTACTACACTGATCATGGCAGTAGAGAAATTTGATCCCTTATTTATACACATACTTATAGTGCTGTCTGGATATGTTTTGTTCTAAAGATAAGGAAGATAAGGAAACAAAGAGTCTAAGTAATACTCTGGAAAAAAATAAATTTTGCAGTGTTTTGGCAACATGAAAATAATGAACCTAGAGGAGAGGTTATTTTTAGCAGACTGAAGGTAGAGGTGCTGCTGTCTGAGGTCTCGTCCAACAGCCACTCAGGAGCTTGAGAACAGATGGCCGCTCAGTCAGACCTGGACCACGAGGCGACGTTATTTGCATTTCAGATCAGTCTTGGCGCAGGAGTCACTCAGCTTGCTTTCACCGGTTTCGCTACAGACCACTTGGATGAGCTGTAGCTCGCGTCTGAATGCTTTGAGTCAGATGCATATTCATATTCTTTTTTTTTTTTACAAAGTTTTCTGCGATTCAACACCTCCTGATAATTTATTGTTTCAGCTCTTCACATCTGTGGGAAAAAAATAAATGCTAACAATGGTTTTAAGTGTACAGGAAGAGAATTATCTTGTCCTTACCAAATGTTATAGTGTCCTCTGTGAGCCTTGGTTAAAATGTCAAATCTTGTTAAACATTTCTCTTGTTACACAAAATTCATTCTCTGTTTGAGTTCATTTCATAATAAATATTTGGCATAATACACTTTAATAATGATTATTTATTTGTACAAATATCATATTATCATTAATGTTTTTACATTTTATTATTTACAAATTATGTTGCATCTGTAAAATTCAAGTTTCGTACAAAAAACAAGTTCTAGTTTGTATAAGACAGTTGGTAACAATGATAAAAGAGTAGGGGCTAAAGAAAAATATACGCCTCACTTTTTGACTAACTTTTCCTATTTGTTGCCGTTACGGACAATAAGGTTTGTAATGAACTCGCTTACTTCTCATGCTCGCAGGTTATAGAGAAAGATGCCTTGCCTGATTGGATCCCATTTCAGGCTTTTTTCCCCTCTCTTCTCTGTTGCTCAGTGGTGTTTGCTGGGAGTGAATTTGCTCATATAACACTGGCTTACCTCCATAAATTAAAGCAGGGAAATGTGATTTATCTTCTTCCTCTTACAGATCCTTTCAAGTGACTCTCTGAAATAACAGCAAACATAAATAGGGGGTATAAAGAGGGGGCTGTGAAGGTTTGAGAGTGTGGATTACGCTATGAATCAGTTTATTAACGGTGGGCCATGAAGCTGTGTTGACGCGAGGGAAATTTATTCATTCATAAAGCAGTGTTTACAACATTTATCTTCACCTAAAAGCAGGCCCTCTAAAAATGTAACAAAGCACCCAAAGACAAAGATATGGCATGATGGATCTAAGGGTTCTCGTGTCAAGGCTGCTGGCAGACTCAGAGGTATTTCTCTGCTGCTGTAGATTTGCCAAGGGATAACATCAACCTCTGTACAATGAAGTGTGGCAGACAATGCCGCTGTTGTTTCTGCATCCTGATTGGATCTGGCCAACACAACACCATCCCTCTGAGAGACTGACGAAGATGAGAATGAATGACAGTTAAGGGAGATCAATGATCTGAGAATCTTACACACCAACAATAACTCCCTGAAACCTCTCACCTGAAAGCGATGTCATCACTGTACTACAGTAACAATTTACCTTCGAAAATTTCTTTTTCACTTCCCTTTGGCAGACTGTATCCTAATACACCAGATCCAAGGGTTGTGCAATTTAAACAAGAAAAATACTGCTGGCTTTGAATCTGAGTCCAAACCTTTTTTTTTCCTTGATGCAATCACTTAAAGCAGACAGCCTTTGAAGTTTGCCCAGGTTTAATAACTGACTCTGATCTGAGCTGTTAAGTGTTGGGACATTTAAAACAGAGCGAATATTTGAAATTTCAAAAAGATAATTGATGTCAACATCAGGACATGAACAGAATCAATCAAACTGGCGACTGAAGATTAAAAAGCCCAAACAGCAAAGTGGATTACTGAAAAGGTTGGTGCTTCAAAAAAAAAAATAAAAAGGACATCTCTATCCTTTTTTAATTTATTGGATAAAGAAGCATTCGAGTCTCATCGACAGATGTGTAATTGTGACGAGAATTCTTATTCAGTGGGTTGAAAAGAGCAGGTTTTATAAGGCAGGGCTTCTCAAACTTTTCCATGCCAAGGCCCCCCAAACAGAATTAGCTTTAAGGCAGGGACCCCCCTGCAAAAGTATAAACAATGCTGCCTCAGCAGTCTGCTTTGATCTGGACCTTCCTTGAACTAACCATTAGCTAGTCAGTCCATTCAGAGAGAATCTGTTGCTTCAAACTGAAGTGAAACTTGAAAATGAAACAGACAAGGTACTTATGAAGCCTGCTGACATTGGATTAAAAAAATATGTGGCCACAAGTTGTGACCACGAGACAGTTATGTGGCCACAAGATTTTTGGAGTCATTTCCATGTAGATATTGTTGATTGTTTATTAACATGGACAAGTTTGAATTGATTTCACTTTATTTTAATATATGATGACATTAAGTCACTGGTTAGACATTAAGTAATTCTTAGCATTCTATGTTGCAGCTATAAAACAAACATGATGACTAGAAAAATAGAAATATCCTTTTTGGAGTAAACATACACAACAATGTTTGTATCTCTCATAAAGACATGGCTGCTCAAAATTATCTTATGGCCACAAGGTATAATTTTTTGCCTATACACAATTTTTTTTCCTATGTCACCAAACGGGCTCCTTAGATAATATTTGTAACAGTTTCAATAAGAAACGAGAAGAAAAAAATTGTACTCTTTCTTTAAGACAAAGACCACAACAACAGCGTAAAACTTTTTTTTAGTAAATTAAAGCAATATTAATGAAATCGTCTTTTCTAGCAAAGTTTTAAATCTCCTAATTTAAAATTGACCTCAAAACATTTATTGAAACAGTACAAGGGCAGTAAAATGAAATGGATAAGTTGAAATGATTTATGCATGACTGTTTTCTCATTTCTTTTGGCCTTCTTTGACAGTAATAGCAATGATAGCTATCATTAAAATGACACTTTGGCCAACTGCCGTCAATAATGCCACACAGATACTGTGACATTAAAGCAATAAAACTCCTAATGGAGCAGCAGTCTTGGCTCCTTACAGAGTCCACCAAGTCTTTACCACACGGACAGATAGATGGTAAAAGGACTTTGAGCTGAAATGGAGAGCAGATGGTACCCTGTGGGTGGTACCGGCTATCTCTGATATGGGCATCCATGCTGTGTGAGACAGAGCCTGTCACTGATTGGCGTCTATCTAGCCCACTGGTTGGTTGATTTCTAGCATTGCGCACCACAGGATGCAGGCCCTGTGTTTGTGTGGTGACAGCATGCTGGAAAAATCATTATTACTAAGGATTGACTTTGGTGGCTATCAAGACATCATTCAAAAAAAAAAAAAAACAAGAAAAAGGAAAACCTGCAATCACAACAGAAAGAGAAATCTGAGTGTTACGTTATGTGTTCGTGTTTGTACATTGATGAGGTGAATTATGAATTTCCAGGCATGAAATAAGGTGGTGTGCAGACACATTTTCAGTATTTTCCTTCAATTGATTTGAAAATGCCACACAGAAGCCCCCTCAAATGCTGCATCATTATAGCCACTTAAATAAAACAGGTGACCCTATGCTATATGTCTACACCCAGGATAAGTATTAGAAAGCAAGTGCATTATGCTGAATACTTACAAAATGTACAGTAAGAGTGGCCAATTTGTTGGCGCTAAACTATGAACTCGGTCTTTGTGCTGGGAAAATTACTGTCTGCAAAATGCTTGCACTACACAGAAACAACTTTACTTTTGAGCCCCTGTTCTCAGCTGCCACAGAGGGCACGGCACTGACTTTTGGTGGAAAAGATATTAAGGCTCCGCATAAATTGAAGGCCAATTCTTTTTTTTTTTTTTGAAGGGGGGTCTTAAAAATAGATTTAAAATTAGAGTTCATTAAAAAAAATGTTTTCTTTTCACTTTTATTCAAAAGAAACATTTAAAAGCCTGTAGAGCTTTTATTGTAGAAAATAATTTGAGTGTGTAGTCTAGTCTGTGACTCAGAACTCCACGTGGATACATTTTAACAATATAAACTTGTTTTTGTGAATTTCTGCTGTGATTGTGCAGTTAAGAATTCCTATTTCATTTGTTGGCAGTTTGGCTGATCATTAATATGTGTTCTATATGAGCATTACACCCAATGTCCTTCTTATGTCCAGCTTCTTAGATATCACCTGTACTCTGTTAGTAATCAGCTCACCTATTGTTACTCAGTAATCAGCTCTCTTAGAACTGATAATCCATGGTTTTCCCCCAGTTCGCTGTCAAACCACCTGTTAACCTTCTTGCATGTGATTGTTTGCTGATTCTGTTCGTTAGTAAATGTACCGCTAAGTTACTGGATGCACACAATTTACAGCCCGGCTGGCAAAGTGCCTAGGCATGGTTTGTACTCCTTTTTAGATAGTGTATAAGCCAAATACCAGATGCAACAAGTAAGACCAGTGTATTGGTACGTTTCAGCTGCAGCAGAACACGAAACTGTGAAGTCGGACTGACATCAGTTCCAAATGGGAAGCGTTCCAGTTTCCAACTTGTCAGAACGTCAGAAAAAAACATTTCCATTTCTTGCTCTGATGGAATAATGCAACAATACCCCAACACTCTATGCACCATTTTGAATGTAAAACAATGTTAAAACTTATCGCTCATAATTGCTATAAAGTACTACAAGTGTGACTGACCTAACATACAGCAAACAACACAGAACTGGGAAAAAACATAAAAGTAAAGCGTTTCACTGTCTTGATGCGAGGAGCAGCCATGATGACATCACGCGTGCTCAGGTATGATCATATTGAACCAACTTGCCAACTCAAAATTACTTTATTAGGGGCCGTTCCAGTTGATATTTTCAACTCAGAAGACCAAAATTCCAATATCCTAGTACAAAGGGGACACAGCAAGTTCATTTTGACTATTGGACTGATTAAAAATAAATAAATTAAAAACACAATTGTGTCAATATCAAAGTCTGAATAGAATGAAGAATGTCTGTAAAACTGATGAACGTGATCAATTACAGGCTCAATGTTGACAAAGCTGAAAAATTTGGTCTATTTCTGTCTTGATTGCATAGGTAGTCAGAAATTATCTGTACTGACAAGTTGTCCCTTAGTTCAGATGACATTTCCTTCTTCCAACAAACATTTGCACTTGATTTAGCAGGAAGCTCCGCCCTTTAACAACTCATTATCACTTCCACGAGGGTTATTGCCTTGCTGACTAAAAGGTATGAACCTATTTATGTTGTGTTCATGTCCCTGGATGTCCTCAGCAGTCCTTAATTCCAGCTTCTCTCATACTACTAATGATAATCAAAACACCTGTTGTCACTCTAGTCATCTCTCCCAGAACAGATGCTCTTTGATTTTCCTCATTTCTTTATTGAATTCCCTGATTTCTTTGTATGATATTTGATTGCTTTGGCTGCATTTGTTGTTAAATGCACTGCAGTTTCTAAAAACTGCCTCCTTTATTTTTGTCTGTAATGACTCACCATCAACTAGATAAACTGAGATGAAGACTTAAGTACAGGAGCTAAATTAAGGGAATTATTTTTGACATTTGCACCAACTCATCCCAGTTTTCACCAAAAGAGCTTTTAGGCAGCTAGGCAACTGCTTAAAAGTATTTTTCTTCATTAAAATCTGCACATCTGAAATGATAGGAGCATAACATTTGATACTTCCTATGGGAAAACTAGATTAATCAGTTACGCTACGAAAGCCAAACATAAACTCAGTATTGGAAATTTCTATTTTTAGTTACCAGCCAGATGAAAATTTCAGTAAATAAAGCAAAATGTAAACTAAATCAGATTTTCTGTTTGTACAGCTGCTGAGGCTGTTACTGCAATTACAATTGTTTAGTAATAAACATACTTTTGAAAGGGGTGAAGAAGTCAAATGCAGGACAGAGTCTCAGGCAGATATAAAGCAAAGAAAAGTCAATGTTTTCCTTAAGATGTTTTTAAGACAGCAAGCAGTACAAACACTTGAATTGAAACTCTGAGGAAAACAACTGCCTTGACAAACAGCAAGGAGAAAGAATAAAATAAAACAAGAAAAAGATGGGACCACATACAGACAAAAATCAATAAATTTACAAGAAACCACTCCAAAATGAAATGAAAGAAAAACATCTATGGACTACTTCTGTGGTAAAAGAAGCAAAAATCAGGTTAGACCTTGATTTCTAACAAACTAGCTACCAGTTTGTGTAATTTTAGTAGAGGTCAGATTTTGTGTAGTTCATTTTGTCAAAGAGGCACTTCAGTTATAAAAAAAAAAGGAAGTGAGAACTTTTCTTCATCTGTTCACATCTATACTGCACTGGTAATGGCAGAGCTATGATCATTTGAACAAAATAAGCACAGTTTCTCTGTGATGACTAATAACCACTAATTTATTAGCTGCATGGCAAACCTTGTTTAAAAATTTAGCAGATTGAATGAAGTCCATGTTAGCTTGCTTAGTATTTTTTTGTAATGTAATAATGAATACTTATTGTGTTAAACTTAATCTTCTTTATATGAGCGAGCCTGTTTTTCTTTTTTTTCCAAGGCATGTGGTGGTCTGCTTTTTCTCTGTTCGTACCAAGCATCTGAAAGTCAAGCTGTTGCTAGGAGGTGTGAGAGTCTCCTGGAAAAGGCACAAACCAGCAGGAGGGTAAAGAACAACCAGAGCATGAGTGACATGGGGTGAATTGGAGACGCTGCCTATAGAAGGTAAACTGGTGTTTAGCAGACACCGATGGCAGAAAAGCATTTTAAGTCGGTGTTGTTCCTAATGTTTCAGAGCAACAATAGAGCAGAAAAAGGCATAATATGGTAATTTTAAAATAAAGCTAATTTTTATCCTTTAATAAAAGGGATATAACAATTAATCGATTCACAATCGATTATAACTGCTTAAAATTTGAATCGATTCTTAAAAGGAAATGAATTCATTTGATTATTATTGCATAGCAGTAAGTTGTATCAGTTAAATACTTGAACATATTTTGTTACAAAATGATTTGTGATAACATTTTTATTTATTTGGAAATCATATTCTGTTACCAAAACAGTTTGATACCAGCCGGTTGAGGCAGATGGCTGCCAGTACTAGTTCTGGTTCTGCTGGAGGTTTCTTCCTGTTAAAAGGGAGTTTTTACTTTCCACTGTCGCCAATGCGCCGCTCAGGATGGGAGACTGTGACGAAGTGACGCAATGCAATCAGCTGGCTTCCTTAGATTGTTTTTTTTTCTGAACAGTGCCCTGAGATGACGTCTGTTGTGATTTGGTGCTATTTGAATGAACTGAATTGGATTAAACTGAAACAAGGACAAAATTTCTGATGTTAAAGTAAAAAAAATAAAAAAAACCAGCATTATTTATTTAGGTATAAAATGGGGACACTTTCAAAGTTTTCCCAATATTGTAGGCTAACTTAAAATCAATATTGTATCGAATCGGGGCTTCAGTGAACTGTTCCAATGTTGTTTAAAACAAATTAAGGGACTAGTAAGTTTTGAAAGAATAGTACTAATTTTACTTAAATTTTAGGTGATCATCATGAAACATAACTCTTAAAGCATGTTTCAGCTACAATCTGCTATAACAAATTTTATCTCTAGTATCTGTAAAACTGGCTGACCTGTAGCCATTAGCTGCTGTTATTGTAGCCATGTTGAATTTAATTGTTAATCTGTTGTAGATGTATATCTAGTTAATATTTTCTGACAGTATTTTTAAAAAAAAATCAGTTTTTTAAAAATAATTTGCTAACAAATGAACAGGGTTGACTCAAACAGGTGATGCTAAACTTGCATATTTGATTATGTTTTGTGAGACATTCTCAACCTCTTACACCAAATTTTAGCACAATATCTGCAAAACTGAATTATATTCACTTTTTGGACCTTCTAATGTCAGTTGGCTGTGGCAGCTCTTTTAAATTGGTTAGGCTCCAAATGTTATTTGGTTGTACAATTAAATTTTTTTTTAAGAAAGTTTCCTACAAATTTGTCCAGTGATCCATAAGACATTTTGATAACAGACCGACACACAAACACACAAAAACATAATTGGTTGCCTTCGCCTTTCAGCAGCAGGTGTTGAAAAGCGGAAATAACCTCAACCTACAAAATAGAGTCAGGGCAATGTAATATGTTGGCCTCATTGTTTTCAGCATCCTGGTAACTTTTGTTCATGTTAATAGTCTCTGTCTCCAAAGCTGCAGGTTTCTCACCACTACCCCCCACCAACTTCCCCAGCTACTGTTTATTTTTTTATATTGGTCCACTTTTTGTTTTCTTCTTCCTCCAGTCTGCTTTTACCTCAGCCTGTTGAGTCAGACAGTTATTTTTTCCCCACGTCTGATTCTGTAGTTCAGCCACCCTGAAAGCTCAGTTCTCAGTATCGCACACTTCGGTGAATATCAAAGCATGTAAATGTTTTAAAAGCAGCCAGCATACATTGTAAACCAGGCGGCAACAGCAGGGGCGGCATACATTTGAGAGAGGGCGAGACAGGAATTATTATCACACTTGTGCTGAAATATTTAGTCTGAAACATTCAGTCCAAGCATTCAATCATAAAAACATTTGGGACAAGCAAACCCTGTTTAAGGGCTCCGATTGCTTTTCAAGGTTTTACTCATGATGCCAAAAAAAAGCTATATATTAATTAAGTTTGAAACTTGATTTTTTTTTATGGCCATGAATTGCTGACTAAGAAGCAGCTTCTGCTACAGTGATGCTCTTGATTTGTTCATGGATCTTTAAACAGATGCACTGTCCATGTTACTGAAGTCTGTCCTAGAGCACTCTAAGAAACCATTAACAGCATTAAAAGCATTCAAGAATATAGGAATGTATCACTGCTTAGCTACCTTTCAAATTTATTGCAATTTTGTAATTAATCCTGTGCATTTAAGAGGTGAGCTAAAGGAAAAAAAATTGAGGATAATTTGAGGAACTTTAGCAACAGTTTCTGAGTAGGTTTGTGCAGTTTTAAATGCTTTTATTGAAGCACATGTTAGCAGTAAGTACTTTTAACTGTATGCAAAGAATTGTATTATATTCTGAATGAGTGTGTACTGATCTTAATATTAAAGTTTCTGCAAGAAAACAAATGATGCATCATTTCCTGAGTGGTAGTTCAAGTCTTTTGACATAGATTTTGTGGAATGATTACAATCAATCAATATATTATCTATTTCCAAAGTTTAGAAAATAAAAAAAAGTAATTCTGGCCACGTTGTCCAACAAATGGCCATTTCAACACAGTGGATTACTGCTTTCTTAACACTACCAATCTTTGTATAACTTATGTAAACACTATTTTAAAATTCCATCACATCACTGTCACTTTTGTTATTAGCATTTATTTATTTTGTTTGCGAGTTCAAGCAGCAGCAGTTGTAACTAACTTCCAGGAGAATCATGATAATTTCTGCCACAATAACCAAGTGTTGTGAATTTAACAGCAGGTTTATAAAAAGGAGGCTTGCATGATCTACATTATCTTTGAAATTGGAGTTGTTTCAGCTTGGATTAAAATGTAATTTGGATTATCTGTTAGTTTGTAAACTAAATTTGACCAAACTAAGATTGTTCAAAGAGCTATCTAAAACAGGTAAGATATTTTTTGTCCATAGATGTTTCACAAAACCGTATTTTGAAAGACCCAATCTATTATTTTAAGACAAAAGAAGACTTTCCTGGCAAATCACATCTAATGCAGGTACTTCAAAAAAGAGAAATTAATAATTAAGAGCCATTATCTTTCCTATTTGGGAACACATTTCTGTAAAGCAACAGATTCTACAAAATAATAAGTATTTTTCTGTTGCTACATATGAGTGAACCTATTACTGCAGCACTGAAATATTATAATTTTACAAAACTAGGATTAGGCTCATTTCTGTACAAAAAGCTCCCAAAGTGCTGAATGCACTTGCAAATAAATGACATGCCCAACAATCATTTATAAATTTCAAATCCACTCTGAACGACACAAAGTGTTCACTGTTCCACTGTTTCACAGTTACATTGTTAACATGCTCTGTTGCTACAACCTGCTCTCAACCAAGGTCCTTATTAACTACTTGAGAAGGTCTTCTGCTCGGGTCTTGCCTCTAGAGTTTTGATTGGCCTAATAAAGCATGTCCACAGGCATGTACCGCACATTGATTCAGCCAATTAAGAAGGTGACAAACCCTGGAAATATTCTCTATGCAGACACCGTGAGTCTCCTGTTATGGTAATGATGCTGGGGAGAAATTCTGACACTGGGCCTGCAAGATGTGTTCTTATGTGATCATGTTTAATACCTCAATCCAACCTACCATTTCATTCTGTGCTTTTTGGCTTAATAAAACACATTTGATTATTTGTAATGTTGATATTGCTAAGAATAAATCAGGTAAGATTAAAAAACAACTTTAATATTAATAAAATATAAATACTGAAAATAATATAGGAGATAAGGAGAATGTCCGTCTGTCCGTCCATTTTCTTCCGCTTATCCGGGGTCGGGTCGCGGGGGCAGCAGCCTAAGCAGAGAGACCCAGACTTCCCTCTCCCCAGCCACTTGGGCCAGCTTGTCTGGGGGAATCCCAAAGCATTCCCAGGCCAGCTGAGGAGGTTGGTGTTCTTTAATTTTATTGCATCATATAAGAGGCCAAAGTTAGAAGAATTTCAGCTCATTTTTTACTTAAAATTTGCCTTTATTGCAATACCTAAATTTGCTGCAGTCAAGTGTTTCCAGAAACCCAAATGTGGCAACTTTTGTGTTCTTCGTGGTTCCAGCTAAAAGCAATATATATATATATATATTCCAGAGGACCTGGCCTCCACAGTCACCGGACTTGAACCCAATTGAGATGGTTTGGGGTGAGCTGGACCGCAGAGTGAAGGGAAAAGGGCCAACAAGTGCTAAACATCTCTGGGAACTCCTTCAAGACTGTTGGAAGACCATTTAAGGTGACTACCTCTTGAAGCTCATCAAGAGAATGCCAAGAGTGTGCGAAGCAGTAATCAAAGCAAAAGGTGGCTTCTTTGAAGATCATTCATTCATAAGACATATTTTCAGTTGTTTCACACTTTTTTGTCAAGTACTGTATATAATTCCACATGTTAATTCATAGTTTTGATGCCTTCAATGTGAATCTACAATTTTCATATTCATGAAAATAAAAAAAAAACTCTTTGAACGAGAAGGAAAGGAGGAAAACAGACTTTAATAAGTAAACCTTATTGCTGTCTTGTTGGGGAGGGGTCTGTGGGGGTCAAGGAGGAGGGCGGCTGGGAGAGAGATGGATGGAGCTGTGTGAACTTTAATTTATGGTTTAAGTTTGTTTAGAAGGTCTTTTTTGATATGAAAGGTCCTCATATATCACCAGCAGAAGCATACATAATACTGTTAAGAAAGCTTATGATAAAGTTGATCTAAAATCTAAGTTTGATTATGAAATGAAATATCTGAGAGTGATCATTAAGTAGTGTGGCTATAATTCCTCACTGACCAAGCATGAGTCCAGTGTTGCCAAATTAGCAACTTTGTCACTAGATCTAGCAACTTTTCAGACCCCTCTAGTGACGTTTTTTCCAAAAAGCGACCGCGACAAATCTAGCATCTTCTTCTAGTGTTTTTGGAGACTTTTAGAAGCTTTGGCGACAGCACTTTCCAAGCACTTTTCTCCTCCTTTCCTCCGCAAGCAGGGAGGGAGCAGTGTGGTGAGCCCCTCCCGCTTCCTAAAGTAGTCTGAAGGCTGAAATATAGTCGCGCTTTGGTCGCCAAGCACTGCCGGCGAGATTGCGCGCGCACTGTGCGCGTGCAATCTCGTCGGTAGATTTCTTCAAAATGACACGTGGAAGTACACTTTTCAACTCGTGAAGATGTTGTAAGTAGGAGAGCAAAAGCTTGACAGACAAACAAGCTCTTTGAATGGTGGGCAGCGCGCGCAGCCTTTGCGTTCGTTTTGTGCATACGCAAAACTGTTGCAGTCATCTATTGTAAATACTGGCACCAGTGGAACTAAGGGTGATAGAAGGTTATTAAAGGTATTAAACAATACTTTTGGAGTTTTCTTGTTGATTAGATTAGAAAAATATGCAAATCTAGCCTGTTTGATCTTGTCAAAAAAATCAAACTCTAAATGCAGTCTGTGGACTTTAAATTTTGTAGATTTCCACAAACACTCCACATTACAACACAATCTCCTAAACATGATATCTTCAATATCCATGGGCACAAGATACTAGAAGGAGATATGTTGTGCCTTACAGGAACAAGGTCCATTGTATGTCCTCTCTTATGTGTAGGAACAGAAACATGCTGTTTAAATTGAAACAACTTGATCAGTGACAGGAACTGCGACGCTACGTTGCAAGAAGTGTCATCAATGTGAATGTTAGTCTCCAAGAATTATATAAAAAAATAAAAACTCAAGTAGTAGTAGTAGTAGTATCCTTTATTTAACCAGGAAATTAACTCATTGAGATTTAAAACCTCTTTTCCAAGAGT
>JARVJO010000165.1:11414207-11424932 GCA_031762555.1 Cynodonichthys magdalenae | reverse complement strand
GCGCTATCCAGTCTGGGTCCTTGGGCAAGACCCTTTGAGCTACTTGCCTACCTCATAATGATGAGAGACAATAATAATATATATATATATATATATTTACACATACAGCCTGACAGAGATAAATTACAAAAAATAAACAACTCAATATTAAGTAAATGGTCATTTGTTTTCATTTTATGGCTGATTGGTATATGCAATAGATAGGTTTAAATCAGTGGTTTAGTAGTTAGGAGAGAAACAGAACTCACAAAACAACATACTTGTTGAAATCCTGGACGTTAGAAATTACAGTAAATAACACAATAAAATAAGCTTTTCTATAAATTGAAACTCTGGAAACTTTGACAATGAGAATAATCCAACTTTTTTGAGGCAATGAAATAAAATAAATGATACCATAGATGAAAGCTTAACCATCGCAGCAGAAAAGAAACCAACATTCTGTTGCTTTATTTTTTAAGTTTATTGCCCTTTGCCAAAATTTCCATGAATCACTGGGAGGTTTTAATTAAACTTTCAGTAAGTAATCTTTGGATGCGTACAACACAAAAATGTCTCTAATGTAGTCATGCAAGCAGCAAAAATGTACCTTAAAATACAAAATGGAAACTTCTTTTTTTCCTCTCAAATCTATATTGTGATAACTGCTTTGCTTTTTAAGGAATCTGTAAATATTTTGAAATTATACTTCAACATATGATGGCTTTAAGAACTTTTAAACCTGCACACTTCTGTTGATGGACAACTGATGAACACTAATAAACTGAGGTGTTTTCTCAAATTAAAAACAACAAAGCACTAATTTTCTTATCAACGCACACTTGTAATAAACTGCTTTGATTTCAACAGTGTGCATCGACTACCTGATCCTCCTTGTCAGTCAAGCCCCAATAAAACTTGAGCAGCGTCAGTGTTTTGGCATGACAACCTGCTAAGACTAAAAGAGTGTGTAGCAGAGAAATTTTTATTCAAGGTGCAAGCTTCTTTTTTTTAACCTTAGCTGAAGGTGACATAAATCACTTTCTTAGTGAGTGCTCACATTCCACCTTGAGAGCACCTAGTTCCATTTTTATCAGTATTAATGGTTGTCCCCTTACTTAGCCAAAGCTATTTCACACTTGGTTAAGTACCGTATTAGAACGTCTCCTTGGCTGTATATTTAGCAAGGCCTTCCTAAACATTTTTGAAGCCTCTGATCACTAAGTAAAAGCTACTATACTAACAAGCTATGAACGCGCATGAAACTAATTCGTTTTAGTTTCCCATACTGAGCATTTCTTAATGAGGAATAAAATGTTCAATATTGTTGAAGGGCTGCCTCTGTTTTATGTTCTGCTTGTGCACAAAGACAAACCCCACACGTACACATGGCCCCCCTGCAGTTAGCCCTCTTTAAAAGCATCAACTCTGAGTAGTGCTTAAATTGCAGAAGCAACGTTCACAAAAGGGCACAGTGCTCGTGGATTGGTTTGACTCCTAATAAAGACACTTCTAAAAGAGCAAGTTTAAAGAAAAGTAAAGAAGTTGAAAGTGATTTCACAGTAAAGCCCTAAAATTATACTTTCCAGCGCAGAAGCTTTACTGACTCACAATTGTTAAACTTCCACAAAGCCAGACTTCATCCCTCACCCCACGTGGCCTTGGCAGCAGCACCATTTCTTCCTTCTGCCTCTATACTTGAACACACCGAGGGAATGTGGGTCAATATCCACATAGCTTCTCGTCTTGTCTCTTAACTCTAAAACTTTTTTCTATTTTTTTTAAATGATCGGATTCACTGCCTACTGAGCTCCACAGATACTAAAGGTTGAAATAAATAGAGACAGATATTGTGATGAAATTTGGTATGATTGTGGCTGGAAGTCATTCCCAACACACCAAGTGCTGCTCATTTGGAGCAATCTGCCTAAACCCCAATCAAAAATGTATGTTACTCAGTCAATTTTACATATATTGAGGAGAAATTTAAATACAACACAGATATTCTGAAGATCTCACAAGATCGCACCAAATGTTAAATTTAAGTCTTGACCACAATGACCTTTACTCTGGTTTTTCTCAGTAAAAGATTATTTCAGACTAAAATTAGAATGGTAAGGTTTAAATCCAGGAAGTAAAAACCTAAAACATCATAGATAGCTTTTTCTTCAATTAAATTTTGTAATTCAATGAACTAAATAAAAAAAAATGCACTTACAAGGTGGGCATTGGGCCAGATAGAAACTATACAGTGGTACACATCATTTGAGGAGTGGGGATAGGTCATATCCTTGGTTGAAATAGGTTTTAGAGACAGGGCCGACCCTAGCCAATTTGGTGCCCTAAGCAAGATTTCAGGTGCCCCCCCCTTGTGCAGTTTTCTAAATCTCACGGCCATTTTACATACATTCACATACCAAATTAAAACGTTTTTTTCTTTGATATTCTTTTGTATCTTTAGACAGCAGGATGTCCAATTAAAAAGGTTAAATAACTCAATTAAAACAGAATACCAGAACAGCAGAACAGTTCAGGGGTTGAAACATTTTGTAAAAGATCTACTATAAAGTCTGCATTTTCCAGCCATTTGAAGAACATTTTAGTCAATTCTTGGGACTAATAAAATAACATAAGATCAGTTATTTATGAAGGTTGAACACTGAAAACCAGAGTTTAACCTGAACTTTATCTGAGATCAAAATTGAAACTTCAATTATCGTTATTTTATTTTATTTAATTTTTTTATTTACACACTGAGCACCAGTAGTTAGTGTTGACTGCATCATATGATACTTTTATCATGGAATATCCTTTGCACCATATAACACCTCATGTAGAAACAAAGCAGCTGAGAAATCCACAAAACAAGTCACCTTCTTAAACTTGAGTAACTAGTGATTATTCTACAAACTAAATCAGCTAAACTCTGATAAAAAGTTCTAATTTTGTTTTTCACCCCCCATTTATGGCACCCAGATGGATAGTGCCCTTAGCATTTACCTGTACTGCCTATGTCACAGGCTGGCCCTGTTTAGAGTAAATGTGCTATTATCGGGGATTTATTAAAGAAGGAACTTTTTTTAAAGGTTTCCTATTTGGAAAAATGCAAAGAAAAAAAAATAGTCTTTTTATTTAACTTAAGTCAATGAAGGCAACATAAGGCAAACCAATCTTTGATTTTAATCAGTAATGCATCTTTCCTTTCTAAAATTAGTTTTCTGCTCCCAGCATTCATGTTAAATCAACATCACAGCAGTGTATTACACACCTATAGTACATAAAATGTTTTCCTGGTTGGCTTACACTCTCTTTAAATGTAACATTGCATGAAATAGAGTTTGTTGCAAAAATTTATATACAAAATTCTATTTGGAAATTTAAGCAGTGCAGGAACAGCATGGTGTGTTATTTCTGGGGGGGGGGGGGAGTAAAGAAAGAACTGAGAACAAGTCGACGCAGATAATTACAAACGCAAACACACTCGGTGGCCATTTAGACCCAAAGTATTTCTAATTTCACAGATGTGATCAACCTTGCCTGGAGCCTCTTTTCTCTTCCTGTAAGCGGCGAAATGCCTCTCTCCCTCTGGATGTCTTTGACAGTGATGATGAAGTGTGTAACAGGTTCTGCTCCACACTTTGTCACTCTGCTGTCTTGATGATTCGAAGACGCTCCCTGGGAGTGGCGCGGGTGTGTGTGTGTGTGTGTGTGGGGGGGCTTACAGCACATCACCGGACCGTGAAACTGCCGAACTTGCCCTTAAAGCAGCTGGTCTACCCTTGAGAAAACACTCTATGCCCGAGTCATCTTCTCATATAAAATTTGACTCCAATAAGGATTAAGGTGTTCTTTAAACCGGGATGACAAACATTACTTTGACAGGAATAATGATTAACAGCTTTGTAACAAGAACGTCGAGCGTTGAACACTATTGTTGACTGTATTGAACCCAACTATTCATCTGCCATGAAGGTCAACTGAAAACATTTAATGGAACTGAGGCTCTTCTTCCTCTTCACCGAAGAGCCTTCTTTGACATTAAGTGTGACTGCAGGTGTAATCTGTCAAATAAGCCTCTCACAGTGAGTCATTGGCTGAGCCCAGACCTCTGAAAAAGCCTGTGATTAAATGGGAAGTGTGGCATAACTCTTGTTTAATGGTAGAAAAACAGTGTGTTGGCAAACAGCCTGGCTCGTGGAACATGAATTTGGTGTCCCCGCGGAGGCTGCTTGTTAAAGGTCAGCATGACTTTGAATTATTTTACTCCCAAGACTTTCTTTTTTTTTTTTGTTAAGGCAGAGGAGGCTAATCCTTGTTTTTCTATTTGTTTGAAAAGCCCCACAAGTCGCATTTGTCAAAATAGGCCAGTGGCTGTCATCAGAGCTCGACAAAAACAGATTTAAAAAGTCAATAATCGTGCTTTACATCACATATGTGAGGCGCTGTCTTCCTCTGCACATGTAAATCAGCCCAACGAAGTGATCAATAGAATATGCATGGGGGCTCAAACTTGACCCGAGGGTAAAATAAAAGCTGCTTTAACATGTATGCAATTTCAAAAATATTACAGCCTAGGGAGCAAAGTACTGGTACCCGCCGATTGATGAAATCCTGTACAAGCGACAAGACAGAAGAGATGATTGTAAAGCAGAAGAATTGCACTGAATGAAAAGTAGATGCTGATTTCTTTTTTTGGCTATGCCAGCAGCTTTAACATAACGGTCTCCCTGCACCTTGATAAATATCCCCCGGTGTCTGTTTGTATACACAATACCAACAAGTCAAATTCAATTCACTGACCACCTGACGACCATGCCTTTAAGAAAGAGCAGTGCAAAGCACATGACACAAAAATTGACATTGCCTCAGGTTCTTCTCTGCTCAACCAAAAAGAGGGACAACAACTCAGCGACTTCTTGGGAATAATCGACTTTTCCCTAAGAGGATGCAATGAATAATTCTCTTTTACCGGGAGAGAAGGGGGAAAAAAAAACTGCCTCCAGGGTATTGAACTAAATCGTCTTTTCTCTCTTCATTAGAAAAAAAAAAATCTACAAAGTCTTATCAGCATTCTGCATTCTCTGCCATTGGAGCTCAGATAATTGATTATGTTTAGGAGGTTCACTATTGGATATGCTTTGCCTTTGTAGTGGAAAGAGATATAGCAGTAAATTAAGTTTACCTTTGCAGGACACAGTCGGACAGAGATTCTGACCTCGGAGGATGCTGGAAAATAGAAATCTTATTAAAAGGAAAACAAATCATTCAGAACCGTAATCCAAAAGCAAGGCTTTACTTCTATACACACACTCGTCTGAGACTGTTTTTTGGTGAAGCTGCTGTTTATCCAAAGTAATGCATGCACAGTGTTTGGCAAGTTTTTACTCAACATTTAGGCTTCTTTTTGTTCCAAGTGTGCATTTGCAACAAGAAGCAATTAAACATGCAAATCAGGCCACTGAGAAATTGCTCTCTGAGTTGCAGCCATGTCAGAATGTGCCACCATATGAAATAACAGGTGGGCTTCAGTCAGATCGAACTGCTCTGCCAAACACAGGACTAAATTTATCTACATTTGTTTGGTTTGGATTCAATCTTTTTTTTTAGTCAAACAGGATTAAAACTGTAGTTCATGTTAAAGCTGCCTCTTGAAAAAAAGTTTTTCTAAGGTTATGGTTCAAGATGAAAAAAAATACTAACCTTCCATCTGCTTCCTTGAGTAATTTGTAGCTGTGCAATCTGTGAAAGAGGTGCTGACAGAAAAATCCACCAGTTTTGACTTGCGTTCCATCTTCATCAACAAAATAAAGGAAGAAAAACATCACATCCCTGCCCAGACTGCAGCTTCTGGTAGTTAAGTGTTATAAGTGGTTAAGTTGCTGTTTTTCTTTAAAGAAATTCATCCCAATCACTACAAATTTTCATTAGTCTAGAATCCACCTAAAATGAGGATGTTTTTGAAAATTCAGGTCCTTCACCACTAAACCTTTTTTTTTTTTTTTTTTTTGCTCTGGGGTATTTCTGCAGAAAAGAGAGGAGGCAAATTAAGGCTTTTGTGAGTGTTTACAGGTTTTTGCAGCCACTTTCCCACAAAAAAGTTAAATTTGTTTCAGCTGCTTGAAATTTGTATGTATAATGTTAAAAACTGCTCACTAATAACCCCTAAATACATTTGCACTTTTTTTTTTAAATAGACAGTTTGCAGTTATTACACTGAGTTCAAAGATTTCCAACTACTGTTCCAAGATGCAGTTTATCATATTTTATTGCAGCTGTAAACCTGTTTTAAGCTATTCCAATTCTCTTCATATGTACAAACAGTATGACAACACTCTGGCTGGGTTGCCAGAAATGTTATGAGTTATTTACTTCATAATTAAACAAAGGACTCAAAGACAGACAGCTGAAGAAAATTTACTTGGAGAAACATAATTACCATTTTACTTAGTTTGGACAGTCTCACAATCTGGATCTCTTTCTGTTTTTCTAATTATCTCTGTGGGGAAAAAAGGGACAAGATTGCTTTCAAACAGATGTTATCTTTGCAGATTATTGTGGGGTGTTTATTTTTTTGTCATGACATTGACAGATATTGTGACTCCTAGCTGTTTTCTCTGGGTCACTGTGACCATAGCACTGATAATTTTGACATCTCATTGTCATGCTGTTTTTTAAAAATAACTGATTTGAGTTACTGCAACATTGTAACAATTCCAGTCAGGAGACACATTATTTAATCATATATTTTTGACAATATAAACACACAAAATAGAAGCCACAGTACAGATGTGTCTTTAAACATTTACAATAAAGAATAAAAAATATATATTTGTTAACTCATTAAAAATTAAAGACCCAGTATATTTTAAAGAACTGCACAGCAGAGTTTTAGGCAAATCTTCATATTATAGGCAGTCTTAAGCAATACTGAGAAATGTCAACCATATCAAATTATTGCTCAGTATCAGTAAAAGTGACTGAATAATAGTTTTTTTTGGTTGTTTTCTAAGGTCGGTTTGCTGTGGGAACCTTTTTGAATTGGGTTGGCTCCAAATATTAATCAGCTGTAGATGTACAACTACTGACTAGAGCAGGGGTGGGCAATCCTCGTCTTTGAGGGCATATCCTGCTTGTTTTACTTGCTTCCCTGCTCCAACACACCTGATTCAGTGATTGACTTACCTGTTGTTAATCACCAATTCATTCAAATCAGGTGTGTTGAAGCAGAGGAACAAGTAAATCATGCAGGATAGTGGCCCTCAAGGACCAGAATTACCCACCCCTGTACTAGAAAGTTATTTTTTTAATAACAGAGTTAACTCCAATTACTTACTAGCAACATTTTAAACAAACATCATGCACAATGTATTCGAGCTCAGAACATTTGCTTGGGATCAGTCTCACACAGCAGCAAACTATAGGTTAATATCTGTAAACTTCACAGTTTTAGATTTTTTTTTTTTTTTAAGTTAGCTGTAGCAGCCATCTTGTTTAGACTGACACTAAATATTATGTTGTCATCATGAATATCTCATGTTTACTTTCTGCAAGTTTCATTAAATCATGTCCAGTGTTTCAGAGTCTGACACATGGCAAAAACCATCTTCCTCTTTCACCTGTAGGTGGCAGTAAATAATAAATCCATGTTTCAATAAATAAACTAATAAATAAAGAAGTGCTCACCCAATGGGCTCAACATATCACCATGTTTGCTACACTAACACATAAACCAGTTTTTCTCCTGGTGTATCTCAGGAAGGCACAAAGACTAAAAAACGAACGTTGACACAACAGGTGCTACCATCAGTGAGTGGAGAAGTCAAAAGGAAAGAACTGCAATCTTCTTTTCCTGTTTCATCCTGTTGGCGATAAAACAAGAGAAGCCGTAACACTTATCTCCCACAAAATATCCATACAACCACCCAAACAAGATAATTTGTCCACTCTCTTTGATTACTGCTGAAGTTGGACATCTTGGGGCAGCACAGCTGCGGACTCATACGTTCACTAAGAAATTGTGGGTTCATTTTATAACCTTTCAAGTGAGTTGAAACTTCTCTGAACTGATTCATTTCAAAAGCATTCAATGAAAAGCTTCAAAATGCAGCTCCATTTCTTTACAGTTGGACCCATCGTCTGTTCATGAATGTTCCTTTTTATCACAAACCACAGAGGGACCTTGGGAGACAAAGGTGCCATTAAGAAAATAAATACGAGGCTGTACAGACACTTAGCTTGATCAAGACCAAGCATTAAATAATTACTGTAATTCACTTAGGTTTCTTTTAAGCTGTGTAACGATTTTCCCCGTTTCCCTCCTGCATAAAATTGATCCAATAAGGAGCACTAAACAAAGGACCTCTAAATTCATTGGGATTCTCACCACCCAAACAGAGTGCATCTATCTGTGCATGGATTGTGGAAAGCTTTTAAAGAAGCTAATAGGACTGTAAAAAAAAAAAAAAAAAAATATTAAAAGAAATAAAAAAAAATGAACCAACTGAAAGGCTTTGCATCAACTGGCATTCAGGCAGAACTGTTGTAATGGTGAAGGTGACTGATAGAGAACTAAAGCCACCAAGTGAATTGGAATATCACCTTGTCCTTGTCTCAGAGATAGAAAAAAATTAGGAGAAAAGGACATGATGTTGAGGCGAACACATTTTTCTCCCTTTTCTTTTTGTGGCTGCATCAATGCTAAGGTCAGTGAGCTGTAAAATAGACCAAATGTGGGGAAGAAATGAAAGAAATAAAGGGGGACAAGAAGGACACTTAAAGTTGCCAAACCTGTGGTGGACATCGCTGGGCATGACACAGAGTTCATTCTGACAGTTTGGGCCAGGAAAGCTCAGGGGCCTAATCCACAGCAAGCCCAACGCCATTATCACTGAAACGTATAGCTGACGATCCCCATCTATCCTGCAGAGCTGTTGTCCAGAGGCACGGAAGAAATCATGAAGTGCACAGTAATCTCACTCTACACCATTCTTCTCATCTCCTACCTCTGGTTTGCTTCAAAGAACCTGCACTTCTCTTTGAAGTGGAAGGGCAGTCCGCTCAGGGAGGAAGGTATGCTTCTTTCCATAGGCTAATGAATCAAACTCGTCTCCTAATTATCTCTCCGTATGAAGGGAAATCGCAAAACATCACTATTCATCTGGCTTTTCTTTCCCCATCAGAGACGGCAAATGCGAGCGCAGAGATTCAGCAGGTGTTTGACTTCAGTCCATAAAAGCAATTTTACAGTTCACTCCATTAATGTGCAGAGGAGGAAGTAAACCCACAGAAGGCATTAACCCTGCACCGAGAGCGATGTTTGTGACTAACGCAGAGACAAACCTGACATGTAATCATCAAGCCAGAAATGATTTTCAAATATTCTAATAATAAAACAGTTTTAAAAACAGCCTATTTCGTCGCAGTGCACCGTCTTCCAATCACATCGTAACCACATAATGACAGAAGTACCTTTAGTGGGGGATGATGCTGAGAGAGCAATTAAAAGGGAAATATTCTAGATGAGCTTGACTAATACAGTTAATACACTTTTATTAAAGGTGATGACAGCTTGGAAGGAACAAGCCTGCTGATGATCTTTCCTCTCACAGAATTCTACTGAATTGTCTTAAAGATGAAGCACTCACGGTGCCAACAAATTAAAAATAAATGTGGAAAAGATGTTTAAAGACACTGCATCACTGAAACGTTCCACATTTTTTATTTTTCATGTGACATATATATCTTTAATGACGTTTTGCACATAATAACATAGTCTGCCAAATTATGAAGTTTCCTGTTTAATTGCAAGTATGCAAACTGTGAAACAAATCCTAATTGATAATTTTATATTTTAAGCATTTGTTAAAGGGACAATATTATGTGTTTCTCAGGCATATAGTTCAATTCTATACCATAATGAAGAAATGATGTCACCTTCTGTTGTTATGAAAATGCTGTAAATCAAAAATAAATTTGACTTCACATCATAGCCGTTTCTAAATGCCTTGAAATTGGCCTCTGTCTTTGAAAGAAACTCCTACAATTCTGCCACGCCCATTTCAGCACATCATCACAACACCTTCACGCTATTTACAACCTGGAGTGTCGTAGCCTATTTCGTTGTAATAATAATTTTAAAAAAAGGTAGCTAGCTATTGCCCCTTTAAAAATCAAAATTTGATTGATATTTTATTAGGTTTTATTTTACCTCTTGTAACCATCTTAATGCACAAATGCATTTTTTCATAGGTTAAGTTTTGATTTGCATATTTATGGTTCAGGTACAACTTTCTTTAATGTCTTCCTTGCTTTCAACACTAACATTCCTCTGATTTCAGCCAAAGAGTGGTTATTTTACTTTATTAAGCTAAAAACCTTAAAAAAAAAAAAAAAACATTTAGGCACTAAAATATAAATGCAGTTGTTAATGTGGGCTATTTCTTTTTCAAATGATGTACTTTGAGGAAAACAAAATATTTACCAAGTTGTCAGACAATTGTTTTAAAATAAATCCTAATATTGTTTTTGTCCACTTTTTTGTATAATTAGTCAACTTTTTGACTGTTAGTAAGTTACATATGTTAGAAGGGTTAGTTGAACACAAACAAATATATAATTTGTTTTTGCTTCATTGTATTCAACCTGATTAGGAGGCCACTTACTTAAGATGTACTGTACTTTACTGCAAACAAAGTGATTGATCTGAACTTTTTTATTGGGGGGCGGGGGGGGGGGGGGGGGGGGATG
>JARVJO010000165.1:11385946-11399487 GCA_031762555.1 Cynodonichthys magdalenae | reverse complement strand
GCTCGTTCACATAGACTTTGCATGTAAACCTGACGCTCCTGACGCCCAAATCGCGTTCAGTGTGAACGCAGCATTAGGTTATTTTGAATCTTAACACCTTTAAAAGTCGTACTCAAACATATATTGATCTCTGCAATATAATATGTTGCAAGAGTCTTTCTGTGATTCATCAGCAGCTTGAGTGACAGCAACAGGTTTTAGCAGTCAAGTGTTTTTTCACACCTCTTTTAATACCACACTGATTTATGTTCTCTACAGTACAGCAGTACTGTCTTCTGAAGAGCCTTAGTTTACAATTAACATCAATTAGTCCAGAAACTGTTTATTAAAAGAGAAAGATAGGGCAAAGTTATGAGCACATAATATTCATATTATTATGACCCTCTGTCACAAAGCGGGGGTCATATTGTTTTTGTAGTTTTTATTTTTTTTCAGAAACGGAAAAAAAACAGCTACACTGATCAGCAAAAAATTTGGTAGGAATGAAGATGTGTTCGACCTACACTGTGCCAGCCAACGGTTTTGCAATGGATCCCATATTTGAGGAGGGGGCTCCATCTGAAAAGGGGGTGTCTGGTCATACAAAAATGCTTATAACTCAAAAACTATTCAACAAAGGAGCTTCAGATTTTATTTATTTATTGTAGCTCTGATGAAGGACTATCAATTGGGCCAACCATTAAGCACGCCCCAAAAAAAAGAAAAATAAAACAAAACAATAAATCTGTTCTGGTGACTTCTAAGTACTGGTGCGGGGCTGCCTTGCGAATGTGTGAAGGTCATATAAGCCACTGTGCGGTATCTGTCTGAATGACCCACTTTAAAAAAAAGTTTCATTTTTGCCAAACTGATGAGGTGCACACCATATGGTGCTATGATTATGTAAATAATTGTATAATTAATAACAACATTGCAAAGGGTCATATTAAAAAATGCTGTTCACAGAGGTATCTATAACAGGTAAGATATCTGTTCATAACCATTTCATTAAACCTTCACTCTAAACTTTCTGATCTACAGCTAAGAATGAGCAAAAATTCTAATTACTCTATTTAATTCTGATTGTGTCAGTTTTAGTATTACAGACCAATCTGTGTCTTGTTTTTTTGGAATGCACTGGAAGTGGAAAAATAAATAGTTGCTTTTTGAGCCATAGCTGTCTGATGGGTGAATCTCAGCACACTGTGGTTAAATAATGATCACGGAATAAGATATTTATAGAATCATACATGAACAAGGCAATGTTTTCGCAGCGTGTTTTTTCTATTTGATTTGGAGACTGAGTGAATATGAGTGCAGGTCCAGAGGGACACGAGATCAGGTATATTAACTGTAGTGGATTTTTTTTTTGGGGTGGGGGGTGGGGGTGGGGACTGGACAACTATTTCTGAAAATTTTAAGAGCCTGTATGAAATGTTTATTTTTTGAGCTAATTAAAAAAACAAATAAATCAGTGATAGTTTTCTATTTCAGATGCAAGCTGTGGGAATAATTTACAGAGGACAAAAAAAAAAAAAATCGATGCAACAAATCATTTGAAAAATGTGTTAAAATATTGACATCCCTGGATCTATGCGCCACACCGAAAACAAAATAGAAAAAAAACATGATTCATAAATAGATGGGGTTTTTTTCTATTTTCTATTTTTAGAACAAAGGGAATTTGAGAAATCTTTTTGTCAGTCTTATTATGCATTCCTCTGAATCACTCTGTCTTTGAAGGTAAATTACCTGATGAATTCAAACAGTCGTACTCTCATTGGGATTTATGCTGCTTCTTTGTCAAAACTTATATTTGCACTGCCTCAAGCAACATTTCTAATAATGAGGACTTAAGCAGCAAATGTTTAGTGTCTTATTAGCAGATGTAGGGTTTTCATTGATTTCTCAAAAAAAGATGAGGAATGTGTGGCATGAGGGGATGTGATTAGGTGTAATTTTATTAATGTTGGTAGTTTATTCTGCAAACCTTAATGCAGTCATAATCATTTCAGTGCTTAGAGAAAAAATCTGTATACAAAAGGATATTTTACTGCAGGTTAAGGCTTTGTCAAGGCCACAGGTGGAGTCAAAGGGGATTTTCTTGAACTCCTTCTTGCTGCAGGTTATATTCAACACTATTTGAATAGAATTCAAGACTAAGCCCACATACTTTCTGACACTAAATGTTCAGAAGTGTCTTTTCAACACATTAAAAGGAAAAAATATACATTTCCATATACCTCCATGTTTCCTGAATGTACCAAAAGACCTAAAACTATAAAATATTTCTCATGTTTTCTTCAAAAAGGGCATTTAAACATGTTCCGAATTAAAATGTTCCACACTCTGAAAACAATTTATTTATTTATTTTAGCTGCTTCATTTTTTCTCCTCAAGCTTATCTTTCAAAAAAAAAAACTGTGTCATTATATCTGAGCGAGCGATCATCTCTCTTTTAAACACATCTGAAGTAGCAAGTCACGAGCTGTCTGAAAAATCCCCTCAAAGAGTGATCCAGATATTTGCTTTTAAGTGTGTTGCTTCATATCACTAAAACCCTTGTTATTTGCGCTATCTCTGTGATGCACAAAGAGTAGCAAATCAAGGCTTGTTGGTTAGGATAGAGCTAACTATGTGCAGGATAGGATGTGACTTTCGCCCCTGAAACTGAATCATACAGCCTGTGAAGGAAAAAAATTATCCCACGGTTCCAGCAAAACCTACAAATAAGTTCCCTCTAGGTACTGTATAATGGTATTTTTTTTTTGCACTGAAAACAAACACGTAAAAAAGATAATAAATAAAAAAAGAACATGATTAATCCAACACCGTATATGTAATACAAGCAGTACCTCACGGTGAAAATAAACTAGGGTTTTGTTCAGTGGCAATTAGAGTCACTGATTCCCTAATCCAATCTGCCACACCTATCATCCCCACAGGAACGTGTGATTGAATGAGACTGATCTTAACATCCTGGAATTGGTCTGAGGATAACATTAAGAGACAGACAGAATTGGCAGCTTAAATCTACAAACCAACTGTGGCCGTTTCCAAGATGCTCGAAACAACCAGCCTGCCAACTAGTTTATAAAAACTGTACACTGTTTGTGTTCTGCAATATTTAAGGCACAAGCTGTTCAAATCGATAGAAGCCCCCCCCCCTCCCCACATTATGTTACTTTAATAAAACTGTCAACAGTGTGAATTTGAAGCATACTGCCAAACCTATAAGTTTTGTGCAGCGTTGTGTTTCTATTTTAACCTCGTGTTTTCAACGGTGTTCTTTTTTCTTTCGCCTCATAATGTAGCTTTTATCTGATGTGAGATTAAGAGAGCTTAAAGAAGCAATATCTGGGGATTAAACTGTTAGTGCACCTAATTAACACTTCTTGCCAGCACTCAGGTGCATGAAAAACTCCCTTTGGAAGTGTTGCATTATACAAGTCGCTGGGGAAGGCTTCACCAGGCGAAACACGGTAAAGAACCCTGTACCACTTAACGTATAAATTTAAATATTAGTGCGTATTTAACACTACTGAGCCCACAATGCATTAGAGCTTTTGGTGTCCAAAATGATCAAAGTGACATGAAAAAATCACTTTTAAATTTATAATCTCAACACAATTTGTGAGCCATTACCAAATGAGATATTACTACATCAGGTCATATTATTTTTGACTAAAATTCTAAATGTTAAAATATGCATGTGACACTTAAAAAGCTTTTTATATGTAAAGATACCTCTGGAAAAAAAAAATGTCTGAACCTATTAAAAACACTCTGTGTGCACACTGTTCCAGTGGATGACATGTTTTTCCATCACAATGAACGCTGTCACTTTAGGTTATTTTGAGTCAATCCCACATACATCATTCCGCTGTCACAAGTGGTGGCTTGTGGACCAAACTTACTGCAGAAAGAAAGGATTTTTCACTGAGTTTAACTCATGCTTGCTAAAAAACTGCATTGCCTAGTTGTCGGTTTTTAATCAACCGTATTTAAGGCCCCGTCAAAACTTCTTTCCCATTGCAGCTCTGTGAAGAGTCCATCCAACACATCGATAAAACGTCTGTGGAAAAAATGTAAGGGTGAAAATATATTGGAACCAAACACAGATACACAAACCAAGAGCACGATTTGTTGTGTCTTACCAAGTAATTATTTATTGTATATGATTCCCAAAAAGAAAGGCTACATAACAATAAAAGTTTTTTAAATGTTTTAAACCACAAATTGGATGATGTTTACATCTCATTTACAGTACTTTTCATTTCTTTGGTTATTTTCTCCAGTATATTTCCTTTACCCTATACTGCGCTTATGCAGGTTCCACAGAATGCCTGACCTGTCAGTGGCTGATGCTGTTTTCCTTCTCGTTAGTGACTTTGAAATTATTTTCCAGGACCCAAATCTGGTCAGTGTTAAAAGGTCAAACATGTTTTCCTTTAGAAATAAAACCATTACCTGAATGAGTGTGTAAATGTGTTAGTTGTTACTGTTGAGTAGTCAGGTTTTTTTTTTTTTGTTTGTTTTATTTAGGCTTCCCGGTTCTTGCTAGTTCTGTTTGCACATTTTCTTCACTTCACATTTTATTTTCCCCTGCCTGCCTTCCTTTCCTTTCCTTCTCCTCTGTCACACCTAACTTGTGATCATCTCACCTGTTGCTTAATTATCCTCTCCCGTGCATACAGCCTTGGGGTTTCTTTGTGCAGTTCCATGTTATCCTTTGTGTTTGCCTTGGTGACCCTAGTTTTATATCCTCTGCTAGCCTGCCATTTCAGAACTTGCAGTTTGACCTTTCATTTTAAAAGCAGCTTAATCTGCGCCTGTGTGTCTCTGGCCATTTGGATTCTAAAGCCTTCTGACATTATCATTAGACTATGGAGACTATGTAAGGGTTTTGTAAGGGTTTGTTGAGACTTACTGTGTGGTTTGAGTCATCCACAAACTACTGTCTGCTTTAGAGTTTTATTTTCACCCCAGTTTGGTCAACAATGGCAGCAGAAATGGGACCTGTCAGACTATCCATTATCATTATCAGAAAAATCACATCTGTATTCATCATCAGATATGAGGCAAAATGTGAACCTGCTTATCATACCTCATGGGCTGTGGGTCACTCTTGAAAAGTCAAAGACAGCTCCTGCATGCTGAGATAGAAGTCCTCGTGTACGTTCTGTGCCTTTCTTTGAACTTTAAATATATTCTCTGGAGAAATAATCATCTCTGCCTTTGAAATGCCATTTGCCAGATCAAAATGTCCTATCAGCTTCAGCTTTTTCATTATGTTCGGTTGTTTTGAAGTTCACCTGACTGAACTTTGCGTATCCCATGTTTGTTTTGATCCACTTGGTCACTTTAGAGTCTTTCTACGTCACAGCTATTTATGCTCAAAACCTCTCACAGATCAGTGAAGAAACACACAGCTACTTTGGGTGAGAAAAATTAGTTATTAAAAAAAAGAAGATAACTGGAAATTGTTGGCTTCCATTAAAAAAAACATATATATTTTTTTTATTTCTCTTTGAGTGCCCGTCAAGAAAAAAAGAAAAAGCAGGGGAACAAATTAGAGGTAACCTTTGTGGGGCGGGGGGGGGGTTAACGCATCTGCTGCAATCTTCCTCTCGTCAGTTTGAGAAAAGAGGCCACTTTGCATTCTGTGGTGTGTTTCTCCTCTGAGCAAAACATAAAGTCAAACAGCCACAGAATGATTTCACTACTCTGACCTCTACTGGGACGCTACCTTCTTAACGCACACAATTACTGTCTTATTGACTTGCAAAACAACGTTCATGCAGTATCTTTCTGTGACTGAGCAAGGAGAAGGAGGAAAAAGAAAACTAAATGAAATGTGGGACTGGGTGTTAAATGCACCAGTTAAGTTTTGTTCTTGCTGGACTGACTTGTTGAATAAAATCTCCATCAAATTTTAGAATTTTTTTTTTGGCAAAACCATATTTTAAATCATGCTTTTAAAGTAAAAGGCAGGTTGCAGCATCTGTTGTCATCGTTTTTTATCAATTTAAACAAATTAGAGTAACTCCATGTTAATATTAGTTTAGTTAAAAAAACATTACAGAGTAATTTTGAATTGTTTTTTCCAACTAATTTGAACAAACAATTATGACTATATAAAGTTTGTTATTTATACCAAACTAAGCATTTGTCAGTTGTAATTATTAGACAATAGCTAAATCTGCTAGCATCATTAGTTCAAGGCATGGCTATACTCAGTTAAAACAATAGCCTAAAAGCAATTGATTACAGTATATTTTCAACTCTACAAAAAAAAAAAAACTTTTACTTTACAGAAAGGAGTTAGTGGCTGAAGTAACAAGTTATTTCAGTCTCCTGAGTAAAAAAATATTTTTGCTCATAGCACAAAAATAGCAAGAGTCATGTTTCTACTTCCAGTGTGCAGCACTAGTTTGCAAAATTGGAACATTGCAACATGATCTGTAAGTTGTTTAAGGATGGAGAAATAAAAAAGAAAAAAATGTAAATCATATTAAAATAAATACAGAAAAAATTACACCAATTAACAAAATTATATGAATATTCAATAAATACATTATCATGAAACACAAAAATCTATTATTTTGAATTTCTTAAAAGGTTGTTTTGGCTAATATTTACTGAAGCATTAATAGTTTATATTTTTATTTTGGCAGCTTCGGTTTTCCGTACACACGTCATGCAACATCTAAAAAAGTGCAAAGTGTAGATTAGAATGGGCAGTTTGATTAGGTAAGGATTTTTCTGTCAGTTGGGGGAGGAAAGGTATGGGGCTGTGAGGACGCTGGCACATCCCTTCTTTCTCTTATCCCTGCACTGATTAATGGTAGAGTCTCACAGTCCTCTGACAGATTGCTGAGACCCAGGGAAACCTCCAGAGATGAGGCTCCCTGCCAATTACCTTCCTCAATAATGCCTGCTCAATGCCTGAATGACAGGGATCCACCCCCGAGGATCTAACTGAGCTGCTATTAAAACCAAAAGGTGCAGGCTTCATGATTTGTGTGACTGCATAAGGACACATCTGTAGGTGGGGGGAATAAAACTGTAATATTATTGCAACACTGTTGCTACCCAGCAGAGCTTCTGCTCTGTGATTATGTATGAGTGAGAGTGAAGAGGGCACTGCTCAGTAAATCTGAGAGAGAACATTTTAGAGAACTTTATTTTGGTGTCCATGAACAGAAGAATAAAGCTTAGTGTGTTTGTTTTACATAATAATATTACAAATTGTTATTTACTTTAAGATACTTTTAAAATGCTTATGTAAGGGAATAACAAGGACTTAAATACAAAAGTGCATGAGTGATCTTATTTTTGCAGAATGAACTGGTTGGTATGTCCAAATGTTCAAACTGGTACTTTGGATCCCAGTAGATGATCTGGGGGAAAAGTGGCATAAAGCTGGACAAGTTTATAAAGGAAGAAAAGCGTTGACATGTGCAGAAGTCTGAACAAACTTTTTGATTACATGTCTGGGGAACAAGGTGATAGCCTTCAAGGGCAGAGTACAAGGACTTCCAGCAGTGTCCTCTTTGGAAAACTTCCTCAGAGATAGTGCAGATAAATGAGGCTGAAAAGAGAGATTAGGAGCTTGCAGGAGAATCTGCTTCTCCCTGCTGATTTGGACATTCATTTTAATGGAACACTTAACACTGACACGGAAGCTAGACTTGGAAACTCACTGAGTTCCACGTAGTGCAGTCACACTACTCCCTGAGCAAGGATGTGGTCACCAATGTGGACATCAAAAATGTATAACCTTTGCTGCTTTCCTCTCAGTATGCTCATCAGTCTTATGACTTATTGTCAGCATAGTTCCACTCAAACTGAAGAAGACTGCAGGAAAAAAAATGGAAGAAAAATGGGGTCGTAAAAAAGCATTTCCAAAAATGACATTTATCAAGTTGAAAAAATAAAATGTATTAACATTTTGCTATATAGCGTTTGTGCACAAAAAGCTGAAGAATGATATCAGTAATTTACAAGGCTAATCTGCAATCTTATAAATGAGCAACATTTTGGTTTTTGATATCCAAGGACTTGATACTTGTTTGTACAGCTGGTAGGTCAATTCTGAAAAAAGCAAAACTGAAATCTCACTAATTGCTTTACTGTAAAGTGCCTTACATCCTGCCTCTCTGAAAGTGGGACCATCCAATTCTGCTGGGTCGATAGACGCTCTGAAAATCGATTCTAAACACACTGAAGACGTAATGTCAGGCATTCTTCAAAGACTCCTTGGCAAAAAGTAAAAACAAAATTGAAAATGACAGAAACTTGCAGCCTTATGGGCTCCACACACCGGAGGGGTCGTTGCTCTCTCTCCATTCATTTCCTATGGAACTTGTGCGATGAGGCGACAATCGCTTGCCCTCCTCCAGTCAAGTGACAGGTGAAATTCGTTCATGTGAAAAATCGCACTCATACATGTAGACGTGCACACACGAGCTTGCAACGCGACATTTAAAAGTTGAAAAATGTTTAACTTTTGTTGCTGTTGTATGGTGCTACAACCAATCAGCGGAGAGTATGCTACACACTGCAGTTAGCTACTTTCAACATTATTTTAGCTCTGACAAACTCTCTAGTTTTTTATGACACTTCACGCAGTGATTATTAAGATACGTATAAAAAGGCAGCCTTATGGGAATTTGTTGGCGCAAGGGTGAAGTTGTCCAGTAAGTTTTTCCTCATAAAATCATATCTTGGCGTGCGTTTCCTTTTAATATTATTAGTATCGCAAGATTTAATTTACACCTTTGTAATGCACACCATTCTTATTCTTTTTTTAAACCAACCACCAAAAAAACTTTACAAGAAGCAGTAGAAGAACCAATCAAATTTCTTGAAGACAAGTGACCCGAGAGCATGATTCACAACTCTGCCGTCACTATATCATCCTGTGTGTTGGGTTTCACCCTGGTTGCGATGACGGCCATTAATCGCTGTTGTTTGTCGCTCCCCGTGTGTTAAGCCCATTATTGATGGCTTTACCTGTGCTTTAGCGGAGTTGTCATACACCAAACGTTGGTGGTAGCATATAACGCCGATAACATAAAGCTGATGATTGACAACACGTCAAAATAGGCAAAAGTAAATAAATAAATTACATATGGCATACTCAAAATACATTGAGAGCTCTTATAACACTTTCATTTTAATATATTACATCATTAGTATAATTTTTTTAAAGGTGCACAAAGCACTAAGTTTAACCACTGTACAGCTGTTTTAGAAATTACATCAGCTATTTGATGCACCTGGTCGATCTTTATATAGAAGATGAGAGGTAAGCAATTTTACTGCAGACACTTGGCTTCGTATATCAGGCGTGAAAAGATGCTTCTGGCTCCAATAAGGTACCACCTAAAACCTAAGGACACTGTTCCATTTCGAGAATGTAGTTGAGCTGTTTGCTTGTAAATTAAATCATAAAACACATTTCACAGGTCCCCGGGGATTAGAAAATGGTTATGTTAGGATAACAAAATGAGTTTAAAAGAAGAGAAGTGGAAAATTAGAAAATAAATGTGGTTTTTTTTTTAGTGTTTTATTTTTATTGGTATAAATGTGTGTCTAAAGACTCACAGCAATTTGACGAAATGCTTCTCTTTTTTTTTTTTTCTTGTTTCTTTGGGTTTAAGACCCTGAAGTGCAGCTCAGAGCAATCCATTTAGGTTTGTAGGTGGTCGAGACCTCAAAGCCAAAAAGCTTTACCTCTAAATGGCAAACAGATCCATCAGTGTAGCACAGATACACCCTTTTAAATTCAATATAAGTAGCTAACGCACCATTCACCTTTGTAAGATGCTCATTAGAGTCACTTCTGCAAACTCTTAAATGTCTCGAGTATAAAAAAAATAGCTTGACAACTGTTAGAGGAGAAAAATGCATTTTTTTTTAAGTCATCCCTAAATCTGAGGAGTGCAAAGCAGTGAACAGATGTTCCAGGTGTTTTGTTTAGCACTCGCAGACTGCATGATTGATGTAGTTATTGCTACTTTTAGTTTTAATTGTTTTCACAGGGGTCACGTTCTTAGAGTACCCACAAATCGAGAAATTTGCAAATATTGGATGTGGTCCAAAAAATGTCCTACATGCCATTTGGGTGACATCGTAATGTGATGAGAACTCGACAAAAAAAGATGAGAGCAAAATAGTTAGCACCTATACGCCACGTGGTACTGTACAGGAAAAATCTGCAAAAGACTAAGTCTGCAAACTGTGAAATGCAACTTTGCGGTGCTTCATTGTATGCCTACCTGAAGATGTTGTGATTAAATCATAAAGCTGCTTGAAAATTAGAAAACTGTTAAGTTTAAGACCAAAAGAACTGTGATGATTCACTAATGTTTTCATGCCACCTCGTGCACTCTATGCACTTCAGATTTCCTTGTCTCTGTGCTGACATGTTCTGTTTTTCGACACTGCTCCCATTGAAGAGAAACATTCCTATTTGCATATTTTCCTGTTGTCAGACAACAAAACAGGTTGGATAAAGTGACACACACACACACACACACACACAGCTGTCACCTGAGAATCATAACCTACCGTTTGCTCTAACATCTTGGTTATGCAACAATGTTGTTACTTTTGCACATACTTGAAAACCAATGGCTGTGCTTGGATTGCTGTTACAGAATAATTACATCTAAAATGGTCATTGACAGAAAACAATAGAGGCAACAAAATAACTCCACTACCTTGAGTTTTTCTAATTCCTTTGCCTGTTTGTCTTTTGGTTTTCTTCTTTTTGTCCATGTGCATTAATGCTGGCAGATTTCAAATCAGCATATCATTTTCTAAAAGGTAAAGTGCTCAGCTTTATGACTTTTTAACATGTTATTTTGTAGTACTGTATCTTTGATCATTTAAATAGTTGAAACTGTTTGCACATCATTACATCTTTTATTTATAGCGATGCAAATCTATCTCAAAAATATTCAGAAAATTAGGTTGTGGTAATGTATTTTTTAGTATGTTTTTTTGTCTTTGGGTATTTGACCATACAAAGCCCCAAACAGAACTCAGAATCTCAGGAGGAAGCTAATTTTAAGCCATTACAGGCAGAGCCAATTAGAACAAGTCAAGTACCGTAACAAACCCCCTCTTGTCAAATTATTTTTCTCATTTCCCTCGTTCGTTCCTAACAAAAACAGGCCCTCAGACTGTTACACACTTTGTGCCCGCTGTGAGCATTCATGATGCTTCCTGCGTGGGGCTGGAGAAATTATAGTTTTCTTCAACTCACTGTTAAAGTGCAAAAATAAACTAAGCAAAAGAAGAAGAAAAAAACTTTAATATGACACTGAATTTATTATGTCAAAATGCTTTCTTTTTTTTTCTTATGTGCTTTTTTTGTTGGCAAACATCTACTCAAAAAAACAGTCAGGAACTGGAACTGAACAACTCACTGAGGGTAGATGAATGGATGGCATGCAGGGAAAAATAAAAACAGGTAACTAAATACATGAGTCACAGAAATTTAACCACAAGAAGGTTGAAGCAAAACACAAATTGAAGTACATAACACATGAAAATATATGAATCATTATAAAGAGAAAATCAACAAAGGAGACCAGACAGAGTCAGGTCCTATAGATAGATTCAATGGACCTGACTCTGCCTTGCCCAATTTTTCTCCCAGGATTATTAAGCATGCATCAGAACACTATCTTTTAAACTTTCACACTATCATAAACTTTACTAACATAAATATTTGACCAAAAATGGTTATAATATTACAGCTGAAAGTTTCCCACATGGCATAAAAAGTATTACAGTGAGCTGGTGCCACAGTTTGCACTCACAAATAATCATAGTTATATTTAAATGACTGTGTAATGCAAACTTGACAACATTGTACAGGTTAAAAAATATTTTGAATAATGGAGTTGCTTTAAGTTTAGAGCAATCCACTTTGGTCTTAGTCCTACTTGGACTAGCCTTTAGCTAATCAGGTTCAACGGGAAACAGCTTTATTTCTCCAAACTGAGGTTGAAAAGTGTTTTTGACAAAATGCAAGTTATTATTTGTTCCCAACCTTTCCACAGAACCTGACTTAAAAGAACTGAACTTTCACTAACCAAAACACTCTATAATTTAAATCCAAGTTCGTATATACCTTTTTCCTGGCTGAAAAAAAAAAGAAAGAGCAGAGTTGTTGTCTATATTTATTTCCACAATACAAAGACCACTTTGTAGAGAGAATATTAATGTGTATTTCAGAGTAATGTGACAACTATGCATCTTGGCCTATGGGGCTCAGCTGAGCACGAAGAGAAGGATGTGAAAAGAGAAAATATTTAATTGTGTTTTGCTTCCGAGGGCTGGAAGGGAAAACAAAATCTACCATTATCTATAATGTGGTAACAAGAAAAAAGTGGACAGCGCACAATGATGCACTGCCAGATTCAAAGTGGTGCAATATACAAGTAAAAATGCAAGCTAAACTACAAAAGCAGAGAAACATTTTGTGTATGATTAGCTCCCGTGCTTAGTGAAATGAAAGACGTCTGAAGCCATTTGGCAGAATAAAAATGACTTACTCCTAGTAATACATCATAGAAATGTAAAACTACTTGAGATGTCTAAATAATAATTCAACACGTCAGCCTTTAAATGGTTCAAGCCTTTACAGATGAGGCAATTAGTTAGTGCATGTAACTGCTTAAATTGAATCACAGTTCATGTATAAATCATAACTGACTGCAACTCTGCTAAATCATCTCAAATCCACAAAAGGGAGACAATTGTGGCTGTGTCTTAAACTGACATAATCCTTATTTTTGTTCAACTGAAAGTCTCTGTAGCCACACACACTAAGACACTTCTCAGTAAAACTTTTTGTCCTGACAGGGACAATAATTAGAATAAAAAAAAAAAAAAGAATTAGCTTGTTTGGTTGACTTGCCAGGAAATTGAATAATCTGCTTTATCTGAACTCAATCCAATGACCTCTAGTCTCTATCTAATAGAAAAAAAGCAAAGGTAGCATCTGAGATCCCTTTAAAGCTGGCCGCAGGAACTGACGGAGTCATCAATACTTTTGTTTCAAACACACCAGTGAAGTTGAGTCGAGTGTGAAGCACAACACGATGACTAGATTTATGGCATAAAACAACACTGTAGCACATATTATATTATCACTCCCAAATGATGCTAATATTTATGCAGCTATTTTTGACGTGTCCCCGGAAAGGAAATGTACAGATATGCACCTGCTGTAATCCCTGCAGATGTGAACAAATTGCTCTGCCTTTACTGATTTCACCCACGTCACTCAGGATTCTGACTGAGTCATTGTGAGCAAACATTCCTCTTCCAAAAGCGGAGGATTTTGCAGCCCGCAGATGGGGGAAGAATGCATGTAATGGTATTACAACTACAGTGATTGAGATTTGTTTTATAACATGTGGTCTTTTATGCAACATCAGCTATACAGAGGTAAATAAAAAAATATTTGAAATGGCTTTGTTTAATTTGTTTTTATATGTTTTAGTTGTGGTGATGTGTGTGTGTGTGGGGGGGGGTGT
>JARVJO010000165.1:11364686-11382682 GCA_031762555.1 Cynodonichthys magdalenae | reverse complement strand
AAATGTTCAAAATTAATTCCAATAAATTACAAGTTAAGAAGTGCATGGAAATAGCTCTTTTTTGTATCGAAAAAATACTGAACCGTGAGACTAAAGTATCGAACCGAACCGAATCGTGATGTTTCTGTATCGTTGCACCCCTAATATACATATATATAATTTATGTTTTTATGTACTTGGACAACACTGATACACTACAGAGGGGCTGCAAATTTGTAAATATACTGTAGATGCTCCACACAAATTCAACACAGCTGAATTCAGTAGAAAATCTATAAATTGTTGATTCAAAGTGTCACAGAATCAGAAGCCTTTAGTGTCATTATACAGGAAAACAATGAAACTGGAGTGGCACTCATCTTTATCCGCTTGTCCTTTCTGGGTCCCATAGATCACCAGTGTCTGTGTTTAGCAACCCTCGTGCAAGTGGCGAGGAACATTCTGGACACATCGCAAGTCAATCACAGGGCCTTATAGAGGGGAAAAAAAGCATTCACATTCACACCTAGGGTCAATTTAAATTTACCAATTAACCTGACATGCATGCTAGGTTACGTGCAAAGGGAGAACATATGCAAACTTCACCCAGGAAGACACCGGACCGGGATGTAACCTGATGACCTTCTTGCTGAGAGGCGACAGCTATAATAACTGCACCACCGTGCCGCTCTGACATACAGATGACATAAAAACACAAAGCATAAAATGACAAGACATGTATAAAGATAAGGAAAAGAAGATGAAAATGAGTATATACATATACAAGCACTTCCCTGTGTGTCTTTATTTCAAGCATAGTTATGTGCAAATGACAGAGGTAGATCAGCAGTAAATGCTGTACTTTTTTCAACTTAATATTAAAACAGCTAAAACATCTTCTCCTAGTTTTGATTGATTATATTTTAACAAAACACCAAAACTGGTTTTGCACCCTATAACATCCCTGATACCAAGACATTCTCAACGTCAAACTAATGAGCTTGGAGATTTTCAGATAGAAAGGGAATTTAGAAAGCAGCAAGCCTCACATTAACTGAGAATATGAAAAGTCTACCATCGATCAATGTTTCAGTGAGTCAAGCTATGCTAATGTTTAAGGCATTGGCTGTCAAAAGAGCAAACTGAAATCAACTCTACCCCATAACTTATTGATGATAGATACTAAGCTTAAGTTTTAAAACTGAGACAAATACAAAAGTAGAACATAATATATTCCCAACACAAAACAAACACAAACTGCACCTTATGACTTTTTGCAGCAGTGAAACTTATAATTCTGATATAAAGTTTCTTTCACGAAGGATTCATTTGAGCACACAGTCAAGTTGCAACTCCCCAAGCATACTCTTTCCCCTAATGTTCAAAATGAAGAAGTATTTTTAAAATCAAACGTATTTCAGCAGGAAGACACTTCCTCAATTCACAATAATGAAGAACTAAATTTTCTCAATAAAAATATTACAAATAACACACCACTTTATTGGTATTTTTCCTAAAATGTACAATTTATTGACTCTGCAGATCCCCTGCTTGAAAGTTCTTTTCCAAATAAAATAAGTAAAAAGTCTAGCTTTTGCCCCCGGGTACTTGAACAGTTTTCTTTTTACAGGCTGGATAAACAGAAAATAAGACACATATTCAGTTGCTGCCAACTTTTTCTCTGACCGATCATTTCAGAAGCAAAAACACAACTGATTTCTATTTATGTTTTTATAAAGTGTGAAAAATCAAACATTCTGTTTTGATGCTAACATCTGAGTAAAAGTGAAGCTATGGATGAGGTTAGTTTTTTTTTACATCCCGAAAGTTATTAGATTATCAAAGAATGTGTGATTAGGATGTTGCTTATATATGACTGAAGTATCTGTTGTATAATGAAAAATAACTTGTTTCCACAAAGTGCGCACAACTTTACGCAGCTTTTTATGAACAAATCTATTTTCTGCATCTTGTAGACCTGAGGAATCATCACATGTGAGCTGTTCTGAATTAATCTGCTGAGCTGACATGTTTTTTTTTTCTTAGTGAGAATTAAAATGCTTCTTAGACATTTCACACTTTTTATCTTCCTCAGCTGTGTGTGCGCCTCTCAGGTGTGTGGTCTCTGTTTAATGACATGAGAAAAAGAAATCTTTATATCTAAATAAATATAAAGATTATATAAATAAATCTTTACAGTTTCCAGTGGACTGAGGTTGTTTTGATCATTTTTGGGCTGCTCTGTTTTCTTGTCTGAGGTTAAATGAGGTTCAGTTTCACCGTTCAGGTTTAAACAATGAAAGCTCAAACTGTAAAGTCTAACACCGTGTTCAGACGCTCCTTACATCCAGAAAACAGAAGAGTCTCACTGTGGATTCAGGTCAGATTCATGACTTTGTGGGTTAAAATTGTCGACTGAAAACCTTTGCGTGGCTGCCGCACATTCTTACGGCAGGTGAAAGATGTGCTTATATTTACGCACCATTTTACGCAATGTTGGTTTTGATACATCCCGACGTGTGCGCAAAACCTGGCGTATGCACCGTTTGTACATGAGGGCCCTGGTGATACACACCTCACCAAAGATTTTTGTTTTTCTTATGTGCTGCAGTAAACTTGTACTTCTTTTTTCAATATTCCTGACCCAAAAGTGTCAAATATGCTGAGTAGCCAGCTCTTTGAGTGGCATTCACATTATGATTGTTCCCATTTCTTTGTCAAAATTCTATAAAGTTGTACTTTCACCTGAGGGTTTAGAGTTAAAATTAGAATTCACCATCATGGTCGTCCATTGGGCTAAATCAAAGACTTGTACCGCAAAGCAGGTTCAACACACTCCAAGTTTCATTAAGAGTTTAGTTGTTTTATAAAGCAGATTATTCCATTAGTAACTCAACACTCAACTCAACACACCATCTGGTAACATCGGATTAAAAAATATATATCTTGTGGTTGCGCATTACGAGACAATTTCAAGCAGCGTGTACAGCGTGATACAGACATTGCTGGAGTCAGATTTTGAATACTTTGTTTTGAACTGTTCATACAGTATTTACCCCATACTTATTATGATTAGTATGTGGTGTAGGTTATGCTAACATAAACAGTTCATCTTTTATAGTAGGCTATTTATCAAATGACTATGAACGCCCTAGGTGTGTGTCATGAAACAGATTATTTCCTGTGTTCCTGAACACAACATAACACTGACTCCTTCTGCAGCAAAGGCACAGTGTGTGAGAGAATCCTGATTTGAGTGTTGAGCTTCAAAAAAAGGTTGGTAAATGGCTTGAACTTATGTAGCACCTTATCAAGTCCGGATGGACTCCAAAGTGCTTTACACTTCAGACATTTACCCACTCACACACTTGTGGTGGCAAACTACATTGTAACTACAGCTGCCCTGGGGCACCATGAACATATGCCATCGGACCCTCTGACCACCATTAGTAGGCAAGGCGGGTGAAGTATCTTGCCCAAGGACAGAACGACTGAATCGTCTGGAAAGGGGGATCGAACTGGCAACCTACCAGTTACAGGACAACTCCCCTAACCACTCCACCATAGTCGCAGAAATTAAAGAATTTTGGACAAATACAACTCCAATTGTCACGTGTTTCCTGTAGCTGCAACATTTTATGCTAAGGATTAATTCATGCCTAATCTGAGTGACTGAGGTTATTCATTCCTGTATAAAAATAAAATGAAATTATTTCAAACTTGGTAATGTAAACAACAGTTAGAGAACAACATAAAGTTATATTTAGATATACACTAAAACAGTATTAATTCAGCATCTTCTAGGTGAACATCTAATGCAAACGTATAACTCCGCAAAAGACAAGATAACGTTTTAAACTTATTTTTTCTTACATGCATTGATTGGTTGAAAGAAGATGCATTGACAGGTGTGATCTGTGCTTCAGAGGAGGTGAGGGACTAAAGTCAACAGTGAACCAGCTCCGACATACCAAAAAAAATAAAAATGAAAAAAATGAGGTCAAGCTATTAAACTTAAGCTATTAAAATTGCTTCACAGTTTTGGTGCCTGCTTAGTTTTTTTTTTTGTTTTTTTGGCTAAAAGGTTGTAATGATTCATTCAGAACAATTGCACACAATAATTGTTTTCCAAGTTCCCCCACCTGCTTGAGAAAAAATAATAAGAAAAAAAAAATGTTGCTGCTTGGCTCCAAAGAATCTTATTGTGTCAGAACTAAACTGTAATGTTCAAGAGATTATTATGGGCAGTCTTTATTAAACTAGACATTGCTCCTTTGGAGTCAACAAAGAATTAGGCTCTGAAAGGTTGTCTCAAAATAAAAGGAAGCTTCTCACCACTGACCCGGGTGCATCACTGTTGTGAAGTTGGATGTGCTCCTTCTCGGTGAACGCTGCCTCACATGGAACTGTCTCAGCCACCTTGTGTGAAAAACAATATTCTCTGCGGTTTCACCTCATCTTCCTCTGAAGTTGAGCTCATTGTTGAAGACTGTTTGGCACATTTGCCAAAAACAAAAAATAAATCCCATAACCACTAAAATCTGACGTCACTCCATGTTTGCTTACATTTTGTGAAGAAGGAAGTTGCCCTCAGTGTCTTCTTCTGAGGTTTACGTGTTGATTCCTTCAGTGGTTCTTGGTGTAGCGCCATCCCAGGCGAGGGAGGGAACAGGTTGTTTACAGGGTTTGCTTCATTTGACAAAGTGCAGTGTGAACCGCACCAGCTGAAAATGTAAAGAAACCCTGCAATTTTGGTCCCCAGTCAAACCGGGTCTACCGGACTTACCGGTGTGACTACGACCCTAGAGTCACTGGCAGATCTGAAGTGGGTTTAATAGAAAACAGTACTAAAAGTATTAAACTGACAACCCTCATTGAGTGGTGAGGGTAATAGAGGCCAGTTGGTGTTAAATAGTTCAGCCAGGCTAATAAGCTCTGAGTTTTTTTATTGATTCCAAAGCTTGTGCTGACTGGTGAACTGAACATTTCCCAACAGGCCGTTGCTCCAACTACTGTGTCTTCTGAAGTAATGTGTGTAGAGAGCAAGGGAGGGATGACAAAATAAAAAAAAAAAAAACATTGTCTAAAACTTTCTATGATCTCCTGAAGCCATTTTGAGTTTTAAGTGTGACAGAGCTTGGCTGTCTCACAAGTAAATAAAACATCTCTTTCTTTTGTCATCTCTTAATCCCACATACATTGTCGTGGAAATCTTTATTTATCAAAGACAGAAATACGTGATAACAAAACAACAAGGCACTTCGTAGAATGGTCGTCTGAGTTTTATTGCAATTGCAAGGCACAAAAGTTTAACAGGTCTAAACAGCGCTGCGCCAAACTAGTTGTGAAAAGAGGCAGTGTTTGAAACCCTCCTTTATACCCAATATCTTCATGTTTCTCTAAACAAAGAAGAGGAGAACATTTTGACAAATTGTCCCCCATAGAGGTGACTACCTCTTCACCACATCCTGTCTTGATGGTAAAACACCTTATCTCAGAGAGAACAAAACAAACAATGAACTCATAAAACAATAAAGTCACAAACAGGAGATAGATCACCGACTCATGGCTTGGGAATGATGTGGAACTTAGGAGATAAGTTATTTTTCCATTACATATTTGTTTTATTATTACTTGAATAGCTATCAAGACAAAAGATAATGAACTACCTTCTTTCACTTTGATATTGATACAGTTTTCATGATTCTCCCCAGCAGACATTCCAGAGCTTAAAAATACCCTAAACACTTCTTCTCAGTCCCTTTTCAAACCAAGATAAATATTGCCAATCTGGCCTCCACTGCCTCTTGCTCAGCTCCTACTTTGTGGCCAAAAATGGGCAAAAAATAGTCTGCCTTCCCAAAGGGGAAGAAGCAATACGGCTTTGTGCATGACTACCAAGACTGTGCAACTTACGGATGCTACAGATATTAGATTGCAGTTTCACCCAGAAAAGCTGTCATTTATCTTTTCCATCTGAGTCACCTGATTGGTGGAAATGACTTTTGACATGCGGCAACATCCAGCTAAAATTGAATATTTGAAGTCAGTCTGCACAATGCCTCAAAACTGTTGACAGCACGGGGTATGCCAAGTCATATGAGAACACATCCCTCAGCTGATGTTTTTTCTTTTTTTTTGAGACTCGATCCACCATATGGCAGATGGAACAAGATTATGACGCACTGTAAACTCTGACAGCATCTGGCCTTGTGCTGGCAAGCAGCGGAATGCTAAATTTGTTCACATATTAATAGCTACCTGTCTACTTATTCACAGCAATAGAAGAAGTTCATTATCCTGCAAGGAAAGAAGATCATTCTGAGCTCAGATTTAGAGAAACAAAATTAAAAATCATGTTTTACTTTGAAAGGATAATAGATAAATAAAGGAAAAAATACCTTTCAGACATACAATCAATGACTATCACAAAAAAACAACAACTGTGATACATTCTATCACTGTTATAGAATAGTTGAGTGCATATTCTTGCTTTTATAGGAGTGTCAGGACCATGAATTTATTGGAGAGATCTTGGCTTCAATTGGCAGCCTTACGCTTGCACAATTGTAATTAGCCCCTTGGAGACATAAACAAGAAGAAGATATTATTACATCCTCATGCTCCTGTCAGGAGCATCCAGTCCTGGACGAATAAATAAACTAAAACCAAAAACTTTTAAAATGTAAAACACGTCATTAAAACATCTGTCACTGTTTTGCAGGCATTTGTAGCCAGCTTACCTAAGATCAGACATAAGAATAATGCACATTTCAGGATAAACATGCATAAACTGAGCTCTGATGATGTAATTTCAAAGAACAATTGAGATTCAAAGTAAAATCTGTAAGAGTTACACTTTATATTGCACAGTTTGTTGGTTTTTCACTGCCTCCCTGATGGATCCTGCAGTTCCAAGATTACGATGCTGTTGCCCAGAACCTACCTTGATTCAATAAACATGAAACACAACCAGTAATAACTAAAAAGACATTGCATAAAACAAGAGGAGTACACACAAAGAATAGACATGAAAATAAAAAGTAGTGCTACAATATAGGCCAGACCCAGTCACTATTGTGTTCCTTTTTAGCCAATATTGCGTTAAAAACAATATTACGGTTTGTCTGAACAGACAGTGGGATCAGGTAATGACTTGATGAATGACAGATTTTGAAGTAAAAAATAGAAGTTAGTAGTAATTGTGGCTTTCACTGTGTTGTTTTTATTTTTCCTTCTGTTTTGAAATGTAAATACACACATGCAGCTTTGAGCTGAGGATATTTGCAGTCAAACAAGCAAAGTGGTTTGAGAATTCTTGTTCTTTTTTTAGCCAAACCTTCCCATTGCTGGCCTCACAAGCAGGTGCACAATTGACTCAGAATCTGCCTTGTTGGTGTGTTGTGGTCATTAATTTTTTCATCCTCAAATCAATTGAGCAGATAAAAGGTCTGAAATTTATTCCAAGTGTGGGATTTGCATTTTGGAGATGTTGCTTCGAAACAACACGCAATCAAAAGGAGCCTAAATGGTAGTGAGACATGCCGATATTTATGCTGCTAAAATAAAAGAAATCCATAAGAGAGTCTGTAAGAAAGAAAGAAAACGTGAAATCAATAGGTTAGTCATTTAGAGTCTGAGGAAAAAACAAAGCAGTGGGCAACATAAAAAAGATTAAAAAAAAACCCACAACTGGTTTCCAGGAATGATCAGTAATTTCCATTAATAATAAAAATAATAATAAAACTGCTGTAATTAGTCAAGTGAAGAACATCCAAGGTGATCCACAACAAGAGGCTTTAAATGAGAAATAAGATTATCAACCATGTAATTCAGGGCAGCATGATAGATTAGTGGTTGACATTGTTGCCTCACAGCAAGAAGAATTCTGGGTTTGAAACCTGATTTGCACCCAAGATCTTTCTGTAGCCATGTTTCCATACAGTTTTAAAGATAATTTTTAGCAAACTTTTAAATTGTCGCAAACAAGTAGTGCAAATTAGGCATGTTTCCATCAATTGGTTTGGAGCAAATCAACCAGGCTACGCAAAGATTATCATCAGACCTTGACGTTGCGCATGACTGTAATAAACAGGAAGTAGAGATTGTAAACTAGATGGGACCACACATCTCGGGCCAACGGAGAGAAGTTTTCAGGAATGTGTTGCTATCAGGCAAGTTGTAGTGACGATGTTAGGGTAGGGTAATAACATGATAACAATATACATCTTGCATTGATGAGTGATCAACATCAATTGAAAAGATGTTTGATAGAGTGTAGATAATTTCACTTAATGAAATTTACACAGGGAAATAAAAATTACAGACGGACTAATCAGGACTGGAGATTGTATCAAAACACCACATACGTAACAACAGCTACTGAAACTGTAAAATTGCTCCTCACTGGTGCAATTTATTCTTTATTTTTCTATTTGTCTGTTTGTCTATTGGTCAGCCCTGCACTGCTCATGAAGTTTATGGACCGGAGCAGATAATGAAGGTACCCAGCAGCTAAAGCCTAGCGAAGCAAGGTTGGTGGCTTAAACTAGTTCACTCACGCTTTGGCAAGCTAACAACAACCTGTTGAGTAACGTGCAGTAGCAGTTTCATGTCTCGTGCTTTTTCAAGTTTCAAAGTACCTCATAACTGCTTTAAAATAAAAAAATAAAACCATTTGGAGTGAAAGGAGAAGATAAGTGTAATAGCTTGAAAGGAAATTGTAGATAAAAAGAGACATGGTCACGTCACCAGTTTGGCAATATTAATCAGCCTTTTTTCTCCTGATCCTTAAATCAAATAGATAAAACAAAAATAAATAAAAAATAATTATCAATATCAACTGATAAGAAGCAGCATGTCTTGACAAATCTTTCAACCACATCGCCCAGCTCTATGCTATGTTACATGCTGTGTGGAGACATCAAGAAAAAAATTTCTTTCTCTTCACGTTATGTGAATATCCAGGATGACATCAATGCCAAAAGCCAAAAACTACCACAAGTTAGCGTAAAACCTTTTTTGCAAAATTGAGGAAGTTTTTTTTTTTTTCAGATTTTGTCATTCCATCTACCTTTTCTGATGTGATACTTTAAAATGTACATTAAGAAAAAAAACATTGATGGAAACAAGGCTTGTGTGAAGTTTGCATGTTCTCCTCAAAAAAAATCTATGATCTCAATTTGATTTCCCTGATTAAATAGACATAAATTATACATAAAGTTTCAAAATCTTAATTATATAAGAGCATGTACATAATCTTAGAACACTCTTACACTCTCTTTGATCTTGTTACCAATAAATGTACTATTGATATGGATATCAGAACCTGCTGTGCAAAACATAAACATACATCATTGGCACGACTACAGAGGAACAGTCCCATAGTGACTGAAATCTTCTTTCAACTTTTCTTAAATACAAAGATCTGCTACAATTTATTAAATGCATTTTTAACACTTACATAAGTTAAGAAGAATCCTGCTTTCCGATGTCAAATATTAATAAACATTTAATTTAATCCTAAATACAGGATATTTTAATAAATGTAACTTTTTGGTGCTCAAAATGTTGTATTTTTTTTATTTTACCCTTTCAGATATTATTTATATAGCATTAAATCCAAGTACTTTGCTTTACTTTACTTTGTGTAATTTTGTTTTACTTGTGCTCCAGAATTAAATTTAAAATTTCTTGAGACAATTCTCAATTTGAAATAAAATTTCAAATGTTGTGGTCTCCATAGATTTACTTCTTTGGTTTTTCCACTTCACCATTTTCTGCATCCTTTCTTGCACCTCGATTACGGTACACATTTTAATAAAAAACATTAATTTTGATAATGACTAAAGAACTCCACTTAGGCCACAGCAAATTAGTGCAGAGTGACAAATAGGCAGGCCTGTTAATAATCATCAACCTGTAATTCATCAAAAACACGCTCGGCTTGTTTCTTTGTGCTGCAACACAGGTCATTAAATGTGAATCTGGTCACCTGCTTAGGTTTCTAACAAATACCTTCATCTAAATTATGAAAAATATATACTGTTTAATTAGTTTAACTGGTTAAAATGTAAGTGTCCTTAGAAATCCCTCTTCTGTTTAGCTATACAAATATTTTATTTAAGGTGTGGAATCCAAATGTACAACACAGAGGAACCCCGAAAGCCTGAGAGGATTTGATGCTGCAGGTATTTTGTGACTTCTTTTAGAAAGAAATCATAAATTTTCATAAGATAGCCAGAGTAGTCCAAGGATAACGTGGCTTTTGGAAGTCTTCTTTTGGCTTTACAAAATGATTTTACATAAACGATAAATCTCCCCTGCTCTCGTCTCCCCCCGGTGTCGCAGCATCACTGTGTCCTCTGTGCAGTTACTCACAGTTTTACCAATCACAAAGGTTTAGATATGCTTTTGTTTGATCTGAAGGATAGCACAATTAGCATTAAAATGTGCATTTCAAAGCTTAGTAAACAGGTCAACATAATTCATTCACTATCTTTTCCAGATTTTGCTATCTGAAGGTAAATTTCCTATAAATTCACATGCAGGACAGAAACATACAAAGATCAGGGTGCCGAGCCTTTCGGATACAAATGTTGTGCTATGACTAGATAATAAATACAGACATTTGCAAATTTATGCCAAAACTAACTTTGCAAAAAACCACCAGTAAATGTGCTCCAATTTTACATGTTTCTCTTCATGGAGTTTCGAAGCATTTGATGTAAGAAGGGGATGTTTGCTTGTCTATCTAATCTTGCAAATTTGCTTCAAGCATAAATGCAAAGTTGTATTTGCTTATGTTAAACACTTGTAGATAATATTGTTACATTTTAGTAGGTGCCTTTTAGAACACAACTCCACAGATTACATAAAGAGAGCATTGTCTTGGAGGTGGCAGAGAGTGACTTATTAAAGAGGGGGACAGACTTTGGTACAGAAGAATTGTGGGAAAAAAATCCTGAGACTGGGTTCTCCAAAGCCAAAGGCTCAGAGGCACATTGTGGATAGACTGCCAGGTAGATTGAAAAGCTGGAAAAGAAGAGGAATCTTAAATGTATTGCAATACTGAAATGAGAGCCAGTTGAGTTTTTTGAGGGTTTTTGGAACAAGCTGTTTTGATGACAATATGGGCAGCAGAGTTTCACACTAGTTGAAGTTTATGAATAATTTTGTAGTATAAATCAATGACAAAAAAGTTGCAATAATCAATATGAGAAGTATAAAGGATTGGATGACAATAGTTGCACTGTTGGCTGAGAGAAACTGATGAAGACAAACAAATGAAACAGTAGATGGTCTTGTTTTTGTTCAAAGAAAGTGATACCTCCTTCCCCTCTTCCCCTCAGTCAATAATTTGAAGTTGAAAAGAGTAGTGGTTTATACATTTTATTATAAAAAGGACACATCTTCAATAAGCATCATGACATCATTTTATTCTATGTAAACAATTGTCATATTACAACATGAAAGAAATACTTTTTAGCTTGCAATAAACCATAATTTATCATCCATCAATTATCTTTTACCCACTTCTTCTTTACAGGGTCATGGGGGTCATTGGTGCCCATGTCCAGCAGTCATTGGCTGTGTCTCAATTCATGGGTTGGGTCCTCATGAGCACGTAGCCTAGCTGGGCCTGGTCGGCTACATCCACATTGGGCCGGGTAGGCTGCTCAAATCTGCTGTGAAATGAGACGGTCTACCCTTCGCCTGACGTCGGCTTTACGTGAGTTTTTGTGACCACGCGCTATCCCGTTACCATAGTGATCAGTTTCATATTAGACTTAAAATGCATTGGGACATGTATTTATACGTCTTTTTACTGGAAGAATAACTTCACAGTTAAAACGTTACACGTAAATAAATAAATAAAAAAACTATCAATAAATTGAGTTTAGCTCCAGTACCAGCACTGTAGTTGCATTTTTTATTTAACATCTTATTGCAGCATAAATTTCAACAGCTAAGTTGCTAAACTTACTTTTAAAAACAGATTGAATTTCCAAACTACGCCGACTCGTTAAAAAAATAAAAACTCCACCGTCTTCGTAGCTCTGTTTATTTTGTTGCCCGCGCAATGAATCCTGGGATATCCTCGGCCGGTGAGGATACTCTCATGCATCCTCGGATTTCGAGAGTTTGTCGGCCGTATTCCTCGGCCGACAAATGCGCACTCATGAGGACCCAGCCCATGAATTGAGACACAGACATTGTGCAGGATACACCTTGGCGGGGTCGAAAGTTCATCAAAGGGCCACATACAGACAAACAACCATTCCTTTATACGCAAAATTCTTTGATCAAATTCAAATGTATTTGGATTAAATAATTAAAATGTATTGTTTATATGGGCACAAAAGTAATTAATCAGATCATGATGAACACCCTTCCTAAAACAAAAACAAAAAAAACAGAGAAGTTCTACTTCCATAATCAACATAAAGAAACATTCTGTGTTTCCTGAGCAGCCAGAACCTGTGCCAGGTTTTTATAACGGTGGACTCTGTGTTCCTACGTTTTCTACCATCAAGGTGTTCAATAATTTTGAGCTCTTTCAAAGTTTCTAATAGAATTGTTGCATCGCTAACAGACCACTTTTGCTTCCCTGACATATTAGCATCTAGCCATGTGGCTATATGTCATTGGGTGCACAGTCAGGTCAGTTTTCCACAACCAGAATAAGCCTCTCAGATTCTCAAACAGCATAAACCACCCCTGTCTTTCAGATTACAAATTCATTACAATCGAGCTGAATCATATCAGAATAAGCTGATTGGGGCATTTATGGTGCATTTTATTGTGATTGGTCATTTATTCTGATTACTTATGCCTATGTAAAGATAGCTACTCATTGCTAAAGACGATTTAGAGTTGCTAATTAGCTTAGCATGCATGTTTTTGGACTGTGGGAGGAAACTGGATTTCCCACAAAAATCCCACGCACACAAGGAGAGAACATGCAAACTCTACCCAGGAAGGTCCCCGGCCAGGATTCAATCTGTCAGCCTTTCATGCTGAGAGGCCACAGCTCTACAAACTGAGCCACCATGCCACCAAATCATAGTCCAGCATAATGTTTTTCAGCACAAATAATTCATAATCAAATGACAACAAAACTATAGACAAAAATATATTTGTGATGAAAAAGTGAATTGCCAGATTTCTAATGCTGTTTACACTGTAGATTTGAAGTATACTGTGGAAAAATCTCCATCTGAAGAGCCACACAGAAATTCCCCCCCCCCCCATACGCACACACACATAAACATGTTTTAAGTTAGAACATCCCTATAATCTGACATTATTATGCGAAACATATAGAGGGAGGGTGAAGAGGTTTGAGGGAGGGATGAAAAGAAATTCGGCCCTAGACTCTTAATAAGGAATGGGCAAACTGAAACTAACTGTGATGAATGAGAAATGGGGATGTTTAGACAGGGTGAGCTTGGGTGAGGAGAAAATTAGTTTGTTTCTGTTGAGTTTGAGGAAATTGCCAGCAGAGCAAACTCCTAATTTCTTCTAAACAGTCAAACAACGAAGAGGAAGAGAGTACAGACATCAGCTTAGCAGACAGATAGGCATACACTCATCTGTTTTATGCCATTACACCGCCTCTTGCTGGTGATTCCTCTGACAACTGCACTGAACAGCTGCTTAAAACAAAGGTCCTTTGTTGTTAATGCAGCACACTTAGCTAGATATCCTGGGGCAGTGTTGTCTGTGTGGACAATAAATCAAGCTGTGAAATTATGTGTACTTGCCTAGAAACAAATGAAACCCCCTGAATGCTTCCATCAGAAGGCTTGCTTCAGCCTGCAGGTAACATTTTTCTTGAGTTAAACTGCATTTAGAAGAACAGACTGCTTGTGTGGTAAGGTACATAAAAAACAGAAATAACGGTCATAGCAATTTGGTCCAAGAAACAAATGGGCAATCACCGATCAGTATGTCGGAATGTTTCACTAATTGATAAAGAAAAGTTTCTTTGTTTTTAAAAAAAAATAATCCACTCTACAAATGCACCAATTCATAGCTACAAACATCTTCTATTTCATTATTGCCTTATTTTTTCTATCTCGTTTTAAATACACACCACTGACTTTACATCAAACAGGCCAGCGAGCTTCATCTTGTAAAGGAGGCTTAGAAATATAGTCCCCTGTTTAAACATTAATGCATCTGTCTTGAAAAAGCCTAACAACCAAGGAGGATGCATTAATATGTTGCTGCTCAAACTGCGAACTTCATTAGGCCACATTTGTTGTCTGTGCAGACTAAACTACATTAAAGAATGGTGTGTGTGAAAATTGCTACTCGCAGATAACAATTTGTCAGGACAGGCTGTTTTTTTATCGTTTCATTTTGTCCTTTCCTTCTTCCTTCAATTATTTTGTGGCTGCTTTAAAATCATTTGCATGCACTCTCTGGACAGGCAGATATTATGGTCAGCCTATTTTATGTGGATTTAAACAGGCGTCCCAGTGGCAACAGACTAAGTAGAAGTTCATTTAACTATTGTATTTATTTATTTATTTATTTGTTTGTTTATGCAGGATTCGATGATTGTTCTTAGGCCAAATGAGGTATACTGTATTCTCTAGAGCAATATATACAAGATCTACACAGAAGCACACCAACAAGTTGTTTGGCATCACAAGTGCAGTAGATTGCTGTCAACTGGCCCAGTGCAGGCCTATAGTTATGACTGTCAAGAAAATCACATTTAAAAGAAAATATTAGCAAAACTTCAGTATATGCAAAAACCAGAGGCAGTTATTTGGTCAAATCAAATTAGGACGAGTACAAATGACAGCACCAGTTGGAAGTCTGCTGGAATTCCTGCTGAGAATACAAATGGATAAAGGTCAAGCTGTGTCACTGAACAGGAAGTGGCAAAGCTAAAGCTATGCATGTGTAGAACGTGTGTGAGGGGGAGCTGGCAGAGCGGGCATGGCTTAACAAACCTCATTGAGAACTGATGGTCTTGACAGACCTCTGATTCACCAACTCTGGCATGCAATTTAAAAGCACCACACTACCTCTGTTTTGTCATTGGGAACAAACAAGGGCAAGCAATGACAGCTTAATGAGGGTGTCCTTTTTTCAGCATCACAGCATGTTCTCTTTGTGAAAGAGCTTTAAAACTTCTGTAAATTGCAAGTGTTAAGTTCTTCTACTAAAGACAAACTGAAATGGGCAAACCCACACGACACCTTTAGTCACCCTGCTGTGAGTGTGAAGAACTGTTTCACTTTTCTACCACAAGAACTGACTTTGTAATTATCATTGGCATTCACTCTCTGGACAGGCAAATATTAGTATTAATTACAGTTATTGAGGTCCAAATAACTGCAAATTGTAGCGTTATTTGGACATCACTTGAATTTGATGCTTAACATAATGCGCATTCTGATGATGAGCACATACCTGATCCTTCATTCCTGGAGTACCATGGGCACCGTAAAGCCAAACCTCACTTCAGGCCTGATTACACATCATGTTTTTGTAACACTTTATAACAACTATGCCTTTTTTAGCCTTACTTAATCATTGATAAATGGTTAGTTAACCTTGAAAACATCCTTAAGGATGATTCAAACTTTATAAACTGTAAATTAACATGTTTATTAATGCTTTACTTATAAAGGATAATTACTTCCAAAACCAACATACTCATTGTTTATTCATGCTTAGAAACTCATGAATTAACTATTCAATATACTGTGTGTATATGTATGATGTAATGCTCATATGAAAGTATTTTTAAAGCATGTGTTAGACATGTATTAAAGGTGTTTATAGTCAAGTCAAACATTGACTTGACTATAATCCTGCAGGGCATCAATAATTATAAGTATAAGTATATGTATTTTTTCCTTTTGAATTAAGGCAGTTGCTAGTAGTTAATTGTGTGTGTGTGTGTGTGTGTGTGTGTGTGTGTGTGTGTGTGTACTTGTATTTGTTACCTTCTTAGGACAGTTTTTGGTATACACACCTACCTTGTCAAGACCAATAGTCCTAATGCGGACCAAAGACTGGTCCTAATATGGTGGAACTCCATTTTTGGGTTGGGGGTTCGGATTAGGACTAAGGTGTGAACTGTTAGGTTAGTTTTAGGGTCAGGTAGGTACCTGTGAGGTTAGCCTTAGGGTTGGTGGTCATGGTTAGGCTGTAGAAATTACTGGAAATGAATGGAAGTCAATGAACGGTCCTAATAAGGGGGGGGGGGGGTTGCAAAATTGACTTTTTAGAGAATTATATCATGCTATAATGTCATTCAGTCACCAAAAACATACCCAGAATGTTGCTTTGTCTCATTCGTGCATTATTGAAAATCCTTGGGTCTCCTGTGGTAGCCATGTGGAGCTGCATAAACGCTTTCTGGTACAAAGCTCCTCCCTGGAGCTCAGTTCCCAGCCATGCTCCCGCCCCACAAAGCACCCCTACCGCAAAGAAATGTTGTGAAGATGTGCCAAAGAGGTTCTTAATGAGACAGTGACCAATTTCAAAGATCCAAAGTCAAATTTAGCATTATCAAAACAACTGAAGGTAACAGTTACTTGCACTGACAGATCTATAGTTTGTGCCCATTTTATCCACAGGTTAATTCCCAGATACAGTCCCAAGTCAGGTAAACAATAAAAAAGATCCAAACAAATACAAATACAAACCAATGAGTGGCTGTCTTTACTGTCTTGCTCACTCTGGGAACGTCCTCAACAGACACAGACTGGGTTTGCTCCGATTTTCAAGTGAAATGTGAAACAATAACACAGGTCATTTTTTATTCATCTAACTGACAACCGTAATTTGAGGCACTTGGCTAGGATCGCCTGAAGATGGTCCACAATCTCCTTGTGCTACACTGAGCTCCCTCACACTCTTTATGACAAAATGAAGTGCTACTCCTAGTTCACACTTCATTACCCACTGTAATGCCTAAGTACAATGATGTATGGAACTCTTCTCACTCCCAGACTTGCTTCTGGCAGGAATGGCTCACCAAACTTGTAACAGCACACCAACAAAAATCCATTAAATGGAAGACTTGAACTTTTCTTCCTACGACTTGGAAAAGAAATCTTTAGTGTCTAAACTTAACTTTAGGTTCCATAAATCTGGGATTCCATAGGAAATCTGCATGATGGCAACTACATAAGAGGAAGTTCTGAAGGACTGTTAAGATAATGAATTTTTTTACAAGTATTTTAGCATAAAGCAATCATTTATCATTCAAAATATTTGCTTTCAAGTTGAGAATGAGGTTCAGCATAAGACTGAGTTGATCCTTTGTCCCTGAAAGAAATAAAATAAAAATAAACCCACGCCTCTCTCACAAACCTCACTTTACACTTTATCTCAGAGTTATACTTCCTTTTTCACTCTCACTTCATCATCATGTCATTAATCATCCACTCACCCACCTTAATCACCCTGAAGAGACCACTGTGGTCAAAGTTAATTGGAAGTGTGTGGTAGCCCATACAAAATGCAGATTGAAGACCCACTAACAGAGAAAAAGAGTGATTGTCTGAGAATAAAACACCTAATGAAAGCACAAAACAGTCAAGAAAAACAGGAATTGTTGGTCCCATGATGATTTTAAAGGACAGAAAGACCATAAACAGTTGTTTTTTTCTAAGGTTTTTGAATGTAATGAAGTTTTTTATGCAACCAATAAATCTTCAGTGTCAATATTTACTTTTCTTTATCTAGGAATTAGAACAAAGTTTAGAGACTTAATGACTAAACTGAAATATTAATACAGTTCAATTAAAACAAGATTACTTCTTATTTTAAAAGATTGTTGAAACTTATATAGAAATCTTACAGACGTTAACATCCCAGTAATCTAGAAGCAAGCAGTCAATCTTCTATTTAAAAAGTGTTTTGTGCATGTGTCCATATTCAGCTCCTAATTATAATCACAACCAAGAGCTTTTCTGTGTTCCATTGTATTAGTTGAATAGAATCTGATTTGAATGCTGCAGTAATACAAACAACCTTATATA
>JARVJO010000165.1:11332324-11355791 GCA_031762555.1 Cynodonichthys magdalenae | reverse complement strand
CCATAAAGATAGCTGTACTAAACCTTGCGTGTGTGTGTGTGTGTGTGTGTGTGTAGGTAGATTTATCCCTGGCTTGGCAATGAATTTATGTTTCAACACAAGTCTAATTAAAACTGGTTGGGTAAATGTTGTCTTGATGACATTTTTCCTAACAGTTAACTGCTGTTCAGTAAAATGATTCAAGAAGTCTTCAGACACTACAGTACTTCTAGGACTTTGTCTAAAATGTTTTCCAAGTCTTACAGCATGCCCTAGACCCGTTTTTATGTGATCAGAATCTATTCACATTCACCACCTATCCAGAGCATTTAGTCTCTATTGTCAGTACTTCACACATTAGCATCCAGACTTATTATCATGCCCAAAGGTGGTACCATGGATCAAAGGCAAAGGATGTACTGTTTAATATTTCTGCCTCATTACAGTAGAGGGGCTTTTGATTACGTGCCTTTGTCAATTTGAGGCAGTGATGTCCTTTGCTGTTCAGCAGGAAGTACAATATTACTTTCAGCACATCACTCCTGAATTGGAAAAGTAGATATTCTGCAACTAACTTGAGTTTCATAAAAGTAGTGCATGTCTTTCAGTTCATCTCATCTTATCTGACTTTAAGTCATGTGTCCCCACTTTAGGAAAAAACACTCAAATCATTAGAATTTTTTTACATTTCACATTTTAGGAAGCACAATTGACCCAGTTGACTATGTAACTAAGTGCAAACCAACCAAATTTCTTGATTAGTTTTTTAGTCAGGCTCTCATACATATGTTCTTTTTTTCCTTATACTTTCAGATTTTCGCCCATGTTGCAGGTATACAGACAAATAGAGAAATGTTATGGATTTATTTTTTTAAAAACTCAACTTCAAATTTATTTTACGTATCAGGATGTAAAAAAAAAACAAAAAAAACAATAAAATTAAATAACCACCTCCCAAGTCATGCTGCCGCTAGAAATAAGTTTGCCACCTCTCCCCTACCTGCCGCATTTTCGTTGTTTCTCGAAAGCAACAATGACAATAAAGATATATCTTATCTATCTTTCCCTGCTCCTCAGTGCTGTTCTTTTCCCACGGCTTGGAGACACAGCCCAGAGGAGGAGCTGCACCTAAAAGGTGGTTCTAAGCCCAACAGGTAATTTTTGCTCTCCTGCATGGCTGCTTCAGGACATCACAGGATTTCTCAAATATGCATGAAGGAGTCAAAGCAACACTCTGAGCATGTTTTTGATGATAACATTATATAAAGCTAAAATAAGTTGATTTTACATACTGCCCCTTTAATACAAACTTTTATGTTATTTTGGCTCTAGTTAAAAAAGCTGGCCAATTATTTTGTTTGTTACCAGTAAACCTCACTATGAATATAGCTCCTTCCAGAAGGTGTAAAGAAAGTGTTATATGCTTAATAAATTCATATTGCCCCATGGCTTTAAGCAATGAGCACTGACTAATTTAATCTGAATCCAGTCTTCCACTTAATAGATCACAACATGTTGTCAGTGAGCAGTAGCAGTACAAGTCAACCCCATGTCAGTATTATGCATATGAGCCCATTATCTGCTCATTCACTGGACTGTGAGGATTCATATTTGGTGCTGGACTCTGAGGGACACTTCTGCTCATCTGTAAGAATCAAAGCAAACATTCCAGGTGGCTATATCTCAGTCCTATATGCTTCAGTGATTATAGGAAGAACCTCAGGCAAGCATGAAGGTTGTTATTGTTTACCATGGATGAATAAACAGAGTGATGAGATGGGCTGGCTGACTGATGGCACAAGAACTACCCTGGTGTCAATACATCGATTCACTCACACGCCAAAGCCAATGAAGCCAATAGCTCTGTGATCAACCCCCCTCTTTTCAAAGCGCAAAACAATCAATTACTCAGGTACAGGAAAGTAAATACTGCTTTTGCCTGAGTGTAGTCTTTTCATATGCTGGGATTATGGGTGTTAAGACATTTTATTTGTGCCATAATACCATTTATTTTCTGCGGATAATAACATCCACCTGTTAGGTCATGCAGTAGATAATAACTATTGACAGCATGAGCTTAAGGACTTGTGCTAATACACGGAGTAATTATCTGATGAAGAGCTCTCTCAAAACTTTGTCTTTAAAAGAGAAAAAAAACAGGGTCAAGGGTGTATAGAACAAAACCTCTACTTATATTTCTCCTTTTACTCCTCTACGCCTGAGTGCTCTGTTCTCACACTGAAGAAATCAGTTTGACAGCTTTGAGTAAAGCCTGCTGGTAGTGATTAGTTTGTTCACTTCACTGCCCCATTTTTTTAGTTTCTTGTTGTTACGTCCTCATTTCAAGTGATACTCAACTATTAATAAAAAGATGGCAATGTTTTTGTTTAAGTTGAACAATTTAAGATTTAACAAGACATGTGTTGGGATAATTCCCAATTGCAATAGCTTTATTTAGAGCGCCACATGCAGGAGAAGCTACAAGAATAGCTACATCAAAAAGAAAACATTGTATATGTACAATCCACATGGTTTCATTAGCAACTATAAAATTACAGGTATTAATGCATCTAACATAATGAAGGGCATAATAAGAAGTAGAAGCTGAAGAATGGTAGGCGCCATACTGTTAGGCTGAAAGGCAAATACATTTAGAAACATATAGAATAACAAGGCAGCTGTGCACAGCAGCGTCTAAGCATGAGTTAATCTTGTTCTGAGAAACAACCAACCTTTTCACAGAAGAGCTGCCCACACCGTTGATCCAATTAAATCACTGCTGAAAAGTCCTTTACACAGACCTTTAGCCCAGGTGAGTAGGTATGTTGGCTTTTATTGTGCAAAAGAGTTTAACTTGTGTTCTATTTGATAATAACGTTATTGTTGACATGTCATATATGTATGGTTAATTCATGTTTATACATTATGGTACTCCAACATTAAGGCAAGTTCAATAGGCCAATTGTAGTATTGGCCAGAACTGATCTTAGTAGACTAATTAACAGGCAGGCATCTGTGAGAAAAGCTCAATGTTGTTACGTTTGACACAACACCCTTGTGTCAATCAAACAGCACTTCATTTGTAAGCATGTCTTGCAAGGATGCTTCCTTAAGCATTACATTGGTAGACCACCAAGAAAGTTGTCAGGAAAATGATGTAACCTTTTGAAGGAACAATGCTTTATTTGCATGGGGAAACTAAATATTTTTTAATAGAATTTGAGAGTGCTTAAAGGTTTTGAAATTAACAGTATTCCTATATTGATTATCACACAACCTACTGTAAGCATCTATTCTTTTTTATAATCAGAATATTTCTGATTTTTCCATTTCCAATTCTGGCTAGTAAAACTTTTGTTCTGAATGCATATTACCTTTCACTTGTTTCACTTAGTTAGTCAACAAAAGTCGTTTAGAATGTTTTCTGGAAATAAGCTTTTAACACATTTTCAAAATGAAGTTAATAAGGTACCTGGGGGCGCAGGAGTTGTCCAGTAAAGGTAAGTGAAATACTGCCTTATGTAAAAGAACAAATAATAATATTTTTTTGCGTTGCTGTAAATGTGTTATTTATTGCATTGATTTATAAATTATATATTTAAAATTTATTTAAAATCTATTTTAGATTAAATTAGGTGAAAATAAAAAGAATTTTTCTGGCAGGGGGGATGGGGCAGCTCATTAATGGGCCAGAGTTAAGTCACCTGTGGACCAGATGCAGCCCGCAGGCCACCAGTTGATTAGCCTTGTTGTTCACCTTTCCAGGTACTGTAGCTGCACATTCAAGCCCAGGTTGTGTCAGTAAAGGCATTCAGTCAAAAACTTAAACAATTTTCAAATATTTTGTATAAATTAATTTGCTGTGGCGATCCTTAACAAGCGGCCAGAAAAAAAAAAATAACATTTGATATTTTTACAGCTTTGATGAATAAATGTTGTGCAACTTAAAAAAAGGCAAACTTTCTCTTAGTAAGTAAGGCTGCCCTTTGGATGTTGTGCTGCAATATTTTTCAGCAACATTCTGCTAACCAAACTGTTCTCACCCCAGTCCTCTGAGTGAAGCTCATTCCACTTGATCTTAGTATTTGTGTTTTAAGCAGTGACTAATGCCTGCCTGCAAACCTAGTATTAATACATGATTTAGCGATCTACCAGAGGTAAAATTCATCAAGAGATGTCAAAGGGATACGTTCAAATAAACAAATGAAATTAATAAAGTCACAAATGTCAAATTAAAATAAGCATGAAAGTTTGAATATTTAACTATTTGCAACAGTTTTTTTTTTTTTGCAAAATCAAATACGGTCCAATTCACTTCATAACCTTTTACAGTTTTACTGACAATATTTCAAAGTGAATGACTGCTTTGGTCATGTGATAATGTTAAAGTCTTGTTTGATGTGTGGGTGGTATAAAATTTAAAAAAGCTTACCAAGAGCGGTTCTTATTTAGTTTTATTTATTTATTTATTTTTGGTTCATTAAATTGAAAACAGTAGTGTGTGATGCTGATTTTAAAAGTCAAACTGATCTACATCATTCCTAACGCTACTTGAAATACTTATAAAAATGCAAATTATTACCTCTTAGGGCTTATTATTTCCTCGTGGATCTGCTAGAAGGCATTTAATGCACATAAAGTTAAATCACCAGAAGCAATGAATAAATATATTGAGCTTTTCCCCCAACATTTGGTACCAGCAGCTGAAAACACAGCCTGCTTTGTATGGAGCATAATAATGGCTATTAACAGTGTTTTTATATACGCCCTGTGACTTGAATTCTTACAACAATCTGTGCAGAAATTGTGTAAAAAAATGATTAAACAAGCAACACATTTTCTGTCACACAAATATGCATACAAAGCACTGCACACCTCTTGTTTATACAGATCAGAAGGCCAACTTTCAGCAGTGTGTAACATTAAATGAGGCAGATTCCCTCTGATGTTCTTATCACCTCATCCCGATCCTCTCCAGGGTCCACTAATGCCTCCCCCCACCCCACCTCACTGATGCTTGACAGAGCCAATGCAGTCTGAAATGAGATGTGCAACTGGCCCAGATATGACAGAGAAACAGACAACGCTGAGGTCTTCTGCCCAGTAGGGATGGGAGTAATTACTGACAATATTATCTCCAGCTGTGGGCTGCTTGTACTTTTTTTTTTTTTTAACCACATTTTGCCTCAGAGCCTGAAGGTCTGCTGGGATTTTTTTCTGTTGCCCCCCACCTCCACCACTACCATCACCTTTTTCAGTTTACTGAACAATTGCTAAAAATGCTATGCAAATTCTTAACGATGTACTGTGCATGCTTGGTCTTCAATTTAGCACACAGAAATATGCAAACGTCACATTCATTTCAACCATCTGGTAAATATTTCCTCAGCACTCTGCTGTAATAAATGCACGTTATCATGCTGAAAATGATTCTGGCGTCTGCAAATTAAATGAAAAGGAGTCCTGTTAATCATTGTCTGTTACATTTTAACCTCAGGGAAATTATGTCTCAACCGCAGTTTTGTTTTCATTGTTAAAGACTTGCGAGGATGGAAATCCATTATGGGCACAGGAGAATAAATTAAACGTTCCTCGCCTTGATAAAACATGCGCGTGGCACAAGAAGAAAAGTAAAATAATGAGACCCAATCCCAGCATCTCATTTTAGGGTAAGGTTTGGGAAGGCTAATGATCCAAAGATGACAAATGTATTTTTGTCCAAGCTTTTCTGCTTTAGCAGGGGCGTTTTTCATGATGAGAAGCACCCTGTAGAGCTTATGTCAGTCATTCGGGTAAAGGCAGAAGTGTAATCAGCTTATTATGGATAGGGAGAAAGCACTGGCTAGAAATGCTGGCAGACAATTCTTCATTCCTGCCTGTACATTTGAGCCACACTACACTGTTAGTATTAGGGCACAAAATAGATAAAACTTGCCAATTAAAGAACATTGTTTTGCTGTATTCTCAAAAACACTGTTAAAGTTATGATATGCTCAGGTAAGATGTTGCAAAATACAAGAAGCAGTAAAGGGCCTAATGGTTTTATCATTTAAAGTCGAGAAGAATAAGAGCAACAGATATTTGTGATTTGACAGAAACACACCGGCCACATGCAGGTATAGATGTTGCTTCTTATTGCCATATTATGTGCTGTTTGTTTGATTCTGAAGCTAATTTACATGGAAAATCTGGGTGTGTACATGTGTACACTAGAAGAGGACTTCACAACTTGATTTTGTCATTAGGAAGTAGTTGCGTTTATTTAGTAACAGAAATAGTAACACAAAGTCCTGATGCATAAATCATAGCTTTTCACATGTTGGGGGAGTTTCCGAGAAACTGAGATGTTTATTTTCTAAACATGATGTCTCAGTGGCTTTCAAACCCCAAAACACTTTACAAGAAAGACTGGTTGACCCCAAAGATCCAGTTTCCTGGCACAAACAGAGTAATGTTGTGTATACCGTTAGGTGCCAGGAGGACTCTGACCAGTTAAAAAATAAATTCAATTAAATAACCATCTCCCAACTTGCTCTGCCACCCTTCCCCCGTCCTCCTTTCCCTGCTCCTCTTCTCGTTTATCTCCACCCCATGTTATTTTTCAGGCAGAAAGTCCACTTGTCACCCCAACCCTTCTTTTGAGCAGCTCCTGTTCAAAAGGATGGCCCAACACAGAAGAGCAACATAAGCAGGCCAGGACTCTGCAGTTTACACACTCTTCTATAGTCTAGCGGCCACTCTTTCAGGGATTCTTATTCTTGAACACTGGTTTGAGAAAGGAATCCATTTTTGTAAAGAGAAACCGTCTGTCATCAAGCAGGGACGGAGTCCTCCATGCAGCCATTGGGCTACTTTTATAGGTCATTAGGCTGAGGTGTCTTCTTTTGCATGTGAACAACTAGTTTTGATTGTCATCCATAAACTTGTTAATCTACTATGGGAAGGTATTTCTTATAAGATTAAATTTACCTGTAAGTCCTCAGAGTCAAGAAGTCTCCTGGAAAACTTTCAATAAATAAACACCTGTTCAGAGGACCTACTGAACTTTTTTTAGATCCGTAACAGAAGTTTCTTAAGCATCTTTTGTTCTTTTTGGTGAGGGTGTATATACTTGTGTTGTGTTTTTCAAATATATTGTCTGATTATTATAGATCATATAGTATGAAGAACTGTCACTGGTTAATTGGTTTCTGAAGGTAACTTGCTCTTTGTTACCTACACAGTATATGCCTCAGGAAATCCTAACATGGTACAAAGAGTATTTTATGATAAAAGTACACTTTGATGTAGTCAACATAAACTCATGGTACTCAGTGTGTAAAAAAGAAAACAAAGTAAGAGTAATGCAAGTACAGAGTACTTGATCTCAGATGAAGTTCTGCATAAAAGCTCGTTGTCAGTTAGTGTTCTACCTTTTAAAATCTATAATATACCGATTGTGTTATTTTAAGAATTTAGTTTAAGAATGTAGTAAAAATAATGTTCAAAAGGTGCATGTCCCCAGACCACACCAGGACTGCTTCGCTCAGCTGGTGCTTAATAGTACATGTATAGGTGCTCCTCTCTTCCATCAGCAAATGTAGGCAGGTATGATGAGGGTTTTGATATTCTGTTTCTAATTCATCAAATTGTTGTTAACTGTTTTAATTGGACACTCTGTTTTTTTTTAATAAAAGATATTATCAAAGATGTTATTTTATTTTTTGTGTGTGTGTATGTTAATTAGCAAGGAGATTTAGAAAATTGCACTGGGGCACAACCTAAAATCTTGCCTTGGGCACCAAACTGGCTAGGCTCCCAACTTTAACAACAGTTATTTAATGCATTTAATGTTGTTTTACACTGTGTGATTATGTCCACCCTTTCATCAAGTACAGTAAACTCAAACGAATGCACAGTTACCAGATGCTAAGATCAAACAATGTATTATGTCAAAGTTACTGTTTCTGATCCTTTTCTAAGACTTAAACACACTCTAAGTGGGGCCTGACAGGTATTATTAATGAGTTGCATCAACCTAAATTGATCAGAGCCTTAGAGAAGATTATCAAAAGCATTTGAGAGAGAAAGAGAGAGGAAGTATTGATTCTTCGGGTTGGTTGCTTAGCTATTCCTCTGAAATCTCATTAAGGATGAAGAGCCCTGCCACAGTTGGCTTTGAGCTGTGTTTACCATTTTCCACATAGAATTTTTTAATTACGAGAGCTGTCTAGCTGCCAGAATCGATAGTTAAGAATCTCACATCAGTGAATGGGGAGAGGAAACCCTTTTCAGTTTGGAACTGGAAAAAATGAAACAGATGGAGCTGAGTGCATTGCACTTGGGGCCCAGATTAACGGCAGTGTCCTTCAAAACTTTACTTTTACCTGCTGTGAATGAAAAGAAACAAAAACAAAAAGCCAGACAGATAGCATGACAGAAATGACAATGATGGAAATCTCTGGACAGTTGTACAAAATCCATGTCCTTCTAAAAAATTTGAGTCAAGCTCTGTCCTTTTGCGCACCAGCATTTGAATTTTTGTCATACAGATGTTGCTTTGTTAAAAAGTGGTGGTACAGTGGAAAAGATGGAAAAGCCTCACAGCAGTAACAGCTTTTACAACCATGATTAGAGTGTGATGTAAAATCCACACCAGCACTCTCTTATAATGCAGCAGTGAAAATGGAATTCTCATCAACAGAATGTAACCGGCAACGCTGTGGAAATTGAAGATTTGCACTGTAGCATCAAAAACGTAGTCTAGGAAAAGAAAATCGGAAAATATACAGTATGTTTCATTTGCTTTGGCAGGATGTGATTGGCTCCACTCCAATTTCAGCAGATTTCAACCTTGGTTTATTCTTTCACAGTCACAGCTGCTTCTGCAACTCCGAGCTGGTTTGATACTGTGATTGTAAAAGAAAAGCATCATTAAATATACATTATAGCTGCCACTGACATGTTATATTCTGAATTTTTGTAATATTTGGTTAAAATTTTAAAAAAGTGTTTGATTTTTTTTTTCTAAAAGGATTAACAAAATGCATGCACACACTAATCGAAAGAGAGAGAAAGAAAGAGAATAAAAATAAGGGCCAGAAGACGAGTGTGGGCATAGATTCTTGAACAACTTGAGTCGAGTTTAATTTTGACCAAAATAATGAGCTAATTGTTAGTCAGAATGCAGCCAAACTAAAAGTGAATTCCTGCCATGTGAAAACCCCAATTTAAAAAATGTTTCATAGTTAGTTTCATGTTAGTTGTCCATATTTTTAAACCTTGACAAAATTTTTACCCATATTATGGGTAAAATTGTTATTTCGTATGGAGCACAAAGTGTACATTTAATTTAACTTAATTTAATTCAAAATAATTTTTTATTAATCTCAAAGGGAAATTATATGTTGTTACTCATTATCATGGTTCCTTTAAAGAGTTGTTCAGACATCGGCCATAACTGCAAGTTGAATGTCTTGTAGGAAAGTGTTAGCTGCGTTAGCAGCTGCTTTTGTCACAAGTTGATGATGTCACAAAAAAAGCAGGGCACCAACGGCAAAGTCTGCATTCCATTCTGAAATACTTAAATGCACACTTTAGCATTTAGCCACAATATTTACATTTAACTTATGCATTTAGATTTAGGATTTACCATTTAGACATGACATTTATCGTTGAAATTTAACATTTAGTAAAAAAATTACTAAATGTAATAACACTAAGCTAAATAAAAATACAATGTTAGTGATAACATTTTAACTCTCAGAAAGTGAGCTAAATAATGAAAATGTGTTAGTGACACGTTTTTTTTTTTACATTTTGTTTTACACTTGATGTCCCAAACTTTATGGTTAGCTGAAAGTGCTACACCAGTTGACTCAGCCTGTGACACTTGGGCAGGAGTTTTACAATGCTCATACTGGAACAACACAAAGATCCCAGCAACAAACAACTTTATTAAACACTTAGGTATGAAAACTGACATTTTTAAGAATCAACATTTAGGTTTAAGTATTAGGATGACAGTAGTTCCCTTTGCCTTTAGCCCCGCCTTGACTAGCCGTTAGCACATTAGTTTGAAAAGAATTAAACTCAATGTCTCCAGAGTCTGCTATCTACAACAGGTAAGACATTAACCATTTATAACCTTTTTTACACAACATCTCTCTAAAAAAATCTGAACCATTCCTTTAATACTTGTCACTTGAATAGTGTGTCTAATGTCATTTTGGTTATGTTTATTAAACCTTTTGGCATAGCGGATTCCATTGTGTTTTGGTACATTTAATTTATCTAAAATCAAAACTAACTTCATTAATTAATGATAAAACTAGTTTTTACAATTTCCAGTTTCCTTTAGTTTAAGAGCTGCAAGCACATCAAACAGGAAGGCTTGGGAAAAAAAAAAAAGACTTTAATGAGACCAACTCTGCATTAGACCTGGTGAGAAAGTATAAATTTTTCATAGAGCAGACTGAAAGGTTCATACACCCTCTGAATTTTACTCTAGGCTACAAAGCAATGAAACAATTCTGGGACCTGTCAAAATGTTTGACAGTGCTTGAAACATATTGTTACAATCAAATTTAAAAACACACACACACACAATAATGTTGGAGATGAGGCTACTGAATACTTGGGTGTGCTCATATTAAAGCTGGTCTCCTTGGGCTAATCAAAGCAGTGCACAGAAATGTCAACATTGATCAGAGCAATTTTACAGACAGTGCATTAGTGGTTCATTACATGCAGTATATATTGAAAATGGTTTATAGAAGCTAAATTCAATCAGCTGCTTTCTTAAAATAATGAAGACCTTTTTTTAATTCAGCATGTTTGCATCCATCACTCAAGCACATGTCAATAAATAACAAATCATGATTAGCCTGACTAACATCGGTTATTTCTTAGAAGCCCTAACACAATTAGTCTGACTAATAGTGGTAATTTCTTAGAAACCTTAATGTCGACCTAAATAAGAATGAAAACTACATTAAACTCAGGCCTGGCAGATGGTACCTATTAATTCAGGTGCACAGCAAGCAGCAGCAGATTTATCTGTCAAATAGTTTTCTGTATGTTTTACTTCACTTATTTTGACTACAGTTAAAGTGAAGATTAGAGCCCCAACTGCAGCACGGCACTCATTCGTTGTCCACTCAGTCTGCTTTATGGGTAATGAAAGCGATCCAATATTGCTGAACACAATGTGAAGAGTGCAAGAGGGAGCAACATAAACAGTATCGACACAAAGTGTACATGTTTTCTTGATGTCCTCGTCAAACTGTCCGACTTAAAAGCCAGATGCTGTAATTAGCTATGGATTCTCTTGTACAGTGGCTCTTCCTCATTATTTGACATTGCGTCATTTATCCAAATACCAAAAGCAAGTTTTTAAAGCAGATGTTTTATACTTAACCGAAGCTCTCAAAAGGATTTTTACAGAAGTTTAAGCAAACATTGCCAGAAGCCGTGTCATCATTTATGTATTTAGGGATTTACTTTATGGCCTGAAATTAATTCTTGCTCACTTTTCTTGGATTAGTAGTGTTAAATGGGAGTGTTAAAAACACATTAATGTCTTATGGTTTGAGATAACCATACAGCAACAAGATGAATAGCTACTACTTCCCAGCTAGTGACTTTGTAATATTTGAATTTATTGTAACAGCAACCATTGATACAGCATCCTAAGATCTCAGTAGCCATTATCACAAAACACTATCAAGTTGGGCTTGAAAGACTTTCACCAATCTTGGCTCTCAGTTACCAAGAGAAGTAGTCAAAGAGCTTAGTCTGTTGGTATGTCTAAGAGTAACCTAGTGTTGCGGCTTGAAGGTGTGAATGTAGTTGTGTCAGATGGTCTGTTTGACATGAGATGTAAAATGGGATGTGTATGATGCAATGTCAGCTCCGTTTTGTAAGCACACATTGTGGGTTGTCATCTTCTCAGTTGAGTTTGTGAATGTCCAGAAGCATAATGTGCATTTACCAGAAGGCTTGTTCTACATCTAATAAAAAATAGATTCTAGCTCCATAAAGATATTACCAAATAAAAGTTGTATTTTTTAGTGAAGAAATAAAACATTAGACATATGAGTGCAGCAATATAAGGTCATCTATTTATAACTATTGATAAGAATTTGACAGAACAAAACAGAAATCAGAAAGAATATATGACTTCCAACTTTAGAAGGTCAATAAATACAGCATGATTTCAATTCAGACTATAAATTACATGTGTGTAAGCAATTTTTTTTATTATAAACCCTTTTAAGCTTAGTAAATTTTTAATATCAAACACCAGAACACTGAACAAATTCCAATGAATTGAAGAGAATACCTCAACCAACCAATGTTGATGCAAGAAATCCAGATTTTATGGCAACTATTCAGCTCAGTTGATTTTACATCAATGTACCAGTGTGTGGGACTCAAAGGGTCTTTACAACTTTTGTTTTACAGCAGACACTTTAAGTTGGCACAGCTTGAAAAGCACCAGGATAATGAATGACATTAATCTTGACCAAGAACCTTTTAGTGCCCTGAGATTTCAGTAAACCCTGACAATGAAGCAGCATAAAGAACAGCAGCACCTTCTCCCAGGTGAAATGCAACCTCATTTAAGTACATGGGTATTGACTGATATTACAAGTCAAAACTGCTGCAACAACTAACAAGAAACAGATTCTGATAAGAAAAAAATGACATAGCTACACGCAATGTGGGTGTCTTTATGTTGCTTCTTTGTATTTGGGATGCTTTCATAACAAAATCAGCTGAAAGATTGATTTAATTTTCCATTTAGCATTAGATGTATTAATCTATACTTTATGAAAAGCAAAGGAGCAAAGAGGTAATGGAATTTCAAGCCATTCAAAGTTCAAAGTATTGTAAATACAGTAGCTCTACTGATACCTTTCTCTTTAAATTAGTACAAGGAAGGAAGGGATATTGTAAGCAGTAACTCATAATGTAATAATACATTTTACCCACCTGACTTATTCGTACTTTGTTTCAAATTACATACTTTAGTAATTAAACATTTTTAACTGGGTTATCTTTTTTTTCTTAATAACTTGCATGGAATAAAAACAGTAAAATCTCTTAGGGGTAAAGAATTTCCTAAGCTTTTTTATTTCAGTCCTTGACTTTGCGACTTTTCAAATTGCTACAATGTGCAATAATTTCACAGCTACAAATCTTACATAAAAACTGAAAATATTTTTAAAATAGTGCGGCAATGCCCAAAAAACATGATTGTTACCGAAAGATAAAAAAAAAATTCAAATATAAATAGTGGAAGTAATGTCCGTTGATGCACCATAAATTAATGCAAGAACTAAATTGATCAGTAAAATATTAGTTCAGCTATTAGCAGGTTAGCTGTATATAAAATACCATTAATGATGCATTGTGGGAGAAAAAATATAAACTGAAAGTACAAGAAATCAAAAAATATGAACATTTGGACTCTGTATTTTTTTATGTGTTTGTTCTTGTGATACATTTTAATAATTTATCAACTCCCTGGCCAAAAGAAAAAATCCATTTCGTCACAGAGTTGTAAACAGATTTATTTTATCATATTTGACATTCTGTTTTCTCCCACCAACATGAAACTCCTCTGAAGTAACTTTTGATCAGAGCCGTGTGCTCATTTCAATTTGAAGCACATAGTCTTAGAGATTTCTGAATAAGACAATCTTTAAACTCAGTCTGCCTTTGTGCATTGATGAAGCTACTTTTTGTTTGGAACAGGTAAGCTTTGAAGTAAGATGCTGAATTTATTTCCTTGGTGTGGCATTCGGCATTTTACTGGAGTTACTTATCCTACAGTATAACTAGAAAGAAAACCTCACACTACCTAGAATGCATTCTTTACTTTGTTTGTTTTCTCTCATGCAAATAAAATGATATTTCAGCAGTGTTTGTTTAGAACTATTTGCAGAAGCAGCGTCATAAAGTACCAGAGTTCAAATTGCAAGAATGCACTGGTGCAAACAATTCACAAAGCACCTGCGAAGACATCTGCACAGTATCCCATGTGGGGTTGTGTGATCTGCTTCTCTCAACACAAACCAAAGCAGCGAACATCCTGACCAACAAAAGATTTTGAAAATGTGCTTTTTTTATGTTGTCACCAAGTGTTTAACACTCAAACTCCAAACCTCAAAAACATCCACCTCTTTTTTCCCCACTTAACCTGGTCACTTTTCAGCAGCTTGTTTATTTGCAGTAAAACAAACAAAAAAATCAATAAAAATTGTATTGGGAATATTTTGTACAATAGCTACACAATGAAGACTTAATTCAGAAAAGTCTAACAACATAATTACAGAAAACTGTTTGTTTTTAAGAAAAATGTTTCTTTTTAAATCGAGAGTGGAAAAATATGAAGTTTTAAAACATGGTATTTTCAAACAAGTTTTAAGAGCAGATTGTGAAAACTCTAAACAATTAGTTTAGTATCAAATTAAAGAATGGTGGCAATTTTCTAAAATTTCAAATTCAATTCATGAAATGTGATGCAGTTATCAGCCTAAATTTTGCTTGTCTTTTTAAATAATGGGTTTTTTATAAAGTTAGGACTCACTGACATTTACAATTGTTTTTTTCACAAAGAACATTTTGTGTGTTTTACTAAAATAAAATAGAAACAGTAGGAACTTTTACCATCCAAAGGCATTATGTACAATTTAAGGCAGGGCTTTTCAACTGAACTGTTCAGGTAGCAACAGCTGCTCAATGCAAACAGGTGTGCGGGGGGATGAGGGGGTATTGGTACATGGAAAGGAAACACTGCATTATGTAAAAGAACAATTATGGTTATTCTAAACCTTTTAAATTGGTGAGCCAGATAAAAGTCACCCGCAGGCTGGATATGGCCCGAGGGCCATCAGTTGTTCGAGAAAGAATCAACAGAAATCTGATTGACCTATGAAATGTTTAGCATTGACTATACTTTTCCAAATGCCCCACAATGGGAGAGACTACAGTTATTCAGCTCCATGATAAATTCAAGAAGCTCTGGTGACATCAGCCCACCTTCATCAGAGACCGTGAGGCAGAGGAGACGCACAGGGGAGAGAGCTTGGGGAGAGTTCATCTGCAAGCCAGGAAGTTAATTACTTATGGTGTCTATGGGCACAGGTTGAGGACATTTCTGTACCAAATGACCCTAATGTTACAGCTTTTAAACTGACTCACTCAGAAGGACAAGATGTCACTGTTTTAAAAAGGGATGGAATAAATGTAGATGGTATTCAGTGTAATTACGGCGGCGGAGAATTTCCATTAGAGAAACACTGTAAAGATGAAGCAAAGTGAATCAGTGCCGCATGGGTTGGGTTTGAAAATATTCTGAAGAATCTCTGTGTGGTTTCGCCCTGAGAATGACCCCTATTTTTATTTTATAATTTCTGCGGAGCGAGGCAAAGAATGAGACATGTAAATATGGGTGTGTGGTGATATCTCTGCAGGCGGATCTGGTTCTATTTGCTGCCTAATTGGACACCTTGAGTCGAATTACAGCTGCTTTTTAACTTGTCACTTTAAATATAGATTTCATTCTCTGGATATGAAGTCAATGGTCCATGATGTTGCTTATGCATTTAGGGTCAGCTGAGCGTGACAACTGTATTTTTAGTGAAGCTAGTTTAGTCAACAGGCCCATAAACCATCATTCTGCAGGAACACCACTAGTTTTCTCTGTGACAACTCTCCTTTATCCCTGTTTCTGCAGGCTCATGTAAAACCATTTAACAAAATCTACAGTTTCTTAAGAGTTTATTATGATTCAATTTTTTATTTTTTTTTATTGCTGCAAACCGTATTTGAATGAAAAAAGCCATGAAAAGTTAAAGGTAACTCTATGAGGGCAAGAATCTAAAATAGAAAGATGTTAGACATCTCAAAGAAATCTTGTTCCACTCATCAAGGAAAAAAAAAAAACAAAGACGTTAATTAAGATTCGACAGCTTATCTGAACCGGCACTGATTTTTTTTTTCTCTCTTTCAGGTTTCTTTTATTCCTGTGAAATCTGAATAAACTTATTGTCACATTTTTGACAAGAGTCCTCAGATGATTATTGAAGAGCTTTTTTTTCTTTTTTCTTTTTTTCTGTATTCAAGTTTGCTCATTTGGAGACGACTTTGCAGAGATGCTGTTTTTCCTAATATTTCTACAGTAAAACTAAAGTTATTCTGTTAACCTGCAGCCACAAAATGAATGAAATTCCTTAAAATGCTTTCAGAATACACAAAGTAAATACTGCTCTTGATGCCTTTCAAGTAAATTCAAAAGCTTGGTCTCTAAAGGTAACAATCTGAAATGTTGACTTCAGTCATATTTTATTATGACTAACTAAACTAGTAAGTAGTAATCGAAGTTAAAATATACTAAAATCAAAGGATTTTACATTTTTTATTATCATCTTTAAGCATCTCAGAACAAGAAGGAGGTAAGAAAATAATACATTAATCTCTGAAACATAGATTTCCAACTATTACCAGTTTAAAGTTGTCCATCATACTTGGACAGGTCTCCAGCAAATGTCCAAACAGGACAAATATTTCTAATACTGTACTTTCTAAATGTAGAAATGTTGACATTTCATCAGCATCTACTGCCACTTTCTCCCCAAACTTATTTCCTCCTGCTTCGTTATTTCTACAAATTTCATTTCTGTCAATGCGTTTTGAAGAGACTCTTATTTGAAAATATGATCGAAGTAAAGTAAATCACCCAAATTTTTCTAGTGACCCCTTAAAGAGGTAAGCTGACATGAGGAACATTATTTTATCTGCCTTTTGTTCCAAATTTGATAATGATTTGTAATGTTGAACTATGGGGGTTATTTTTTTTTTGCTTCTGAATTGTGCATGTTAGCAAACTGTGCTGACGCTCGTCTTCGTCACTTGACACATTTCACAGGCTGTCATTGGTTGAGGAGCTTTGTTTACGAAACAGATGTCCATGTTTTGTTTTCAATTGCCTTGTAATATTATTTTTTACCTTTTTTGCTACTTTTGCACTGGATATTATAAAGTTTTGTTAGTTTTTAGGATATGAGACGCTTCCTACAACAAACAGAATTTGAATCTTTTCCTAAAATTTCATGGTGATATCTGGAACAATAAGGAAGCTATGAGCAAAAACAGATAACTAGAAGGTGAAATGGGAACAAAGGCCTCAGTGATTCAGATGTGAATTGCAGCAAGAAAACGAGCTGTTTTCACCTAAACAAACATCCATAACTTCCTTCGTATTTCAGAAAATCACATGATTTTGGTGTTTTTTTTTATAGGGTTTGTAATGTTCTTTTTGAATCCGCTGTCAGATTTCATATTGGTGTAGGATAAAAATGTAATCCACATCCCTACTAAATACTTCAACACAGAGACTAAGAGCTCAAATAAAAGGTCAAAACCCCATAAATCATATTCTACCATCCAGATTTACTCACGGCATTATTAAAATATAAGAAAATTAATGATAATCAGAAACGTGAATCAAAACTAAGATTGTGCAGCAAATCCCCACCAACAGACAACCAAAACACAACCGGAAACAAATAAATCCTTACAATTTTCAAAGCATTACATCCACACAGCTTATAATAATGATAATAAACCAGCAGCAGCAGAATATAAATGTTTTTCACTTACTTTTGTTGAAAAATTCATCTGATTTTTCTGACCCAGAGTGATCCAAAATGGCTGCCAAGGTGCATTTTCAGTCCTCTTGTCTCTTCTAGACATTTCCTCACCACAAAAATCACTCTTCCTTTACCATACACACTCAAAACACTTCACAATAATTATGTTTCCTCTTTTACAGCATATTTAGCCACCTAATAGTAAAAACAAAAAACAATAAAAACATGTTTTTGTCCTCTGAATCTTCCAGAACTTTCTTTTCTTTCTTTTTTTTTTTGTTTTTCCTGTGTTTAAATAACTTCTCCGCTCCTAAAAGCTGCACATTCACTGAATGGTAACTTAATTGGCTACACAACTGTGATGTCACAAAACAACTACGAGCTGACTGGTCAGTTCTAGGCTCAGTGTCCTGCAGGCAGGACATGTGAAGCTATAGATCAAACCAGTTGGTCAAAACATGTGTCAATCAAAAGAAGACAACCTATCGAATTGTTTTAACACCATATTATAAAAATTTGAAGTCCCTGGCAGCATGTGACAGGCTATAAAAAGCAGGAAGTAAAAGCAAATATGTACTGCAGAAAAGACTTTGCAGGTTAACATTAGGGATATAACTTTATATGTTTTCAGAATTATTGCAGGATGGACATTTTAGACAATACCAAGAATGTGCTGTCCATGCATGAGCAAGATATACAGCAACGATTCTCAAAGTGTGAAGCATACCATCTTCATTTTTCTTTCTGTGTTTATGTATTTATTTTTTTTATTCTAATAAAAGATTCAACAAGTAGAACTAAAGTTTAGACCTTGAAAGTTGCAACCAGACTATTTAACAAAGAAACAAAAAAGAAAAAAAAAAACAGGAAATCAACCAGACCACCACACTCAGTTCCTTTTTTTTCTGACTTGCAAATATAAACCCAGAGAAAGGAGCAAAGATTATTAAAAAGAAAAGAAAAAAAACAGGCATACGTATAGAATACAGACAATAGATAAGTTGCCTTGGTAAAATTCCAGAGTAAAGACATATTGGGATGAATACCTTGCTGTTAAAATTGCAGTAAATTACAGGAGATGAACAGAGATGTGTCTGCGTGATATGTCTGAAAGCTGGCAGTTAATGATATGAAGCCAGGAATATTAAAATGTACCTTAAATAATGACTCCCCAGCTCTGTTGGAAACCCTCTCAAGATTTTGCAGCGACAGCTTATACAACATTAAAGCACAAAGCTAATTTTTTTTATCCTTTTAAGGTACCGCAGCAAGAAAAGCTCATTCTGCCCTTATTGTCAGCATGGCGGTGACCAATTTGCCTGTTTTATTAAACTGAATAATGTTAAATCATTTGGATTATTAACAACAATGTTAGCCAAGTGGGCCAACTAGCAAGTGGCAACACATTGAGTGTAGAGAGCAAGCATTTTATTAGCTGATGCTATTTGGATTTTTATTGCTACAGTTACGAGACAATAACCATTGAAATACTTTATTCAGTCATACGGTCAGGGTGCTTCTCACTAGCAACAATAAAATGTGACAGATAATGCATGTTTAGAGAACTACCATGATTATTATCATGACCATCATTGCAGTTTAATTATTAGTGTTGTGTTTTGTTCTTCATCATGGTAAGATGTGGGAGAAGCATACTCAGATATACCTTGTGGAGACAAAACTGATTACTCACCTCTGAGTTCATGAGGGGAAATGAGTGACTGGCTTTTGCCTTTAATTGCTGCACTCTTTAAAGTGTTAGGACCATGTTAGAAATGGCACCATTTATCTATTTATAGCTTATGCAGTTAGACCCAATTATAGTCATCCATCACAGCTTTCAGATGGAACTTCCTTAATTGTAGTGGAGCAGAAATTTGTTTTTGAGAGGTACATCATCCTGAACCAATCACTATTTCAAACTGGAAAGACTCACAGAGAGAATGGTAGCAGTTAATAAGTTTATTGATATGAATGAAGAAGATGCTTTGGTGCTCGAGCCCCGCCAGAACACGAGTGCTGCAAAATGCTGAAAAATGGGGATCAGCTTAGAGATAGGATAAATGTCTTCCCCCGGACACTGGTGGTGGAGTGGAGGCCAGAGGATGGAGGGAGCCAGACTTTGGACTGAGGGTGGAGGTAAGTCGAAACTCGTCTGGGGAGCAGTGAATCCTTGGATGCGGGGCCTTTTGACGATGATCTTGGGAAGATGATTTACTACTGTGAGGTGAGGATCAGACGCTGATGAACTGCAGCTGGGCACTTGACACAGTGGAGCAGGTGAGGCGGGAAGAGTCTTTCAGTCTGAATTTACGCATAGGTTTCATTTTTCCATCTGAAATACATGAATCACCTCAGAGCAAATTACTTTATATATCCAGTGCCTCCAACCACTATCTTATTATAAATGCACAAACAGGTGCAAGTTTTGCTTCAAGTAGGTCTGTGCAGACTGTGCAGACAGACTGGTGAATTTTGATTCTGTGGTGATTAGTTCACTTATGCGAGTCAAGAGCTGTTTAAATGTTCAAATTTTCAAAAGAAAAAGCACAATAATCACGCACAAGCTAGGAATAGGTCTTAGATGTTTATAGTGGAAATTATGCAATATAGCTGAGAATTTACCCTCGATCTTTGGGGAACGTCACTGTGAATTTTTGTCTCGTATTTTCTTTGCTTTTGACTCACATGGTTGTTTTTTTTTTCCCACAGATTATTGTTTCAGATCAAAGCTCTCTGCTTTAGCTACCGGTTGACGAGCCTTCACACAACACTCCATTCATCCATAAAGGTTATTGCAATGAACAACTTTTTAAAAGTTGTTTCTAGTGCATGTGTGGGTTTGTATGATGTAGCTGCACATTAGCCATTTTACAAGATGCTCATGACTCATCACATTGACTGCCACTGTTTTAAACCAAATGGCCAATGAAACGTTATGGATGCCATTCAGGAAAAAATATCTTGTACTTTTTTTCTTCTTTTGTCATGCTAGTGATTTTTTTATTTGCATGATGTTATATTTGAGGGATATTATTAATGTTGAAGTTTGCATAAATGCTGTAGAGGCAGATATTTTTGGTTAGGACATGATAAATTCTGTGTGTGGGCCACTGTGACATACACTACTTGATATATTCAAGCAACAATTCAAGTTAATAGTTCTTCTGCAAATCAATTATCTAAACTGCAGTTTCCCTAACAACAGATTTGAAGCAAATTAGTTTCATTATGTCAGTGTCAGAGAGTGATTCTCCATTTTTCAAATTGTAATTCAGAATGAAATAGAAAGCCTCAGACTGTGGAGCAATTGTCATCTGAATCAAGCGATGATGATGCAAAACGACAGTGATTGTGAATAGCAATCAGAAAAATTAAAAAAAGTTAAAATGAAGATAGAGTGTAAAGATGAAGACCCTAAAAGAGCTGTGCTGAAAAAGACCAACTCATGAGGGCTGAGGATGTGCCACCAGACAGCTGAAAAAAACCAGTAACAAAGTGTAGAAAGCCTACTTGCTTTTGTTTTTAAACACTGAAAACTAAAAGCTAAAAAAAACAGAACTATTTGATTGTGTCATTAATCTAGATCTTGTAAATGAAATGTGCAAATTAAAGTTTTATGTATTGCTAAAATGAAAAAAGTAAGAAATGTGGCCTTGACAAAAGTGTGATGTCACCATGTACTCAGTTGATTTTTGTATTTATTTATTTATTTTCAGTTTTCATCCAAGATGAATTTAAGAAACTCTTTCACAAGTTTGTAAACAGAAAAGATTGAATTGAATTGAAAGACTACAGCGCGTGTGTGTGTGGTGGGGGCGGAGGTCCTGTGCATTTTTTTAAAATCTGTATTTTTCTGTTTCTGAAAATCTTAAGTTTGAAAGCAGAAAATGACTAAGGTAGAAGGTGAGAAAATAAAAAAATAAAGATTTATTTGACAGGTGAAAGCAGAGTCAGGGTCAACATTTTTAATTTCATTTAATATTAAATCTTTTTTTTCTCTCATTGATTAATTTATTTATTTTTGGGAAACTTTAAATTTTAGCTTTCATCCAATTAGATGTTTTTAACTTTCCCCCCTGTCAATAATAATAATAATAATAATAATAATAATAATAATAATAATAATACTAAGAAGAGATGGTGGGGGATCATTGTATTCTTTAAATTTAGTAGTTAAATGATAACTGGGGTGCACAGTGCTTTCACAGGGATCCTTAATTATAACAAGAAAAATTAAAACCTATTTATGACACTTTTTATAATAAATGGAAAGAAAATAAATATTTATATAATGTTATTTTTGCCTCTTTCTGTGCTTTTGACACTACTTTGTGAACACCAATTAATTATCAAACACCAATCTTGTTAACATAAAAGTTATATTTTAACAGGTTCTAAAAAGGGGGGAAAATGAAAACGAGCACTTCCTCGTGTTTCGCTGTCAGGAGTAAGGAGGAGGCATGAAATTCAAGTGAGCTAAAAGACAAAAGGTAGAGAGCAGTTTAGTTGAAAATGTCGCTGGCTGACAGTTGTTGTGTAATTAAGTCAGTTTGGCATCTCTGTCTCAGCACTAGAAGTGGCACAGAATGCCAGGCCTCCACAGAACCTGCTGAGTGGTGCTCACACAGACACCAGCAGGCTCCGTGATGTAGCTGTTCATTATTAGCTTGATGAAGTTGTTTTTTTCTTTTACACAACTAATTAAAAAGTTTGTTAAAACTTCTTTTTTCCCATTATTATTACAAGATGAAACTTGTAAATGTTTTTTTTAATTGAGGCTGAGCATCTAACAACAACATAAACTCCTACTCAAATGTGTCTTTTCTCTGTTTATATTAACCTTTTCTCTGTTGTCTTGATGAAAAATGTCAGTAACTCAGTGTTTAAACAGAGCAGATCAAAAATTTCTACTTGACTAAATGACATTCATCTTGAATATTTGGAGATTTAGAACAATTTAACACTGCCTGGTGCTGTGAAAGATTAATGCATTTTAAACTTCAACTATTAATCTTTGTGTGTGACAGATAAAATGTAATCTTACTGAAATTAAGTGTGTAAAATGCAGGCGAAAGTGCAGCTAATCAAATTTGTCTATGTGAATGATCATCAGAAAGTGTGAGCACCTCTAAAAAAAAAAAAAAGAGGTTTTAGCAGTTTGCTGCTCACATTAGCAACGATCACAGAGAAGCACTGGTTGCTGCCCATAAATATGGCAGAGTTATCAGGCCATGTTTTAACAATTTCAAATCAGCTAGAATCATTTCCTTCACTAGGCTTAAAAAGAGAAATCTTTTCATCTTAATATATAAATAAAACTTTAAAAACTGTCAGTTTTTGTTTGCAAAGTTGACAGAAATGAGCAAAGTAAACATGGTCTCCTGTTTTCTCAAACAAAATAAGTTCAGTGATGAGCATGGCGGCTGAGAACTGATGACATGCGTCATTTTTGCAACCAATCGTAAAAGCATGCACTCACTGAGTCAACTTTAAAATAGACTGTTGTCATCTTAAAACAATTCAAATCTCAATACATACCAATTTATGATATTAATAATATTATTAATATTATAACATTATGATATACCATATTATCAGTTTTTCATTATTCTGGCACAAATAGTATGGGACTATTGGTGGAAGTCCTGGGGATTAGTTGCTGCAATTTGTTCTTGCAAATAATGATTGAATTCTCTGAAAGTAACCAAATAATGCAAAAGAGGCAGCGACGTAAAGGTTCATTTCTTTGCATGGTTAAGAGAGGATGGGTGGGTGGATGGATGGATGGATGGATGGATGGATGGATGGATGGATGGATGGATGGATGGATGGATGGATGGATGGAT
>JARVJO010000165.1:11261463-11306304 GCA_031762555.1 Cynodonichthys magdalenae | reverse complement strand
ACGTTTCACTTCAGTCCCCACGAGGCTGCTTTTTTTGAGGAAATTTTCCCCACGTAGTAGGAAAAACCCGTCCACACCCACACACACACACACATACACACACACACTGAATGGAGGAATTTTTTTTTAGGAGTGCAGTATGACAACAGCTCATTAATCCGATGTTTCTGAGTTGGAGGTTCTGTAGAGTTCCAGTTTCAAAAAACAGATGTGTTGGATTTACTTAATCAAGTTATGCCAACAATTTCCACTCAACTGAGTTGAGTAAAGGCATAAATGTGACAGTTGCTTTACATTTACTCAACTCAGTTAATTAAATCCAACAATCTGTTTTTTGAGTATAGTTTTAAGGCTACAACAGTATAAGTATCTTTATTTGACTTCATTTGGACTTTGATACTATGATTTGTAGGAAAACAAATAATGAATTGCTTCCTTACACTTCTCAAAACGTAAGGTTATGAGGATATTCCAAATTAAATCCACGCACTTCTGAGGTTATTGTAATCACATTATTCTTTAAAGTCTTTCCCCTTTTTCTAAAGCAAAACTCTATATTATTGCTGCAACTGGTCCAAGTCATTCTAATCACAAAAATCATTACAGTTTGATCATTTTAACCTATTAATGATGTGACGCATTTTTATGGGGAGGGAAAAACCTACTCTGTACACTTTCATATTACTGTTTCCTGTTTGTTCCTTCAGTTTGCAGGTCGCCAGGCTAACAAAAACAAAAATGTGCCAAATAGTGTGGATGAATTATTGAGATGAGCGTGGACAGATGTCGACCTCAAATGTTATGGAAATTTGGCATCAGCGATCAAAATAAGAGGCTGTGAACTCCGCTGCTGATGGCAGGGAGTTTATCCCCAGGACTGAGCAGCAGCAGCTTTCCTGCTGATGACACAACAGCTGCACCTCCAAAACAACAACAGTCCTAAATGTATGCAGCGTAATGCAGCTGTACAGATACTCATGCAGTACCAATAAAAACAAAACAAGAAAAAAAGCGCAACGAAATTATCATAATCATTCTTTATTAATGTGTTGGGAAAATCCTGAACCGGAGCGGAATTAGCCGTGTGTTGCTGATTGACAGACTAAACGTACTTTTGCTGATTTGTTCTGACTGAATCAGTTTGTCTTTGAGGGTGTGCGTATATCTTCAAACTGGCAGAGACTACTGTCGAACACATCAGTCCCTTTCTTTTCCCAGTCTTGATACTTGCGATGAAGTTGTGGGCGCGATAGAAAATCTCTCTCATCCTTTTCTCTCCCGTGAAGATGGAAACCAGACAAGGAGGAAGAGAGCGCGTCACGCCGCAGCAGCTTCCATCACTTATCCACCACTCATGCATGATTGAAATGCATCTGCAAGCTTGACTGACTGCATCATTTATATGTGGCTCCTTAAAAAAAATCAAGAGGCAAACATCAGCTTTGGTTAATATTGACCCTAAGTAGTAAAAACAAATTATAATAATAAGATCGATAACATGAAAGGTAAAGTCTAAATAAAAGTTGGGTAAATCCGAGACGCTCGTTTTTTCCTTTTGCCTCAGCTCCTGCACTAATCTTTCAGATGGATTCAGCTAAATTTTTACAGTATCCCAGAGAACATAAATGGAGAGCATCCAGGGATTTGGAGCTGCTATTAGGGAGACAAAACGATCCATCAAAGCAGCTGTTAGGAAAGGAAGCAGGAAATAAGGATGATGTGAGAAAAAGAGCTATTTTTATAAAGACATCATATGATTTCTTTTCATCATGTGTCTTTCTTTTCATTTATATTCCCAAGCTTTTTATGTACTCCTGATCTGGCAACACCACTGTGGTGACCTCATGTGTTTTCTCATTCTGCACATTTAGTTTATCTTTTATTTTGTTTTTAAGCATTAATAAGAATGCATTAAGCCCAGCACTGTAGACCACCAACAGCACCAGAACCTTGGCTGCAGCAGGGTCAGCCTCATCAGGCCAACAGTGTGGGATTCACAGATGGACGATCACAGCAAGACATGAGAGATTTTTTTTCTCCCTTCCTATCCTTTTTCTCGGTATCAATAGCTTTAGTTAAAAGCAGAGAATGTCTACCCATCAGTCAGAGCCCAAGGGTGTCTGACGTGCTGAATCTACATTAGATGCCTGGCTGCTGTTGAGAGAGAAAGGGCTATGGAAGTGGTAGGAGGTGGTGGATGAGGGTCACCACACTGATTAATGACTGAAACCGGCATAGCAACGCACGCTCTATTTCTTCCACCCACATCACCCTTAGAATTGCATCCAGCAGAATTCCAACTCTCATCCAGTGGTGTTCTGGACAGTAACCCACCCCCATCCTCCCTCACTGCGTACACACCCTCTAAGGGGGGAGTGTCAAATAAATCAACTCTGCTTTTGTTTTAGATGCAGTTTTTTTTTCTTCTATTGCAGAGATGGATAGCCTGAACCTGTCAGTCACAACTGAAGCTGTGTTTTTGATCTGTTTAAAAGTGTGACATCATGTTGCGATGTGAGACTGAAACCCAGGCTCAGACTGGGGCTGTTGGCCTCCTGGATTTCCTGTGGGAAATCAAAACCACTGCAGTATTTTAAGTTGAGTGTTGTTTTTTTTTTCACCCAAGCCTTCTAAACTATAAAACTAATCTCTAATAATCAACACAACATAAAAAAAAGAATTAGTTTTCGAATAGTTTCTCTGTAAAAGCTGAACTGTTAATCAATACCTGACAAGCAAAGTCATCAAATGGCAATAAGAAACATATTTAATAATCTAAAGATTATTAAGTCCCTATTTGTAACATTGTATGCAAGTTATGCTATTAAAAGAAAATATGTGTTTTAATGACAATAAATGAGATTTAAAACATAATTTTAAACACAAAGGTGGTTTTACTAAGTCGCATCTCCTCTTAAATAAAATAGTTTAATACCAAAAGAGCCAAGATGTTTCTCAATCTCCAATCAATTTTTAGCAATTTTTTCAGCACAGTATACTTCAGGGTCATGTCCTTCAATACTGTGCAGCTCTGAGATAAGGATGGTGATAGTATCTGGCCACCAGATCAAGAATCAAAGGAAAATATCCTGCCAGGTGGCGGGGGGGAAAGAAGATAAAAATCAGATATAATATTTAAGGAAAATTACATTTAAGCTTCTCCACTGTTCTTATCAACTGTGCCCGGTGGATTTAATTAACATCTAACGCAACTGTGGCCGGCCTTTTCCACTTGCTTGGTTGTTAAACTGCATTATTTTCATAGCTTCTAATGTCAAGTGCTTGAAGACGTCAACTAGCGTTCATCATTTCAGAGTTTGTTTGTGGCGCCTCACTGGTAACGTTATGCTGCTCCACCCACGTTGCTCGTTCCCATTATCGTACAGTTGGAGAAGCATTTCTGGGTAAATGCTGGCATCCCTGATAGACTTAGAAAGTGGCAAAGAAATGAACCAACGTTCAGAACATTTAGCAGTCAGACAGCTATCAGTCATCAGCTTCTGGGAGGTGTTCTGATGAAAATGACCTTGTAGCACGAGTTGGCTAATTGGACAATGCTCCACCTTCCAGAGAATCATAGATAGATAGAGCTCATTTTAAACCTGTTCAGTACTCAGTTGAAAATTTGTTCTCATTTTTTTTCTTCCCCACTACACAATCAAAAATGTCCTATAATCTTAACTTGGGAATTGCCAAAGATTGATCACAACAACCTAGATTTCAAGGACTCACTAGAAGGATGTATGAGGGGCTGACCTCCCAGGCTGCTGATTAATGCTTTTGTGTGCTGCTGATTTGTATCCCTCTTTTTGAAAGTGCTAAGTGAAGCTGCGGAATACTTACGGCCCTCTCTCTGCATTCATAAAACCAGAGCAGGAAGTAAGGCAACACTTTCACCGCCCTCTCAGAAGCAGTGGAGGAGTGATTTAGGTGGTAGAAATGCTACAAGCACTCCACCTCGGAGCTCCTAAAATCTATACCGCATCTACTGCTGCTTCCAATAAGATGCCAACGCGTTGCCTGAAGGCTGCCGTAGCAAAAGTGAACGAAACGGGGCTCGCTAACCGACACAAAGCATAAAATGAGAGAAACTGGGAAACTTTTGTGAAAACACAAATGCATGTTTTTCATAGGCACCTCCAGGGGGGATTTAACTTCACATCACTCCAAGTGTTTCGGTGAGTGGAGGCCCGCGTTTAAAATCACATCCAGACTCTCCTAAGTACAAAAAGCTACTGAAGGGAAACAGCCTGGGTACATGCGGACAGGGTGAGGCACGCAATCCATTTCATGTGTTTATACTCAAGGCCAAAGAGCAAAACAGGTCTGCGCTTTTTCCCCAGGCATAGGGGTTTCTGTTTGACATGGATCAGTTCAACTTTGTTTGCCATTTCCCTTGATTTTCTGTTTAGTTTCCCCTCTGCACAGCTGCGGGGCTAAACACGTGCTTTATTGCAGAGGCTTGGTGTGATACTGAAAGTCCCCTGGTTCAGAGTTGAGCCTTTTGACTGATGGACAGACAAGCCTCTAGCCTCAGCATCCGGCCTTTTTTGCCAACCAGCATTCAGAACATCAAATGAATCTGAAAAAGCTTAACAGGAAAGGCACGATAACTCAAGGGAGTTCCTTTGATATAAGTGGAAGTCTTCCTTGTTTGTATTTTTTATATTTTGTTGCTTTGTTCCCTATAGGTTGATTTATTTACCATTTAGTTTGAAAAAGAAGAACATTTAGCCCTGCCTTATTGCAAACGTGAAGAACTTCAGTCAGACAGATGCTGCCAACTTTGCTCAGCATGTTTTTATTTTCATGTTACACAAGTCTTTTGATTGTCCAAAGAATCTTATTTAATCTATGCATTGCTAAATAAATAAACTTAACCAAATGAGTACATTTTCTTCCTCTGAGCAAATTTCCAATTTTCATTATTGTTATCTTATCTTTACAACTCAGTCATATACCCAAAATATCCAGTCTTTTAAAACCTGCATAGTGTTTGAAAACTGCCATCAAGAACATCAAAGGGATAGTTCAGCTTTTTTGCAATGGAATTTGTGAGAAAGTTATAAGCAATTTATATATTTTTGCAGACAGCTCTTTGAACAATCTCAGTCTGGGGAAAAAAATGTGTAACTGACAGGATTGACAAACTATTGGCTAAACAAAGCAGACCCAAGGACTGAAGTATTCTTTCATTACTCTTATCTTTAAGAAACTGAGAGCTCAAAAAATGTATAGCATTTGTTTTGAATTAGCCATTAGCTCATTGGTTTGGTCAGATTTTAAAGTCTGTTTCTCTCAGCTGAGGCCAATCAAAGAGTTATCTATGACACGTAAATATTAATTTTTCATAACCTTTCTACTAAACTCCACTTCAAAAGATGTGAACTTTTGCTTTAAGGGTTATCAGAAAATGTTTCTGGTGCAGATATTTCAATGAAAGAAAGCTTTTTAAAGTCCACAACCTTTTTTTTTTAATTACTTGCTCTTACAGTGTCGGTTTATAAATGTTCTTAAAAGAGAAAAGCATACAAACAACGCATAAAGTCTTAATAGGGTATAAACATGTATTCTGTCCTAATGGGTCATAGTTTCTCATTTTACATGAGATTTCTGGTGGAAAATCTAAAAAAAAAAACACGAGACAAATCACTACAGGAAAGACCGAGTCCCCTGTGTGAGCGCAGGGCTGGCAGCACAAGCGGATCTGCAAGCAGAGGTCAGGGAATCACTTGTGTGTGGGCATATGCAGACACATGTGGACGAGTAAAGCACACAGCCCTGGTGAAGTAATAAATGACCTACGGGAATGACAGATTAGTAGGGAAGATAGTATGAAACAGCACAGAAGGTGCAGGAAGTGGGGATGAGGCACTATCCATCCAGGTCTGCAGGTGATCCATCAGGACACGCCGGGGTCCAGTAAAGGCCAAAGCGGGAGATGTAGCGGGAGACAAAACCCTGTCCGCCAGATGCTGAACGTTCTGGGGATGGATCATCTGGCATTTTTATGTGTTTCTCTCGACGACGTGTGTGAACGAGGGCCAAAATATGGCATGGGGACGTCCGAGTGGCCGTGCATGTGAATTAGGTTCTGGGCAAGATGTGAGCCATCCAGGCTCTGTTTAGATATCAGGCTGATACCAAGGTGGAACTTCCCCTCACAAATCAAATATGCTCAAGATTATCAGCCTGTAAATCCAAAGTTCTGGTGCACATATCAGTTATATCTGGTGTTGGCACTTTATTCATTCAAAAAATCCTCAAAACAAAGGGTTAAAACCATATCCTCTCTGATAACTGGGGGCTGAATGGGGAGGGAGATTTGCTCCGGTGATTATGCAGTCAGACATAGCAGCCATTCTGATGCGTGATCATACTGTTGATGGCTTGAGAGTGCACAGATAAAATGACATTTTTTTTGCCATTCAAATAAATATATGTGCACACATATCAACCGCCCACATTCCTACATCCACACACACTAATCTCCTGTTTGGATTGAGACTGTTTGTCTTACATGCTAGAGTGAAAGATCTGATGGAAATTGCAACGTGCGATTCAGCTTTAAAACAGACCTCCATAGATACCTGAGGTCATGATATCAAATAACATACCTCCTGAGAAGAATGTTTGTCAAACAGTGTTTAATATCTCCAGTGCCTTCAGCTTTTGTGAGCTTGCATGAGAAATGAGAGGAGCCGGAGCGCTGAAATGACACGAGCGAAAAATGAATGAATGAAAAATGCATGCCGGATCTGGGATGGTGCATTTCGATCTGGGCTAAATGGAACCAGGAGACTGCTCATCGTAAAAAAAAAAAAAAAAAAGACATGACACATCCGGCTTCCCAACCTCAGCTTCAACCTGCACTTGGGCTCCACCTCTCATTGCAAACCAGGGGTAGCAACGAAATACCGAAGATGTTTTGTTTCTACACGTTCCTTCATTAGCCGAGGCACATTAACCCTGTTTACATTAATAAAGCAACAACTTTAAATGCAGTTATTCATGTTGAGTTAGCAACAGCAGTGGAGCAAACTCAGCTTTTGACAGCATTAGGGGACATATGCACTGGGTAATGATGCCTCCAGATTGCAGAGGGCTGATTAATTGATTAGGCCCATTAGGAAAGGCGCATTAGAGGAGCTATTAATTTTGCAGCAGCAGCACCCCTACATGTGCTCCCAGAGAGCAGATGGCAATGAATGATGTATTTTGTTAGAACAGTAAATATTGGCAGGTGCGACTGGGAGCCTCCTCAAGTTCCCTGTGGATCGTGCAAAGGGAGAGCTTTCTAATTAACTGTCCACCAAGGAGACCTCGGGAAAGCAGATGCCCTGACCCAGTTTAGCCTTAAAAAGGCCATATAGCCCCAAGCTTTGGGCTTTATTCTATATGCTTAAGGGGTGAGAGAAGAAGAGAAGGAGAGTGAGGTGGTGACGAGAGAACTGATTGTGATTTTGAAAGGCCTTGGTTTGACTAAGGGAACACGTCATTATAGGTTGTTGCCTGACTCCTCTTTGCCTCCAGTCATCAAAAAGCAAAGAAAACTCTTCTCTGAGCAGCCCTGACCATCAACTGCACTCTGGTAGTCATTTTAAATCGGCTCACAGACTCTTTAAGCCAATTTCTGACAAAACACAAATACTGCAAAGTGAAACAAGAACGATGAATAATAGGAAAAATAAAGTAACCGAAGACAATGTTTGAGTTTGATATACAACAGGCCTGACCGGTACCTTGAACATTTTTAAGCATGTTAAAAGGAGCAGACTAAAAAGCTCTTTTGATGCTAACATTTCTTAATTAAACTTCACACTGTGAGGAGAATGCAGAGTGGAGAAACACACGCAAACACAGCAAGATGTCAAAGGTATTGATCACGAGTTCGTCTTGCTTAGAGGCAACAGATATACAAACTTAAAGACGTGTCAGTGAGGAGCCACGAAATGAATCCCCCCAGGAGCAGACACCATCAAGATAGTTAAGTAAGCACACGGTAGGAGCCCACGTCAGTGAAATGATCCTCAGAGGGGATTAAAAAAAACAGCATTCGGTATCAGTGACATGGATTCCCAATAAAATATTTGATTTTTTTTTTTAGGTGATTGATTATAAAATACTGATTGATTGTTCATTTTGAAGAAGCCTCAAAAGACTAAAGGGGTTTTAGAGCTGAATCCACAAGACGCCTTTTTCAGTACAGGTTCACCGTAAGAGACACACATTCACCATCTTGCTGCGAGGCGACAGCTCTTACCACTTTTAAGTCATTTAAAATTTTCTATGGATGAGAATGAAACTGAGCTCCATCGTTTTTGCTTAAACTCCCATCTTTAACATTGACACATTTCTTTGTTTCCCAGCATGGAAAAGAAAAACACACTAAGCCTTTTAGTTACACGACAAAGATAGCTGCTGCTTGATACAATTGTGTCTTTTCAGTAGCTTTCCCTCCCAGTGATATGTGTCTTTTTGTTTCCTATCCGAGCAGCAATAGCCCTCAGGAGAAAACAAGTGATGATGCTCAGATGAAAAGTCTTTCTGGGAACTAAAGGAATAATAGCTCCCCTCCTTCTGCCCTCACTGCCATGTTTTCTCTTTACCTGAATGGATTTTGTCCTCTGTGAGCCATGCAGTCCATGGTACCTATATTCAATTTCTTTTTTTTTTTTCCTTTGAGGTACAGCAAATTGAGCTAACAACAATGTGTGCATGTTTCTGCAGTCATGTATTTAGAGTGAGGCATGATGAATAACATGAGTAAGTCTCATAAACCACTAAAAGCAACATACAATGGAAGGAATTCACTTTAATTTCAAAGTTATTTTATTTCACATCATGCTTTTTGAATCTTTTCCGAAGGGAATCTTGGTTGATAATTCTATTTTCCCCAAATGTACAAGCTCAACCTGTAACTTTATAAAAGTAGATTATGTGATTTTGATGTAATTGTGTTGTAAACTCTAACACAATGTTACACTGGAGCAAGACTAGAAGATTAAAGGAAAATGTGTTTTTTATGAGTTTTTACTCTATTTTATTTGCAAAAAGACTGAACATTGTCTCTTTTTCCTGTTCTCTGTCCAGTAATGGTGTATTTAAAGCATACCAGGGGTGTAAATTGGAACCCAAGTCAGTTTAACACAGATGTACAACAACTTACCTCAGGTAGAAACAGAAATGATTCAAATCTACAGTTTGATTCTGCTCAACTCAGTTGAATACAATTACAAATTTGTCAGTATGGTTTTGCAATCAAACTACTTTCTGCATACTTTGTGTTATTTCTATCCATACATACTGCTATATGTACCTTGTATACTTTCTGTATTTTTAGCTACAGTTTTTGCTAGCTACTGTTATGCTAATTAGAGCTATGATCAACAGCTTTGCAGCTTCTGTTTTAACTTTCAAACAGTAACAGTCATTCAGCAGTCAGCATTTATTTTCTTTAGTTATATTTTTATTTAAATTAAAAATTATAAATATTCTGGGTTGTTTTACCTCTAGATTTAATTGATTACAATAAAACTGTGGAAGATGTTTGTTAGGATCATCTTGCCAGACTTAATGTCTAAATCAGACTTTTTGTGGCTTTTTTTGGTGGTGTTCTATTTTATTTATTGTTTTTGGATCATAGTCACTGTTCTGGTGACGCGAAAGGGTGGAGAAAAATGTTTTAAACATTCCAACATAAATGTTTTTGACCACATACTGGGAAAAAAAAAACACGCTATATTCTTGTTGAATTTTATCTGGAGGTCTACTATCTGCCAACAGAGTGGTGTGATTGTGATTAGAACCTAACACTATATTTTCAGTCCTCCTGGCTGCTTGCTGTTATTGACCCGTGTTCACAGACTCTTTGCACAGAGGCTACAGCCCAGAAACATCAAGTATGCTGCAAACTGAGAAACAAGCAAAATAACAGCGGTGGACTGTGTCTCTGCAAGGAAATACACTTAAAAAAAAACCATGCTTGTGATTTTTAAAGCAAAACTGATATTGGTATTTATTTATTTATATGTTGGTTTCAGACAAAACTGTCCAAGCAATTAAAGTGTTATCCTGCAGATACTTCTTGTCAACCCACTCAATTAAAGTTAAATGATTCTTATCCAAGTTCTACAAGGGAATGCACTTTCTATTACTACATCTGAGAGGATGAAGTGATGATAAATTTGTGGCCCGTGTTTTTTGTTTGCTTCTTGCTTGATGCACTGCTACACTTCTTGGCACATTAAAATTCCTGATCAGTGCAGAGGTTTACGCATGCACTGGTGTCTTGTTGAGCATTCCCCCTAACGTTGTGCGCTTGTCTCCTACCTCTCCTTGTTTTCAGCAGAGCCGTCCCAACGAGACGAGTTCTTTCATATTAGGAAGCTGCAGTGCATCATTTGCTCTGTCAAAAAATATAGCCGGCTACGAAGAGGCCCTCCATTGATCGGCTGCACCCCCACCAGGACCCTGCAGTGTGCAGGCAGGATCATCCCAGAGCCATCCCACCCATGGGCAAAGTCTCTTTGAACTTCTTCCCTCAGGCAAAAGACTGGGATCTATGAAAACCTACATGAGTAGACTCAGGATCAATGGTTTTTACAAATAAGTTGTGTGTGCTCAAAAGATGAACTGTATTTCTGACTAACTGTACATGTTATTCTATCTGTACCATTACATTATCAATTTATTGGTTTTACTTCTCTTGCACATTTCATTTCACTACTTTCAAGCCAAATTGATATTTATTGAAAATAGCTGTCACCCATCTTTACCATGCAATAAACTCAAACTCTGCTGTAATCTAGTTAAATGTTGTCAGTGATTTAATTATGTCACGTTTATAGTCACATGTTCCACTTCTTTATAACAGCACAGCACATAATAAATTACAACCCATATACCCACCTCCTTTTTTATCTGCATGCTAAAAAAAAAACATTTTAGATCTTTTAAAGTGGGTGTTTGTGGAAACATTATAAATATTATTTTATTTGTTGAAGATAGCTCATTATATAACCTTCATATAAGGGGGACCAAGACCAAGACTAACTGCCATCCTACAAAAAAAATATGTAAAAAACTGTAACATAAAATTATTTAGTTAATGACAATTATGAAATATTCTTCATATTAACTGCTGTTATTTTGTTGTTAGGTTGTCAGCAATCACTTTGATCTTTGTCCTGCTCTGACTGGCTGTTAGCTCATCAGTCAAAAATACTGCAATTTGAATATTATCTCTCTAAACTGAGGCTGTTCAAAAAGCTAATAACAATCAGAAGATGGGAAATAGTTTTTAACTTTTCTGCAGAACAGCACTGGAAAAGATCAGAAATATCCCTTTAAGTAAATGTTAAACACAATCCTTTTTTATTACTTTACTTTGTCTTCTTTTTACTTTCTTGAGCTTCTGTGCAGCCATTCTTTCAGCAGATTTGAGGACACACTTCATCTTTATGCTAGCAGACATGACTAATGAAACTGATTAGCAGAGTTTGACACAAATAAGGAAAACCCGCTGTTAACATTGTTTAACATCAATGCTCGTGGTCAATTCACAAACCCTTTTAAGCGCTCATTGAGTCCATTACACGACTCACAAGACTATGCTTGGATTCTGTGTAGCTAAGCGGATAATGATGTATGGTTGGACCACCTGACTAAAATGCTTTTTGGGCGCTCAGCTGGCGCCTAAACACCCCATGCGTTTATTATTTAGCTTGCTTAAATGCAAATCAAAGCTTTAATTCTGAGAGGCAGGGCTAGGAGAGGACAAGGTAAATTGAGGTGAAGTGAAATAGGGGAGTCAATTTTTTCAACGTTGCCCTCTAAGCCTTATTAAATAAAATGGGAGAAACTCAACACAACTGATACATTATAAAACTGCTGGAATACCACAGCTATCTCTAACCGCCCCCCTTCAAATGAAAGGATGAAATAAGGTCTTTGTCAGCAGTCAGGGCATCTCTCCTCTTCCCCTCCTGCTTGCCTTGAGATAAAAGAATCATCAAAGTCGCACAATGATTGTTAATGGAATCTTTATTAACCAAATTTTTTTTTTGTCTTGCTGATAATTGCTCCCTCAATGTTATGTAGCTGTTTTACTCAGGAATTGAATTAAATTTGCCCATTAATGGAGCTGATTAGCCTGTTCTCCGCCACCTCTTTGATTGGGATAATCAAGTTAATTTTTGTTTGTTACCAACCCAAACGGAGCGTTTAGAGCAGAGGAGAATTCGCTTGCGTTGGAAAGAACTGCACAGCAGCCTTTTTGGTTTTTTTTACTTAATAAGCACGGGTGTGTGTTTTTGTTAATGTACGGTCGTGTTGCAGATCATCAAACTGCAAAAAAAGTTGACCTTTTACTCCCTTTCAAAAGACCTTCATACCCTCGCACAGATAGCAATGCAAAGGTGGGTGTGTGTGTAGGTGGGGGGGGGGTTCATGAAAGCTCAGGCATCCATCTGAAATCTCATTGTGTTGTAGAGGCAGAGATGAGCTTTGCTTCTATTTAATTAGTGACCCAGCGGACTTAACCCCACCTCATCAGTCTGCCTGAACTAAGGCCCCACAATTAATTGACTCTTCTAAGTTGTCATGAAACTTCATTTCCTCTGGACACTTTGAGTGTGCCTCTGAGTTCACGATGCATTTTGCTTGCACAAATATTGAGCTTACATTTGACATCTAGTAAAGTCCTGCAGGGGCTCTTGATGCTCCACTTTATTTTCCTGTCTCTCTCACAGCCATGAGATATGTTCATCTGTCTTTGGCTGCACTATAAGTATAACAACTAATCATAAAATGATCTCCCTTTCATTATTTCTTCCTGTCTTTTTTTTCTCCAATTCATTTCAAGTTTAATTGTTCTTTTGAACTGCTGGTACGCTCCTGCTGGCCTCAGTTGGCCACTTTAATACTCTTTTTTTTCCTTCTTTTTTCTCAATCCACCTGTCGAAAGGAAATCTGAATTATACTTTTGAATTGTCTGGAAAAATAGAATGCAAATTAGATGCATTTTCATTAGGCGCTGAAAGGCATAAATAGTCTTTCATTGTATGAAACTTGCTCAGACAGAAAATAAATCTTGAAGAAAAATGAAGAATGTCTCTATGATGGATCATTATGTGAAAAAATGTTAAGTATCAATTACTTCTTTGCGGTTAGCATGCATAACTGTCCACGATAATGAACCCTCATCACAATCTACCATTTAAAATGCCTCAGTCTCTCTGAATAATCAGTCATAATGTAGTGTTTGGAAACCTAGAATTAGAAAACTGGACACTTGCACTTACTTGGATCTCAAATAATATGGCATCACAAGACTAAATAATGAAAGAGATTTGCAACTGCTGATTAAAAATGCCTGGGACGATGCATGAGGGGCAACTAAAAGATGGCTATCATGAGATGCAAAAAGGAAGTTGTAGTGTAACAAGTTTTCTGCTTTAGAAATGCTTCATGTTTCATTTCATGCTGCACAGCTTCCAAATAGGTATCAGAGTAAAGCTTTTCTGACATTGTAATGTTACCTTTTCCAAGAACTAAAAGGCACTGAGCATTAAAGGTACTAATATACAGGTCATGCTTTCCATTCATTTAGGTATTCACTTCAGGGACTGCAGAGAACCAGTCTACCTGCAGTAGATGAGGTTAATATTGAACAGATCACCAGTTCACAGAGGAGAACATGTAAACTCCACACACCCAAGCCCCAAAATTAAAATCAGAAACTTTCTTATTTTGAGAAAACAGTAAAATTCTCCACACGTTCTCTGTTTATGACAGTTTTACTGCAGGCGGACCGGTCCAGGTTCACTACCCTCCCCTTCTTATATACCTTTAGCAGAGCATGCAGAATATGGTTTTCCATCGCCTTATTGAAAAATGCATGGAAAAGTTGGAGCCTCGGGGCGGCGTGTGCTGCTCTAAACTCTTGATGTGTCACAACTGCATGAATGAAGGCTGCAAATACAGGCTTTCAGACAGGAGGCAGGAGGAAACGAATAAAGAAATGAAGGACTTTGTTTTTATAAACTGAGAAGTATAACATAAAACAAAGGTGCTGCCGTGGCAGTAATTCTAAGGAGCATGAAGGCAGAGTACTACGTGGTAAAAACCAAGCATGCCAGGGTCACAACTAAGAGACAACAAAAATGTGACAAAAAGACAAGCTCAGAACTAAATATACTAAAACTAGGGACTGACAGTATATAACTGAGACCAGAAGAGTTTTCTACAAAGTTAGTGGGACTTCCTGCAGAGCAAAATATGTCTGGCTCAGTTCTGGTCCACACAATGCACTTAACACTTAACACCCTTAACGCTCTACATTGTGTCTTTTGATTATCTTTTCTGTGTTATTTGTGTTTTATTTCCCTTATTTGTTTCCTCAGTCTTCTCTTGTGCCATTTCTCATTTCCTCCCTCAGTCTGCTTCCTGTCTGTCATTCAATCATCAACCCTCCCCTGCTGTCCCTCCCCAATCAGCCCAGCTGCATTCCATGTTCTCATCAGCCCTTGCTCTATATATTCAGTTCTCTGCAGCATCCTCTCATGTCTTCCCCTCGTGTCCTCCTGAGAGGCTTTATTTTTTGTAAGTATTTGCTGCCACACTGGCCGTTGATTTTTAGTTGCAGTTCTTCAAGTCTGTGTGCTCTCGGGTCCAACCGCTGACAAACCTTATACCAAGAATGATGGCCCCTTTTGGTGGCCCAGATGTAGTTTGCCAGAGGAGGTCCATGCATGAGCCAGCACCATAAAAAGCAAACTGGGCCAGTTGTGCCATGCCATTTTAAAAATGGTGCCATCATTGCCACACCTGCCCCACATCTAGTTGACAAACCCCTTCCCATGCCAGCAGTGTCAGATTGACTCCAGATTTGACACCAGATTGGACACCAACCCGCACCAGAACAGTGACTATGATCCATCTTTGTCAACTCAGCCTTTATTCTTCACATTTTGGGGAAAAAAACAACTTTTTTTGTGCAGTTTTGACACTTCATACAGAAAACTAACCACTAAATGAACTTGTGAAGAATTTAATATAGTATGTTTGTCATGATTTCATGTGTTATTTGTGTAATATATGTTTATATAATTTTGTAAGGGATGCACAGATATGAAATTTTCAGCCGATATCAATATCCAATATCATTGCTGTTATGGCTGATAATGAATATTTACTGATATTACACAAAAACAAATTATTTATATACATATACGCACAAATACACTTGTCTTTTTCGATACTGTAGAAACTGACCTGACTGCTGACATGGCTCTACTTCAGTTATTCCTGGCTGTGCTGCATCACTATCACTATCATGATCAGACAGATACCACTTGACCAACAATCTCCCCTCCAGAAACTGAAACACAAAGCTAAAAAAATGGGAAATCAATATTAGTAGTTAATATCAGCCCATCGGACCGATACCAATATTCTAAAAAATGACTAACATTGACCAATCCCGATGTTCATTCCAAAATATCGTGCATCCCTAATTTTTGTGTCTCCATCGTATTGTACAGGTGACTTTACTTTCCTTTTCAGCACTTGTTTTTTTTTTTTCTTTAATTTTTATTCAGTGTTTACAGAACATTTTCCCCCACTTTTGATTCCGTTGTAAATAAGTTTTGTTTCTCAGATTTCTCCACAGAGAAGAGATTATCTTAAGCCTTCATTAACCTCAATATGCTGACCTTCACATGGTCTATTGATGAAGGAATTTGTCCATTATAAAGATGGCACCTTTTTATTCGCTAACCAGTTCCCTAATCTGCTTTCTTTTTTTTTTTCTGAAATCAGACACATTTCTCTATTTGTTCCTTCCTTCTCCTCTCCTCTAAAGAATCCCCACAGTAACCAGTTCCTTTGCAGGTGATTGGATGACTGGGGTTCTTCCATCATGGCTGCATAAGGTCCATGTCTAAGGCTCCTTCGAGGCCCTGAAAAAAAAAAAGCATTTCAAGGTCTCTTTGAAAGAAGACGGCTTTCATCATACGACTGTGTGCAAGTCAGTTTTTGAAGTCAGCCTTGGAAGGATGCAGACCTTGAATTGGGACACAGTTATTCTGTCCTCACAGGAAACGCATTCCACAGCATGTTCAGGGAGCGGTTGTGTCAACCAGATTGATAAAAAGAAACAAAAACAGAAGAAAAGGAAGAGGATAACATTTTTGTATGTCAGATTTTCTGCTTTAAAAAGCCAAGTAGGTTGCAAAATGTAAAGTAGTCTCTGTGTCCCAACATGTAAAGGTTATTTGGAAATATGTCTGCTTTCCAAGTTAAATACTACCTAATATATTTCATAGACCTATACAGTTTATACCATAATGGCTATATCTAAGAATTTTACTCAGACTGAGATTTTGCAAATCTGAGCATTAAGTTTTTTTTTTCCAAAGTTTGACAAAAAAGGTTAACACCATTATTTCTGAACGCAGAATGGTCTTTGTTTAAAACCCTGGCATGAAAGGCCGCAGGTGACATGCATTCCCTCCAAGAAAACTGTGTCTAACAATTTATTTAAAAATCCACATTTCTTTAGGAACCTTCATAACTTTTAGTTTGTAGGAACAAACATGCACATCAGCGCTCCTCTCTGTAGAGTGAGAATCTGTTGAAGATGATGCAAATTAAGAACAAAGGTAGCAGCATTTGTCTATTCCTCTGCCGTGTCTTTTGTTTTTTTTCCCCTTTTCATTTTCTCTGAATTACAACCTACATGCTTAAGCTGGCAGGTTTTGATAAAGATTAGAATTGTGTAATCAAGGATTTTTTTTTTGGGGGGGGGGGGTTGTAAAGATCTACGAAGAATACGTTTTCATGCATGAACAGTCTTTTATGTTTACCCAAAATGTTAACTGAAACAACTCGCTTACAAAGCAGTATGCTAAAGACTTAATTAGCATATTATCCAAGGAGTTGTATTATAAACCTAACACACTTTTTTTTGGTTTTAAAATCTGACAAAAATACCTATCACGCAGCTGTGTCTTAGAGTTTTGATCCTAAACGTTTCTGTTTCCGCTTCCACGTTCCCAATTACATTTGCATAGATTCGTGGGAGAAAATAAGTATTTATAGCTTGTGAAGTGCAATAATCATTGTGCAACACTGAATTTACAGCAGACTATGAACTCAGCAGGAGTGCAGCGTTTATATTGAACCCCATCTGTTATACCTAGGTACACAGAGACTAGCTCACACACTGAGTGTCATCTCCCAGGATGATAATCTTCCCCATAAACTCAGCTGAGAGAGTCTATCTTTATAGTACACGAACAGACAGTCTGTACATTTGCAGCATCTGATCTCAGGATGCAACTAAAGAGGTTGTGATGAACCCTATTAGCTTGTACTTGTATGTTACTGGGGTTCTGGATTCATTCGTGATGTTTGAAAGTGGATAATCAGGGAGCATTAAAACCTACAGCATCGACTGCTTTGGGCGTATAGTATGAGCTTCAGCCAAGTACTTCTAGAAAGTGGCTGTTTTCTCATCCTGGCAATTACACTTTTTTCATTACAATAAAAAGGCAAAATATCTACGAGATTTATCTGCACATAAACCAAATTTATGTGGTGACATGACAGAAAAGCACGCTGAGATGTTGAACCGGTTCCCAAAGCAGTAAGCAATGATCTCTGTAACGCTGTCACCTGAAATAAAAGCCTATTTTTTCACAGCACAACTCCCACAATGTTACAGTGTATACACGCTGTAATCAAAAGATAACATATGTGTGTGTGCGCGCTTTCACTTATTGGATTAACTTTGTACTATATAAATCATTCAATCAGTTTGTGTTTTAGTTAATTATAACCATGGTGATGCAGTCTGTCTATGCATAAATACACTGTGTGCATTCAGTATTTTCAATTAAGCAATTTACCATAAATGGGTAATTTTCACAAATGAACATAAATGTGTAATCTGTCCACTCAAAGTAGCATATTTCCAGAAAAAAAAAAAAGTGAAAATAGCAAAATCAATTCTACTTTATAGAAGTTGCACAAAAACATTGTTTTTACAGTTACAGTGCATTATACTGCATCACTGCGTTCTCTATTTTCTAAAATGTTAAAGTTCTGTACAACATTTAAACCATTTTGAAGATAAATTAGTTGGTTCTACATCTTCAGGTTTTTTTTGAATAAAAGCGGTTATGCTACTTTTCTTAGTAATTTAAAAATATAATTTTTATTACTCAAAATGACAGTTGTATGATAAAGTGGACAGTTTTAAGGAGGACTTGTTTGACTAACAAAACATATTTTCTACAGGTCAATCATTAGGAATCAAATGTGGAGCACCACAAGCTTCTGTGTTCCTCCCTAAAGTTTTAATCTTTTATTTTGTTAATATTTGTCAAGAGTTTAGAATACCACAAATTATTTTGTTTGAAAACAATACACTGTTGTTTAAGGAATACATAAAAAACTATTTTGTTATATCTAATTAGTCAAATTATTTCTTGCTGATACATTTTTCATAAATTGAAAGCAAAATAATAGTTTTGAAAAATGGATGAACTTTTCACAGTAGTTACAGATGGAGTTTTGGGTAGAAAGGTTATTTAAAAAGGTAAATTTCCAGGGGTCTAGAAATTTAGGATGCCCTGAAGCAGTGGTAAAAGAAACAATAATGTAACACATTCTTATTGTGGCTGAAGGTGAGTGTATTAAAGATCTGCCAGTTCACATTTTTTTTATGTTTTTGGAAGCAGTGACAACTAATATAGAGTTTCCCTGCAGGAGGTAAATCTTTCACCAGTGAATCAGAGCTGCACGCCCTGCAAGGAACATTTGAAAAGAGGAAGCCGAGTGTAAAGCAGACAGGAATACTGATATTTGAAATGAGGCTTATCACCAGTTTTTGCTTGTTCATCCAGATGTGACAGGACCGCATTTCATCTCCGAACCAAATGAGAAAACAGAACTGCGTGTTAGGACTTGTTTTGCTGCCCGTGTACCAGGAGTTCCCCCTGGAGACATGAAAAGAAACATTATTCAGTCTTCCTTTTTTTTTTTTTTTTTCTTCTGGATGTCACCTAGAGCTGTACTTTTAAAGAGCTTTTACTTTAATTCATTTTCCCTCCTTCATAACTACTTCTTCTCAAACTAATGGGCCCCTAAACGTCTATCAGCTGAACACATTTAGCAGTGCTTTACTGTGCCTCAATCACTGCCAATGCTTTCAAGCAGTATAATTTCCCTGCTTTGCATCAGTTAGAAACATTCACTCTGTGCATTAACTGCATTACGATTTTACCCAGAACTCAGAACACTTGAAAGGGGGGTAAAAAAAAAATAGAAAAAAATGAAAATTGGCTCAGACAGAGGTACTTACACAAAGTTTATGATTATGTCTTTATCCCATTTCAAGTGCTAACACAGGAAACTTAAATTAGCTATGAGGAATTGATGTTAGTTATTACGACTCCATCCAGAAACACTTTGAAATGAGTCACCTACCCACCACTTATAACTCAAGTAAAGGAGAAATTGTCAAGGTTCCATGGGAGCAGAATGCAGGGTCTGGGCGTTCGGCAACTGAATAATTTTGTTTATTAAAAGTGCTGCCATGTGTTTTCTTTGGTTTAGCATTGCAAGAGAAACAGCTTGAGGCATTTTTATGAAGAAGGAAAAAAAAAACAGGCTTGTCAAATCATGCAATATGTTGCAGCTTTAAAACTGTTTTATGTTGGATAAGGCCAGAAATCTAACCTTTCATTCCATCATGATTTTGCCTTTTGAGTTTCAGCTTTGACACAAATGTCAATGTGTGAATTTACTGAGTTTAAATAGCCGAGTGAGAACAAAGACCTGAAATTACAATGGGCTGTTTTGAGTCCAGCTGACTCCCAAGATGTTATCTGAAAAAACAACGCTGATCAGACTAAACATGCTGCGGCGTATCAAAACAGTCATGGAGTCCCACATTGTCCAGCTGCCCTGTGAGGCAGACTATGACGGAGCCAGCTCACCGAGGAGTGAGCAACTGGCTGCCGTCGAGGCCGACATTTAATTTGTGTATTCTTTTTTGTTGAGCCATCGTGTGTGGATGTTGCAGATTCGCTCCTGCTGTTTATGCCAGGAACAGGCGACTGAATGGAGCAGAGACAGATCTGGTATTGCACACACACACACACACACACACATAAACAAATACAGCTGCTGCTTCCTCTCAAGCACAGGCGTAAGGAGGGATAACACACCTACACTATCATATTGCAAACTCAGCCCACAGCGAGTGTAGGGGCTATCAGATTACAGGGGGAAACATCAGAGGTGGAAAAAGCTGGCGAGTACACAGAGACAGCATCAAAATGTGTCTCGGAAAAATCCCAAAAACCAATCGCTTTTACTGCTTTTTCTTCCTCAAGCTGTAAAAGGATATAAAGAAGGAGCCCTCAAAAGCACAGAGCCCTTCATTTCCATTCAAATGTCCCATTTAGTCATCAACCTGCCAAGAAAGACGAAAAAAGAAGAAACAACTGACCACAAAATGGATTGATTTACAGTTTAAATATGATTAATTAGAAAAAAAACATCGGACACGTAAGACAAATCATTCCTTTAGGGCGCACTTGGAATTGTGAAAGCTCCTTATGGTGCGCGCGGCCGAGCTACAAATGTATCAAATAAATAAAGAAGTCAATGTTCATTTAAAAAGAGGCCAATAAAACAGTCCTCCTGGCTTGAAGTTATATTCGACATTCATTGCGTTTGACTTTTCACAAGAGCACACACACGCTTTTGGCACGAGCTCAAGGCTGAATCACGAAGCAAGGCTAAATCTAAAGCAAGCATACACCCCATTTGCTGCCAGACTGAACAGGTTTCTATTGACTTTTCTTTTCTTTTTGCAAAAAATATAATATGCAAACCCTCTGAAGACGTCTACTAAAATCTGAGTCCTCCCGATCTAGATGTGAAGTTTAAAATGTTACAGTTTTTACAGCTCAACTCAAGCTGAGGCAAAAGTGTTATTTTCGGACTGCTTTTGTTTGGTGGCGTTTGCCGTTTTATGTGTAATTAGCTGTCAGGGATGGTGAAAGAGGCTAATTCCCATTCTGCTTTTACCTCCCCCAGTTGCTATGCTCAAGTTTGACACTGACAATAATTAAAACTCTGCCTCAATGGCTCTCATGTGCAGTGTTACGTTTGTTTTCACCCGAGTACTGTGGCTGGCCATCCTCACCCACACACACACATTTCTCTAAGTAATTTGTTCCCCTCCCTCAAGGATTTGACCCCTTTGACAACAGCGGGCTGTGATATTTAACCATGCTATCACTCAGGCGCCTAGTTAAGAAGTATTTGAACTCAAGTGCTTTTTAAAGTCACCAAACCATGAGCACAAATTGCAAAGTTGTCTTTAAAAAAAATAACTCCAGTATTCATGAAGTTATATTTTGAGATTAGGAGTTGAGGGAATTAACAGTCCTTCAACACAACTTGTGTTCTTTTTTACTTTTATATAAATATACTGTAGTCTTGTTTTAAACCCTTAATACCAAATGCTTATTTATCACATGCATTTTGATTAAACATTAAAGATGCACATATAGAGAGAAGCACACCAGGGAGAAACTTCACATCCACTCAGTCCAGCAAAAACTAATCATGTAACACAAAGTTCTGCACTGTGCTTTAATTTACTTTATTGCTGTTCTTTAAAGGGGGGCGATTTCTTGAGCTTTATATTATGTTATGTCATTCCCTCATCAAAAACATGCCCAGAGTGTTGCTTTGACTCATTCATCCATGTTTGAGAAATACTCTCCTGTGGTAGCCATTCCAAACGCTTGCGGGTACAAAGCACTGCCTCTTTAACCAAAGCTTCTTCCTGGAGCTCAGTCTGCAGTCCCACAGAGCACCTCTACCCGGGCCTCCCCCACACAGCTCCACCAGACTAGCGACAAGAACATCATGTGGAATTCCACGTCTGTGGAGCTTGTAGTTTTATTTTTAACCATTATTTAACCAGGAAAGTCCTACTGAGATTATAACCCACTAGCAATAAAAATTCTAACTACTTCTCAGTCTGATTTCGTTCCAAAACTAAAGCTTCATTATCATAGTTCCATCTCAAAAAGTAGCTTAACATTGACGTATATGTATGAGAGGATGACTGGGAGGTATTACCAAGCTGGGTTCTTAAGAAAACCTACTTTCCGAGTCGAACGTGGGGTTATTCCAGTAAAGTTAAATTGTATCCGGAGTTGTCAAATTCTAAAACTATTATATAACATTGCTTTTTTTTTTACTTTACAACAAAATACAACTATGAAAGGTTGTAAACGGCATGAAGCATTGATTTTGATAACAGCCTGATTCATAAGACAATTCCACAAAATCGCCACACTGTCCGGTTTTATTCCCCCTCGGGTCATTCATAAGATCACAGGTGAAGCTGGGCAGGTCCCGCTCACATGAACGTGTTCATAAATGAACCCAGCAGCACGGAACCAAAAGAGGCGTGGAGCAGAACTCAGCTGGGCTGAAGGGGAGCGAGATGTATTTATTGTGTTTATATTTAAAACAAACTGAATTAACTTGCTTTAGTTATCCTGTGGTGGTTATTTTTTTTAAACTAACTAAAAGGTTACTGTTCTGTGTCATTTTTAATATTCTCTCGGTTATAAATTTGTAACCGTTCACTGACGTCTTCCTCGCAGCACACACACAGACTGAATCAACTCATTTTACCAATTTTGTGGTTAAATGTTTTGTAAACTAGATGCACAGTTGCTGTTCTGTCATTTTTAATATTCCCTCTGTAATAAATCTGTAGATTTATCCTCAAGCCGCTCACTACCTCTGGGTCATATCAAAAAACAGAAAAGAACGAAATCAACTCATATTGAATTTGTGACTCAGTATTTTTTACAAAGTTGCTGTTTCGTGTCATTTTTAATATTCCCTTGGTAATAAATCTGTTTGTTGGTTAGATCCTGTGGTCACTCACTAATGTCATCAGCTCGTTATCATTTTCTGAGCGCAGAACCGCAGGTTGGTTTTTCAGAAGTCAGCCTGTCGGGCTTGGTCCCGGCTCTGATGCTACCTGTGCTCTCGGCTCAGGGGCGCAGCAGAGGTGGGCGCATTTTACTCACCTCTCCACCTTCGTGTTTTTTCTGAATGCTCGGAGGATGACAGAACATGCATCAGTCCTGGACTAAGCTGTCTTATGAATGACGCTTATGAGTTGAAGAGGGAGTGTCGGAAATGGTAGGAGGTTCTTAAAGAGACAGAGACCAATTTCAAGGACAGGCTATGATGCACAGTCAAATTCATTTTTGATCTACTGTATACAGCATTTTCATAACAACTGAAGGTCACATAGCTACTTCATTGTGGTATAGAATTGAATTATGTGCCTGGTAAATACAAAATACTCTCCCTTAAAGGAACACAATGCCTGATTAGTTTATCTTTATTGGATGCTTTTATTTAATAAAGATCAAGATGAAATGCAGTGAACAATGTTTTCTATGTTCATTTTAGACATAAAATAATGTTTTTCCTCACTATTTTTAATTTCAAATAACAAATATCTAAATATTTACCAGGTAACAGTAAAGAAAAGCACGTATTGGTCAATGAAAAATTCAAGAAAAAAATATCAAAAGGAGTTACTGACAGCTGTGAAATCAGTACAAAATAACCCTATAATCAAAGTTACGTTTGGATTCTAATCTACTTCATAAATTGTTCATGTCATTTTGTGCTGAAAGAAATATATTCAGTTGCAAGCCTGAAATATACACAGGAAACTGATTCAGATTTTAAATATTTAATTGCAACATGTAAGGTTTACCATAACCTCTCAGCGCTGGACCAACGTAATCATAACTTCAGGTCTGGTATTTGACCCCCTTCTTGTTCTCAAGCTAACAGTTTTAACAATTTTCTTCTGAACAGAGTCACGCCCCCTAGAATTTTCATCATGACAACAAAAGAAGTGACCTCACCTACTCTGGGTGACTGTTCTCATACAGGGAAGTCTTAAATATATATAAAAAAAAACATTCCATATCTGGTTGTGTCGTTTTAGTTCAAGGCATGTAACTAAATAGACTTTGAAAATTACAACTTAATAGTGGTATTTTAATCACAGTATAAAAGAAAAAGGATGATTACGCATCAATAGAAATATATGCAACGAGCATTTAAGAGTAAAAAAAAACATTTTTTTATTATTTTTTTTTCTTTTCAACACAACGTCCATACAAGATTCATTTTCAGTAATCCAGATCTCTGACCCTCAACTTCGGATAGAGTGATGGTCTGAGACAGAGGTTTCGGCAGGATGATCCTCAATTGCTGAAACTTGCCACAGGCAAGAAAAACAACACAGTCTCCTGTACTCATGTGGAAGGGTAAGAGAAATGGATGGATAAAGCTGGACTCAATTGAACGAACAGAAAGAACCGGTCCTGGAACTGATCTCTTGAGGAGCAGGACTTCACTGCATGCTTGAATCCCCATGATAGAAACAAAGAAGTCAGTTCAATTTTTTTCCTTTTCTTTTTGTCTGAATGAGAGGGAGATTTTGTCTGTATGTTTTCGAGATTCTGACATTTGTTTGCATTTATGTATTGATGCTGTAATTTACTACACTGCATGACTTTTTTGTTGCAAAAACAACACAGGCATGGAGTGCAGAAGGTTTATACAGATATATAAGTGTTTTAGGTCAAGCTCATATTACAATATATTTGCGTTAGTATAACAGTAAAATAGCATTTCTTGAAGGAATGCATATTACCTGCCACCTTTCCTGCCAAAGGTCTAAACAAATATCTTGCATAATTCCTTATTACATGGAGTATTTGATGGAGCTGAGTCTCAGCTGTTAGACACCAAATTTTAGCTCAGGTAACTCTGAAACTGTCTAGGTTTTATCTATTTTGGTGTAGGCTACGGTACTTTTGGTTAGCTGTTGCAGCCATCTTGATTCAGGGTGACTTCAAATGTTGATCAGTTTTAGATGTTCAATAAAAGAGTTTTGTTAAACTATATCCACTGATTCATGAGATATTTTGCTAATAGACCAGGAGCAGAGCTTTTGCAAGGGTTGGCCAAGAAAAGCACTCTGGATTTGAAATTTCAAGATGGCCGCCGCAGTTAATTCCAGATGGTGTTAATTCATCTGTTTTACGCAACACTGAGCTGAAATTTTGCGACCATTTCTAAGAATGACCAAAAAATATGCTGAATGCTAGTCACAACAGATATTCAGACATACAAAGCTGAAGATTAGCGTAGAAGATGCCAAAAACAATCTTTACCAAATTCTAAATGCTAATTAAAAATTCAAGATGGCCGCCATACTAACTTTAAACAATTTTTTGAGATGAAATTTGTTGTGGAGTAGCTAAAAATGATCATTCGTCAATTATTGATGCTAATCCCAAATTAAGTTAACCACTATAATTCAACTCCTTTTTAACATACTCAGATAAAACTTTATATAGTGTATCAGAGACCAATCTTTAATAAAATCTAAATGCAAATACAAAGTCCAAGATCCCCACATACTTATCATTTGGGGGTGGCACTTTCTACACCAGCCTCCCATTTTGCCCTGCCCCTGTAACAGACAAGCTTGACTCCAATGGTTAATGGTAATGTTTTAAACAAAGAACCCATGTGATCTGTGTCTTATCTACTACCACAGCAAATCTGAGCTCAATATGTGTAAAACAGAGTTCCAGTCATTTGTCTTTGCTGCGGTTGATTTGCTGTGGCAGCTATCCTGAATCGAACTGATTTCAAAACTTAATTAGTTGTAGATGTTCATTTAATGATCACTTTCTGTGAGCCTCATTGAAATATGTCCAGTGGTTCATGAGATATTTTGCTAACAGAAAGACAAACAAAGACCAACACAAGAAATTACAGTATATGGCTGCACATCAACCCTCACTAAATATACAATTTTTTTGGTAATTGGTCAAACACCCAAAGATGAGTTAATTTCTAGGTTTACTTTTGTTTATGCTGGTAGATTTAAGTTTGTTTATTAATCAGCTAAATGTTGGTACCGAATGAACTCAACCAGATTCAAAATTAAATTTTCTCCAGCTACTCTCAAAATTTAATATTTTCCTACAGAATTATAGATCTGGGATTTCAAATTATTCTCTGTGCTTCTCAGCATCATCATTATGCTCATCATCATCATCATACCATTGTGTTTATAGAATAATGCCGTAATATACATTTATTTATGAGGAAAAAGCTCTTTATGAATGTGAGATTGTTGCAACATATTATATTACTTACATTCTCATAGAAATAGTCCAATCATTTGATCCAGCTAACATCAAACTGTAGTCATGGTAACCTTTAGATGTTCTGTATTTGTAAAGGAGATACACAGATATTTGTACTTGTAAAGCGCTGGGGAAGAAATTTCCTCTAAAGGTATGATACTTTCTGTAAATTCCACCTCATAGTGGTGCGTATACTGTATGGGAGAATTTGATTAAAATTGCTGTTGAGTCGGAACTAAGAGGAAAATGCAGCATACCTTTTACATTTAACTGTTCCTGGCTATAAAGTGTTTTTGTCTTCATTTACCAATAGCTTGATCTCTTCTATCATCTGATAATGCTAATATATGTGGGATGCATATATATGGCAAATCAGGGTCAAAAGCTTTAAAAAAAAAATCAGAATATACATACATACAGAGTAGCCTATATATATGTATGTGTGTGTGTGTGTGTGTCTTTTAAAGAAAAGGTTTCATTTGGCAGCAGCTCTCCACACACGTCCAGGAGGCATCTCCCATTTTCATTTGTGACACGCTCAGTATTCAGCCGCATGGATCAAAGGGACACTTAATTTTCCTCCCCTCTCCCCATTATGTGCAGTGAAGAATGAGGCTAACCCTCATGGGAGCAGATTTGATTACGGTTTATCATTACTGTCACTCTCCATGGTGACAGAGGGGCTGATCTCCAGCCTCCAAGTAGATTAGTGAGAAGACTTGTGTGATTTTTATGCATCTCTTGCAACACCAAAGTCTTGTTAAATTTTAAATGTGAAGATAATACAAGAGCTAACTTTGGATTTGTACTTAAAAAAAGTTTACATCTTATGGAGTAGAGTTAAAAAGAGAAACAAGTTTCTTACCTGTTGTAGATAGCTCTTTGGATAGCCTCAGTTTGGAGAAAGAGTTTATTCTAACTGTTTTAACAAGTACTCCTATGTAAGAACTTGTATTTGGTTGGAATACATGAGGTATTGGTGCATCTTTACTTCTCAAAAAATCTGAAATATCTCTAATGGTAATATTGAAAAAAATTATAAATTATAGGGTAGCCAGATGCCCAATATGGGGCCTGTGGGCCAAAATTTGCCTACTAAGCCATTTCATTTGGCCCATCAGCAGTTGCCCCAGTTACCAGAATATAATCTCCTGTTATCCTATTGTCAGGATAGATGGTATGAACCCAAAATGCAGGCAGACACAATGGCTTGAAGTTGAAATAAAACAAAAACTGGCTTATTAGATAATAAAAGAACAACTGACGTGGCAACAAAAGAAAACCAAAGAAAAAAAAAAACACTTGATGCATGATGAGGCACTGATCCACTGGGGCAATGGAGACAAGAGACCGGTTAAATACAACTGAGGATGATTGGGGAGTGGAAGCACCTGCGTGATTACAAACTATGGACAGGTGAGTGGCAGGCTGGAAAACCACTAAGAAACTGACTGAGGATGACATAGCACAGGAAACAGAGATAATAAACAGGAAATGAGAAAATAAGACACGAGTACTGAACAATGAAACAGTCTGAAAAATACTAACAAAAAGATCTATAACACAAGAATCATGGCATATGTACAGTGGGCCTCATGCAAGAACATGTTCATATTCTTATCCTACATTTCTCTTACTTTTGTTATGTCACGTCAGATTCAACAAATGCTTCTATCTTCAGGAAAAGTGTGTAAATGAGCAGCGTAAACTGATGAATGCGTTTTCAGGTGCTAGTGCACGAGGAGAGGAGATTAGCATAATTACCACCCCAAAAACACCATATAAGGCTACGTTTCCAGCCCCACATACCAGAAGTGTTCGTTCATGAAAATGACAGCGAAAAGTAAAAGGAAGAACTTCTTGAGTTTGGAGACTGAAGTCCTGCTCTCAGAGATCAAGAAAAGAAAACCTGTCAATTTTAGCGGCGTCAGCTTTGGAATTTAAAGAAACTGCTAAAGCCGAGGGATGAAATGATGACTGCTGTTAATGTCATGTCTCCTGTGGGTCATATACAGTCTAAATCATATTCATCTCTCTCTAGTCCTGCTCCAGTTTTCCTTTGGTCAAATATATTCAATTTAAGTGTAAACAACTTTGTTAAATAATTTTCATGTATTCAGAAAAGCCACAGCCTGTACCGTCACCCTTCCATCTATTGCCCACTGACTAATATAAGGGGCTGTAGTGAAGATAGTCTTTACTCATTGTGCTTATGTTATCTTTGAATTACATTAGACTTAAACTACAAGAGATATTTAAATCAGATTTGCACATTTTATAAGTCCACAAATACTCATATTTTATCAATTTATGAAATATCCTATGAGCCTTTGCTGCCCGAGTATACGTCAAAGTATCTACATTTCATGTATTTTATTACTGCATTTAGCCCACATTTGGATAGATTTTAATTTTGAGACAAAGTTTGGGCACCCTTGCACTAGTGAATGCATCCTAGTTCCTCTGCAGATTATTTCAAGGCCAAACCGGTCTAAATTATCTCCAATCCAAGTTTATTGTTTTGTCTCTGTTTCAAGCCCGTCTGTGCGAATTTTACTTTAAACCCATCTTGCACAATTGTGAACACTACCTGATCGCACACTACAACAGCAATCATTTTCAATTTGCAGAAACCGTACTTTCATCTTTCAAGCAAAGCTGGAAATTTTTTATTCAATTTGCCCCCCTCTAACTTATTTTTTTTCTTCCCCTCCTTGTGTGATCTTTTCCTGTGTCTACATTAACATAAGTGCCGCGCCGATCTGCTTCAGGTTGACGGTTTTTAATGGGACGGCATTTCCATTTCACAGAGGACACATGTGGTGGTGAGATGTCGAGGAGGGCTTTTTGGAGGTGGCGGGTACAAAGAGAATGGTAGAGACACGCTGCAACGAGTCCTGTCACACTTAATAATGCAGCAGGGATGGGGAAGGAGCAGTCATCTTCATCCTTAAACGGCAGGCCTAAGTCGCGTGCTCGTGAATGCCACAGAGCCTAATTATTGCAGAAAGCCTCCTCTTTTGTCCAAGGGCATGTAAGCACTAAATCTAAACCACGGTACAAGCTCAGAGAGCAATAAGGTCCTCAAAAAAAAGAAAAACCTGCACGGAGCACAGGTGACACACAGGTAAGTCTCAGAGCCAGAGGGGACAGTGACATGGCAGGAACTTGTCATGGACGTCAGAGGGACTTGACCCAGTTGCCGGATTGAGTGTTGGCAGCTGTCTCGTCATTTGAGCGCCTGCCAGTCTTTCCTCCCTTTGCAAGAAAAAATAAAAACACGGAAAGAGCTAAGAATTTCTAGGCCATAACTTGAGTGCTGAGGGAGTTTATGCAGGAGATATAAATCAGGTTCAAAATGACTTTATAACTCCAGACAAACACACTGCACCTTGTTCTTTTTTTGTTTTTTGTTTTTTTCTTTACAAACCTTACGCTGATCAGATTTTGGACGTTTAAAAGGACTCAGTGTTGACCTCTAAAACAAGGAGATATTTCAGGTGGCTGAGGCTGAATAACACTGATTATTTAATCAAGGTGGTTCAATAAATGATCATGTAATTGTTATTTTTATTTTGTGTAAAGGTCAGATTTAAAAAAAAACTTTAATGAAAGGCTTTTTTAATCCCATCTCAGCTGCTTTGTTTCAGATAAATATGATCAGGCTCATGAATTTACTTTGATTTAAAAAAAAAAGATAGGATTAAACCTGTGTCATCTCGCTCGACTGAACTTTAGGTAGTGTTATACGGTTAAGAGCCCACCGCATTCTAGAAAAGTAATTGTTCTGTCAAAGTGACAGAATAAAGAGTCTTCAGAGATGAGAAGAAAAATGTTTTTTTAGATGTAAAACTACTAGTACTAATTTATTCACAGTCCGAATGAACTGTCGCCCTGCCACTTTTTCTGCCAGTGATTCAAACTAAGATTATCAAATGATGAAAAGGGGTCCCATAAGGAGCAATGGGTTCTAAAGTTAGGCTACTGCACCAACATAAGCATCAAGTATAAACACCTACACTGCTTGCTCTGGTCTGTGCGCTGTCAGCAGACCACTGTGCAAAATTCAAAAGCGCAAATATCACAGAGCCTTAACAAGGTAACAAATGCTCAAGCTCACACGATTGTTCACCTTCACATTTTGGTGGAGAGGACTTTTATAAGCCTTGTCATGCCTTGTCAGACATATGCTTTTAAATCCTTCTTTTTCCTTTTAAAATCATTCATTTTGTGTCTTTATAAAGTGGAACTACAATGTTTTGGTCTGAATTCCTTCTTATTCTAATTTTATCAGCCCCCGTTTCACCCCTTTTCTGTGGTGTCTCAAAGCAGCTTGTTTTGTTACTGTTCATTTAAAACGCTTCAAGCTCCGACCCCCCTCCGGCTTCCAGACCAGTCTACTGTGGTTTGAGAGAGGACATTAGCATTTTCTAGCTTGCAAAAACGTTTTAGTTGTAATTTAATTAAAAGAGGTCAACAAGGGAAGACTTGTCCATCCAGCCTTACATGTTGGAGCCAGAGTCTGACCCAGAACGAGAGGAGACTAACCTGTAGTTGATAAGTCCAGACCATACTTGGCATTTCTGTTGCAGATAATTTAACATAATAGTTCAGAAAACGTCATAGAAAATAGAGAAAACTGAAAAAATGGCCCAAACAGACTATAGAGTCTATAAAGACATCTTTGCAGCACTGGGAGAGACTAAATTCAACTTTTCTGCACTCCTAGAGACTCAAAGTACACAACAAAATGTATTTAATAGATTTTGCATGATTTGTCCCCTTTAATGTTATGTAATGTAATTTTGAACGCTGAAAAAAAAGATACAAATTTGTCACCTATATGTAAAGATTTTTAGACTTCGTTCACACAGCCACCAATGTTTTGATCAAATAGGCTCTTAGTTTAAAAAAAAAACAAGTAATCATGTCTACACGACATCATTTACAAAATAAAAAAAGATTGCAAACCACAACATGAGTTCCACAGAGACAGCTGACTGTAAAAGCACAAAGTACAAGAGCTATACGCTTGTTCTCTTATTTTCCAAAGCACTTGTGTTGACAGTTTAAAGGCGTATGCAATGTTGTGTAATCTTCTCTCACCTGCTCAGTCGCAGCATTTTTTCTGACAGCGCTGACAGGTGATCTCATTAAAGTTGTCTTTGCCCTAAATGTGTGGTAAAAGCAGTTTATATAAAGACAGAGGAAACTCTTATGTTAGTTATGCTGCAGCTACATACACTCTATTCTCAAAAAAATTAAAAAATAAATAAAAAAGAAAGAAATACGTTCAACTAATTAGAGGTCCGGTTGTCAACATATGTTTCACACTAAGAGCTGTTTTGTGTTGGTTTATTGTCACAGTGATCACAGTCGTGTTTACCAAGATCAGAGTTCTGTGCACAACAAACTGATCTGAGCTGCTAACTTAGTATACGTTCTGGTTTTGCACAAACTGCAGAAGTTAAGAATAGTGCTCATGTAATGGCCCCGCCCTGCTCCGCTTCTATCTGATTTACTTCAAAAACACAAATGCTCGTTAAAAACTGAAAGCTTAATTAAAATAATGTATTTTTCTAGTTTAAAACAGAACAATGTTTAAAATAAAATTGATTGTGAACATGTAAGCATACAACCAGCACCTTCCTGTCTCGAGTTATGACTAAAATGTATATTTAATTTTAAAGGGGCAATATTAAGTGTTTCTCAAGCATATATTTAAATTCTATACCAAAATTAAGTAACTATGTCACCTTCAGTTGTTATTAAAATGTTGTTTATATGTTCAAATAGAAAATAAACTTGACCTCATATCATATATCCGTTTCTAAACGCATTGAAATTGGCCTCTGTCTCTTTAAAAACCTCCTTCAGATTCCATCCTGCCCATGTCAGCACGTCATCAAAGCCGCTTCTCTCTACAGGACTCTTCAACCTGGAGCAAAGGATTTTACATGATATTACCCCTTTAAAATTATAGCTGCTTTCTGGCCATTTCGACCAAGCTATCCCCAGCTTCTTAAAACCCCACCCAAAATAGTCAATCGGACCACTCAAGTCTAAAAAAAACTCCTCCCACAAAACAAGAAACTCCCATTTAGTGTCTGCAAAACCCCCTTTCTCGATTTCTTTTTTAGGCCAAACAATGCATTGCTACTCGGACATATTAAATAATAAATGTTACGTTTTCACAAAACCCTGAAAAAAAACATACTAGCATGTTAAATATCTTTTTCTTTTTCACCTTGACATATTTTATGTCCTTGCAGTTTAATATTAACCCTACACCCCACCCCCACAGTGTGCGTCCAGCAGGATTTGAGTTGGAATCCAAGGAGCCTGGTGTGAGGAAAGTCTACCAGCCGCAGGATTCACATGCAAAAGTTCCAACCCTCATTCATTTCACAAGGACGTGTGTATTTGTAATGCAAAGACTTGTCAAAAGGTGAGCGTTGAACATTTGCAAGCAAAGCTGTGAGAGGGACACAATGAAAGGAAAGCTCAAGTTTTCTATGCAAATGTAGGCAGTTTGAGAGAAGTCTTGACTAATGAACTGCCAGGTGGCTTTTTGACTGATGTCTGCTCATAAAATATCCCAGTCTTAACTTTTGCCTGCTTTGCTTGTACTTTTAGAATATTTAAATGCAGGGATATTGTGACAGAAGAGAAAAATAACAAAAAAGATGGTTGGCTTTTAAAATATGTTGCTGCACAGTTTGTTTCAAACCTATTTTTTGAACCGCATTATGTGCACATACATCTGTAAGTGTCAAATATGGACACGAATTCAGCTCAGACTGAACATATTGCTTTAAAGACTTGGCCTGAGGTGCGTTTTGGCATTCCCACACCTCTCAGTGTACATTTGCAGCTGAAACCCTCACTCAAAGCGTTATCAGGAAATTCAGCTTTTTGCACCTCTTCAACAAGACAAAATAATAATCCCTTTGGAAGCAATAAAAGCTTCCAGTTTTCATTTGTTTGGCCCAGCCTGGACATTCTGGCACCACCATCACGGGTAAATCAAAACATCAGGTGGCACTCAGCCTTGTGCAGGATTCCAATACTCCTCGCCATTTTTAGCACACTTGTGTGTAACTTCAGTGGCATGACAAAAGCAAAGGTTGGTCTTGTTGAGTAAAAGATGATGTAGAACTGCTGTGTGGAAATCACTGAAGCAGCTGTTTTTTTTTTTCTACTCCATGAAACACACTCCCAACTGTAGATTTTTCACAGTTTGGCTCCATTTAAATAATTACAAACAATAAGGTTGAGACAGAAACAACTACAGCAAAGTGAGGTCAAGGCAGCGGCGAGACAACGGCTGCCATGAATGCCAGATCTGTGCAAAATAATGTGAAATAATGACTGTGGAAACAAATTCCCATAGCCCAGAATAAAATGAGAAGAATGCTGTCAAATATAAAGCTATAAATACAGCCTTCTGATAGATATTACATTTTTTATTTGGATTTACTGGCAGCTGTCTTAAATGTATTGCACCAGTTTAAAAATGCCACATGGAAGCTTTAATGTCAGGAATTTCAGTTTCCAGCTTTAAAAATAGAATGATTACAACATATGCACATGATGGCTGCAGATCCAGTTTATTACAGAGCAATAGAGATGTGACGTTCAAATATTCTTAACAACAAATGATTGGGACCAAGTTGCGGACAGTAAAGAGATGATCGTAGTTTTAACTTTTTTACTCATTGTAAAACAGAGACAAACACTCCTCCTTTGTTTTTTCACAGAAAATAGCTAGACCATGGAGTAAGGCAGCTCAAGGGGCAGGGGTTTTTGTCCACATGACGTGATGACATCATCACGCACAGAGTAAAGTGATGACGTATATCCCTATCTGATGGTGTAATTCAATGGAAATCGGGTGACTCTATGAAACAAACGTCTTGTCAAGATCCAGATCCCTTCAAAGAGCAATTTATCCCATCTCTACTGAGCAAAAAGCAATTATTAAACTATAAAGCAAACAATATTGTACAGTTATGACAGCACCACAAAACAGACTTTCTTCAGGAATACTGCATTATCTACTGCATGTTTCCACATGTGCTTTGTTTTATCCTGATACTGTCACCATTAAACTTTGGTCATGTGTTGAAATGGTTAATAACTGTTAATAACATCTTACTTAGGTATGTTGGTAATCTGGATGTTTTCACCACCTAGTTGTGAGGTGATATATAATGTGCAAAAAATAAGGTAGTGTACACAGGGTCTAAGGTAAATATTATTAGAGGAAAATAAATATGTAAAGCATGTGACTGCTTTCTCCAACAAGCCTTTAAGCTCGCCAGATCTAACCTTTTTCAATGAAAATTAAACTTTGCACAGCGTGTCTATAAAAAGCCCACCTCGAACATTTCATTTATCCAATAAGGCCGAGGTAATGAACACAAAGTGACACAGTGGTGAGTGACGCTTGGTCCTAATGACAACCAGTCTTGCGAAATAAAGCGCAATAACCACAGCAAGGTCACTGAATAAGCGCAGCGACGAAGAGGCAGCTAATACAACAAAACCAGCACAGCATAATAGAAGCGAAATGCAAATAATGGTTTATAATGACAGCAGCGTGGTGAAAAAACACAAGTGCTTTATTTTTTTTATGAAAGCAGAGCCCAGCATGCGCTGATCGTGCTTTGCTGACATGTCTGTTTATTCATCGTCATTGTCTAAAATACAACGAGATGCTCTCCTATCTTCTGCTTATAATTTAATATAACTCCATGGCTTAATTTTGTCCAAACAAAGGTGGTGGTTGGTTCTGAAAAGAGTGTCAAAAGTAAATAAAAAAATAAACAAAATCATAAAATGACAAACACCATTTGCCAGTTCACCACTTATATTCTATTAAATTCCTGTCACGTCTAAAATGGAACATCCAGTGTAAGAAATGACCCTTTGACATCACATCCAGGAAGGCCAAACGAAATGAAATTACTTTTAAAAAGAACTACACCGAGCCACATCTGGTATTCCTGTGCAATCACTTATGTAATCAGAAAGCCTTGCTGTTTTTATTAAAGTTTAATTAATTCTCCCAAAGCACACACATGTACACCCAGTAATGATAAGTGCAAATTAATAAATTATAAGCTTGACATAAAACAGGTCCTTATTTATTCATTTATTGTGGTATCTATTTTTGAACAGAATCAACACTGTGTATGAGTTTATAGAATAAAATAATTTTTGATTGGTCCTTCACGGTACAGGAATAAATTTTAAGTAAATGTAGTTGCCTCTGTGATTTAATACTATAAGGGTGAAATATGCTGGGGTTGGATGTGATGGTACATGAAGATGAAGATGTCTTTTTCCAAGCTTGAATCTGTAAAAAAAACAGCTGCTCAGATATTCTGAAGAAAGTCACATGCTGCATTTACTTTTTTTTTACTCAAAATACTGGTGTTCTGTTTCTATTCACAATCCTTTAATCCTGTGCTGCTCTCAAACTTTTCTTTTTCTTTAAGAGAGAAGAAACTTAAAGTCAAAAGAACCATTATTATGCAGCTTAAATACATTTTTATTCCTAATTAAACAGGCCATCATTTGGGAAACAGCTATTGTAATGGTTTTAATGAAGTAAAAATGCATATTTTTTGAGCTGTTTGTAACTTCTAAAGTCCAGCTGACATAAATCAGAGTATTTAGCAACAGCCTATAAATTCATACCATAGTATCTTAGAGCTGAGGAGGTAGTTGGCAAAATTTTTGCTACATCTCAGCTGCCATGGGCAGCCTGGCATTCTCGAGCAGATGGCGCTTTATGTATTTATAATTGTCCAAACAGTAGAAGAACCTCTCAGTTTTTGGATGCTGTACACACTAATTAGCCTGATGGATATAAATAAAGTGCTTGAAATTTATCTCGTCACATGTGATTGTGTTTTCGTGTGAGTGTGTGTTTGTGTCAGCAATGCTTGGACATAAAACTCTTCTGTTGTCAGACAGAGACTTTTTGTTCAAAAGGCACCCTCTAACGTTCACTATCCCACCGATCTGTGTAGTGGCATGAGGTTCCCTCAGGAATACTAAAGAATCTTCTAAATATTCTTGATCTTGTCAAGCAGTGGGTAAAATTACCAAAAACCTATTATGGCAAATCAAATACAGTGAAACATACAACCCTAATAGTCCTTTTGCACCCTATTGGTCATGACACATGCGCACACAGGGTTTTCACACATTCACCAGAAGTAAAGGGGGTCGTCGCTGTACGAGTCGAGTGTTTACATTCCTTTCAATGATAGCAATGGGGAAAAGTGACTTTTATAGTGTGTATAATTGTTCTCTCCCGGATGACCAAGTTTCTCACCCTATGTCTAAGGGAGAGCCCAGACACCCTACGGAGGAAACTTATTTTGGCTGCTTGTATCTGCAATCTTGTTTTTTCGGTCACTACCCAAAGCTCGTAACCATAGATAGGAACGTAGGCCGACCAGTAAATCAAGAGCTTCGCCTTATGGCTCAGCTCTCGCTTCACTGCAGATGCAGCCAAGGATCAAATCGCCAGGGTCCTCGCCTTCGGCCACTGCCCATCACACATTGCACCCGACCCCTATGGCCCCTCCCACAGGTGGTGAGCCCATGGGAAGGGGGACCCACGTCTCCTCTTCGGGCTGTACCCGGCCAGGTTCCATAGGTGGAAACCCGGCCACCAGGTGCTCGCCACCATTCCCCACCTCCAGGCCTGGTCCAGAGTGGGGCCTCGGTGACTCGCATCCGGGCGAGGGAACACTAGATCCAATGTTGCAATTCATCATGAGGGGTCTTGAGGCTGCACTTTGTCTGATGCCTCACCCAGGACCTGTTTGCCTTGGGTGACCCTACCAGAGGCATGAAGCCCCCGACAACATAGTTCCTAGGATCATTGGGACACTCAAACCTCTCCACCACGATAAGGTGGCAGCCCAGGGAGAGGGTGCAAAAGGTATATTCGAATAAGTTTTCAACATTGTGTAAAACATAAATAAAAACAGAATATAATGATTTGCAAATCCTTTTAAACCAATAAAAAACTGGGACATGGCTCTATCCACCACTGTATTACACCGAAGTTAATTGCTGAAGCTTTAAAGTTGGAATTCTTTAAAATTCTTACTTAATGTATAAATTTAGTTGCTCAACAGTCTCTGCTGTCATATTTTCGGCTTCATAATGTGCCACACATTTTCAACGGGAGACAGGACTGGACTGCAGTCAGGCTAGTCTAGTACCTAGCATACTTTTCTGCGTACTACCAAAGTGGAAGAAGTAGTTCTTCCCATTCATTCCTGATTTCAACAGTTTAGTTAGTTTCCACTGTGTTTCTGTTAATGATATACATAAGTTGAAAAGACTGAAGAATCAAAGTATCTAAATTTTGATTTTAGAATCAATTTTAGAGCTTAAGGTTCAGGTATCTGTGGTTTCAGTATTTCAGTGTTGATCTGCACATCATTACACGAAACAATGTCAAATAAACTTTGTGTTTAACAAAACACAACTTGTAAATACAACAGTGGTACTATGTAACCTTTAAAGGTGAATATTGAAAAAAAATAAAGAGAGATTTTGTGATCAAGAATGATTCAAATCAATTAAAAGTAAGTGTGGACTGACAGAAAACAGCAGCAATAGGTGCGGAAACTGTTGTCAGTGACCCTCTTTTTCAATCATTGAAAAAATGCCTCAATTGGGTTTCAATCAAAAGTTTTCTCCCTGTGAGGCAACAGCGATACCACACGTAAGTGCTGCCCTTCTACCCCCCAGTTAACATCTTCAGAAATGAGGGTCAGAAACGGAGCATGCCAAAAGATCCTTTGTTTTGTTGCTTCAGTCGTGAAAAAAATGCAAAGTGTCAAAATGTGGAGGTGATGCATTTCTGTGTTATCTGATTTGATGGGACAGTCAGAATACCTCATCTCTCATTTCTCCTAATCTCCTTGATGTGCATTTAAAAGATAAGATCCAACATGATTGTGGAAGAACCACCATTTTCAATTCACAGGAGGAGAGGGTGAGGAAAAGTACACCATTTCAGGATAAAGGCTTTAAACTTGGATTGATCCTTGACACACATTTTTAACAGTTGAGCAAATAGAATAAATCTATAGTTCAGATGTTTTGAACTGAGATCCTGTGAAAAGATTATGGACAATAAATTTGTTTTCTTCTTGTAGATCACTCTTTGACCAACTTCTGTTTGGAAAAAAAAAAGTTTTGCTGTTAACCCAACAATAAGATATAATTTAACTCTATTGGTTCAAACTGAGGTTATTCTAAAAAGCTCAAGTAAATATTTGTTCATAACCTTTCAAGAGAAGCCCCACTTCAAAGGATCTCAAAAATCCCTTTAAAACTGCCTGAACTCAAGTTTATATTTAAAAAGACTAAATCCGGTGGGAATTTTCTTTAATTTCAGCATCATAATCAACACCTGTCCAGCGTTCACGCAGTCAGGAGTCATTGTTAATTGGGGGGAAAAAAACTGTTTAAACCCACTTCAAGAAAGTGTTCTCATTATCCACACAAGTCCCTGATGCAAGTTTATTAAGTGCGTGGTCATCAGAGAGGCTGTGACAACACTCTTGACAATGTACCATAAAATCATTCCTTATTTATATTCACTTCACTCAAGCCTCATCCAGTTGTTTATGTTACATTGGGGCCACGGTAATTATGCGAGTACACCATTGTAATTTATGGGAAAACGTGTCCTATTTTGATGTGGAAGGATTAAGATGCCTTCGAGGCTTTTTGACACCAATTCACGCAGGAATGAATGTAAAACATTCTGTGCCTGTCGCCAACAGCCAATTCTGCATCTACAAAAATGTGCTGGGGAAAAAAGATTATGCTTATGATGAGTGTGTTCAATATGTATAGTCATCCAAACAGTTTGCTACTTCTTTTTTTTTTTTTTCTTCACGTGAGGAAGTGAGTTGTCTGGCCTCATTTCTTCATAACTGTTATTATTATTATCTGTTAGAGAAAGACTGTAGCTAAATGCCCTGAAGAAAATACTTTTCAGGTATCTGTGAAGGTAAATATATTTTTTTAAAGTCTTTTGACCTATACAACTGTACAGATATAATTTCAGTTTCAGTGCAATTGTAGTGTTTGCTAAAGGAGCAAACAAAGGAAATGTCCAGCTAAGAAAGCCAGAGGTTTGCATCACATCGTCACGTCAATCCAAATCCCCTTCTATGCACAGAGCTTAGGGCAGCAGCGAAAAGAAAACAATTTCCTTTGAACAGGACCAGACCACCAGCAGAACCGGACTCAGGAAGGGCGGCTGTATGTCCGGGCCGGACAGGGGATAAAAAGAAAATGGACAAAGACATGAACACAAGCAGTTGGTTTTGGATACTTGCTGAGAACAATAAGAAAACACAAAGTTTGTGACAATAATAGTGTATAAATAAAGAAGGTGCTCACATCATGCATCAAGTATTAAATTTAAATATTCCACATAAGAATGATGTTAGCAATGCAACCTGAACATTTTTTTCTTTCAAAAATAAGAAAAACCATAATGCCGGTAGGTGGGTAAGAGTTATCTACAACAAACAGACACAGCTCTTTGGGTAACCAGTCTCTCCTGTCATCTTTTCTCAAGAATAGAATTTTTTTTCTCTCTCTGCCATATGGGCACAGTCAAGAAAACAAATTGACAGAACGAAACTGCTTTTCTCACCTGATGAACAACCTCAACATATTTTGTTTCTGTTTCCTGCAAACTTTAGCGTGGGATTGGTTTGTTGGAGTCCCCTGGTTGGTGCTTTGTTCTGAATCCACATCAAATCAAAGTAAACTTTCCCTTTTGTAGCATCATATTTAGCAGCGCAACGCTTTATTGTCCCTGTTTTTTTCCTCCAAGCTTGAACCCGTACAAGAAATAAAATTCTTCTGACAAGAAACATTATTGACTATTTTTGACTCACGCTGTCCTCGGGAACTTGAAAGTAAAAGATGTATACAGTCAAACCAGATGTTTTTATTTACTGTATAAAATAATCTTTTATTTATTTATTTTTTTGGCTGACATAAAATTAAACTCAACCTTTTCTGTTTTAAGTTATTTAGGACTGTTATGCTTTTAATTTGATGTTGTTTAGGGCCATATTCAGTATAACAATGTTAACAATGTTAGCGGTTGCTTTTGCTACAAGAGATGATGTCACAACAAAGAGGCTGCGTTCCATCCTGAAATGTAACCTTCAACATTTAGGAGTTAATGTTTACATTAAATTTACACATTTAGGATTTAAATTATATATATATATTTCAATTCAACATTTAGTAAAAATTAGTAAAGTATAAAAAAAAGTGAGCTGAATAAATATAATATGTTAGTGAAAAATTTTTAACTAGGATTTTAGACTCAGAAAGTGAGCCAAATAATGAAAATGTGTTAGTGACATTTTTAAATATTCTATTTTACACTTGGAGCCCCATGCAATATAATCATGTGACCTACATGCAGTGTAATTTCTAGCACTACAATTGGGTTCCTAGCATTTTTATTTATTTTTCGTCAGTGCAAGTGTTTTCCTTGTCTTAATTACTAAGTCAACATTTGATTGAATAGTTCTTCAAAGGTTAAGAGACTTTTATATTAACTATTGAGTGTGTGAACCCATATTTTTTTAGCTAAAAACAGAGTTTGGTTTTATTAAAAAAAAAAGAAAAAAACATGTTTTTCTGCAAAGAATGAATCTGCATCACTCAGCCAAGTTTCAGTGATTGTGTACTTTGCCAAACATAGTACAATTGTTTCATGGATCTTTTGATGGCTTGTTTCCAGTGCTGACTCGTTTGTCACATTTAAAGCTCATCATCTGATCTCTCACTTAGTTAAAATAAAACAAGAAAGAAAAAAGATGGAAGTAGCCCCCTGTGAAGCTTTGCCTCTACTTTTTGTTCCATTTTTTGAGCTTCTCAGAGTTTGTGAATGAAGGAGCCCTTCCAGGATTCTTTTTCTCTAAAAACCTGCTTGCTTTCATTTCTCCTTTTTCATCTGAGACAATATTACTTTATTTCCAATAAGCTTCTTATCTCCAACTCTCATTTTCTCTATGTTTTTTTATGTGACTGGGGGAAAAAAAACATTTTCCTGAAGAAGAAGTCAACACTTGGTCAATTTGAACAGTTTTTATGTTTATTCGCTACATGATCATGTTAAACAGACTGAACTTCCTATCTTGCTGAGGGCTCCACACATGGTGTTTTAAGGTCACACACTCAGTAATCAGCCCTGAAGTGTGGAAACACATTTCCACTCCAAATCTCTTCTTCTGCCCAGCCAGTAACTTCACAAGTTGCCTGATGTGTGTGAGGTTAAAGAACAAAAATAAAGCAACATCTCAGCAGGACTGACCTATTTAGACCACAAGTTGTGTGCTTCTGTTTGATTATTGTCGGAACTGCAGCTTCTGTGAGGAGTTCTGAACTTCACTGAGTATTTTTTATAGTTTGACCTCACAGAAAGATCAAACTTGTGTTTTTTATGCCTTTTGTTTTAGAATGTATATGGGATATTCATTAAATATCTAAAAGACACATGGAGCATTTGTATTTTTACTTCAGTAAACCCCAGTAATGCTCACTTTGTATGTAAAAGAGTTGATTGTTGCTAATTAAACTAAGAATGAAGTCACAGTTTCTCATTTTTATTACCTTCAACCAAAAACAATTATGTTTTTTTTTTGGGGGGGGGTAGACTTTCTGTTTTAAGGCAAACCTATGTACTTAGTCTGTTTAAAAAAGGATTTTAATATAAGTTGCCACTACAAAATGTTGTATAAAGGTAAATATGAGAAGTTTATAACAGTTGCAAGTACATGAACAACAGCAAATTGTTTATCAGAAGCAGAACCACATAGTAGTCTGCACTCAAGGAGTCTTATGCTGTTGCACTTCAGCTCACAAAAGTGTTTATTTTTTGCTTGTGTCAAGTCAAGTGCTTTGTATTCATATTAAAGAACAGTGCAGTTGTTAACCATGCATGCAATCATGAAATACAGTATGTTAAGTTACTGTACTGTACGCTGATTTAATAAACACACATACTGTATATGTGTGTGTGTATTTGTGTGGTCATCCAGTAGTGTCAACAAATTGTGGCCTCTTCCATGGTTTAAGTTGTCCATCCCTGAAGTAGGTTATATGCATTTGTTCAAGTAATGCAAGGCCTTTAATTGTATTAGCGCTAGGTAAATCACAGCAAGATAATTCCCTCTTAGCTGTGAAAGTTGATTTGCTGAGGAAGTTCATCGATGCGCTGTCAGTTGCTAAGATTTCTTTTTGCTGTAACTTGCTTTGCTCTCTGCAGGAGGTTGTGTTTGTTAATTTCTCACGTCTCTGCGCAGGAAGGAGCACGTTGCCAGGATGAAAAAGGAAACTTTCTCCTCCTGTCTCGTCCCCGTGTTCTCCTATTCTCACTCAGCTCAGCGCCCCACTGCGCAGCGGAGCTAAGCAGACGGCCGTTCAGACTCCCCGGATCATTACACAGGAGTCATACTGGGAAGAGGTGTGTGGGAAGTGGCGGTGACACAGTGTGTGCACCAGTGTTTACTGACATTCATCTCCATATGTCACCGCCCTGACCAATCAGAAGCCACATCCTCACTTTTGGCTTTGGAGAAACAAAGTTGCCACCAGTTGCGACATATTACACATTTATTATTGCACTACATATGATTGTATCTTTTCTGAAACAGTTCACTGACGAGATAAGTGTGAGATTTTCCCCATGCTCGCTGATCTGGTTGTGGGCAGCGAAAAACATACTGTTAAGCTGATACAGTTCCCATGGAAAAACATCTCAAACACTCTCAAGTCTCAAATGGAAACAAGCAGCTCTTGTACAGACTCCAATTACATTTTGGCATATCAGGATGAGAATACACACTCCAGAGCAAATTAAGCCCCTTTGCTTAACCAACCTCCTCCCCCCCTCCAGCAATTCAATTCTACGCAGCGCCGAAATCACTTCTCTGACTACGCTGCCAATCTCTATATGAGAGGAAAGATTCACTTTGCTCTATTTCTGAAAGTCTAATAAGATGAACCCTCACACTCCCTCACACTCGCCATGCTTGGATAAGAAGTCGCCTGAGTGCGCTGAAGTGTTTACCAGAGCTCAGAGCAGGTTTCCAATCACATTGCCCCTACTCAAAAAAAAAATGTCTTAACCATTTCATTTCCTCACAAGTGGTGTCAGAACAAATCTGTAACAAGGCAGGCTTCTTATTAAACATTGAAAGACTACTCTTAACGACACCACTTGTTCTGAAGATAATAGATAATGTCTGATTCTTGTCAGAGCCTGTGTTTAGCTTGATTATTAATAGAAATTTATAACTACACTTGTGAAAAGACCCATGGGGGAAATAACTTTTGTAAAGTCTGAAAAATATAAAACAATAGATCAATGAGAATCCTTGAGTCTGTAGGCCATCGTTACTTTGTTTTAACATTTTTATCTTATCTGTACCCGTATGCTGCCACTATCCAAAAAAGATTGTAGAGCTCTGACTAATTGCAAGCAAAACTGAAATATCATTAATGTTATGGTTAATATCCGTGGGTTTAATGTCACGATGCTGCAAAGTGATTTAGTCGTATTTACGTTGGCGTCAGAATGTCTATCACGATCAGAAAAGTGTTTATCTTCAAGGACTTTGTCTGTCTGTCTGTGTCTGACTTTAATAGGATATGTCAACAAAAAAAAGGAATACATTTGGAGGCTGGTACTTCAGAGTTTGAAAATCTAATTCACCAAATTTACCAAATTCTATAAAACTGTGTTTTGATTGTCTTAAATTAAAAATAAAAATCTCCCAGTTTCAGTCCCTCGTTTAATTATAAAAATAAAAACAACAAAACAAACTGTTTTGAAGAGGGGTTTTGAGGAAAGACTATAAACAACTAATATTTCACGAAAGTTCTTTAAACGGATATACACTGCCTGGCCCCCCCTAAAAAAAGGCGCCACTTGGATTTAACTAAGAAAATATGTATGAGCCTCCTATTGGATAATTACTGCATGGGCGATTATCTTTCAGCTGGCGACAAGTTATTTAACCCCAACTGGTGCAATTTGCTTCTTATTTCTTAAACAACCATGTCAAAAGACACATCCCGTGATCATGGAAAATATGTCAGTCTGTTTGAGAGAAGTCAAATCATTGGCATGCATCAAGCAGAGAAAACATCTAAGAAGATTGCAGAAACTGCTACAATTGGGTTAAGAACTGTCCATCGCATTATAAAAACTGGAAGGAGAGTGGGGACTCATCATCTTCAAGGAAGATTCTGAATGATCGTGATCGGCGATCAATGAACTGTTTGGTGAAACTAAACCGAAGAAAAACAACAGTAGAAGTCCAGGCTATGTTCAACATTGAAAGTAAGAGCATTTCCACACGCACAATACAAAGCTGGAACTCAAGGGATTGGGACTGAACAGCTGTGTAGCCTTTTTTTTTTTTTTTTTTTTTTTTTTTTTTTTTTTTTTATA
>JARVJO010000165.1:11244182-11256995 GCA_031762555.1 Cynodonichthys magdalenae | reverse complement strand
ATTATTCATTTCCTTTTTGCGAAATTTTAAAAATTCGCTCTAAATTCGAATTAAATTGGATGGAAACACGGCTTATATCACGGGCCAGCTCTGCATTCAAGAGTTTATAAAATAGATTTTTCATGAACCGCTATGAGTTTGTTTTAATGTACACTGGAGTTCAAAGAAATCTCAGGTAAAAGAGGTACACTATTAACTGTTACAATCTTTCCACTTCAGCAGATCTGAACTATCCCTTTAACTCATTAAACTGCAGAGTGGAAATGTGGCTTATCTTAGAACACCGTAAATCTATTTCTTTTTTTCTTTTTTGCAACAGAAAATGTCATCCTACATTTAATCTTTTGCATTCCATTGCCAGTTCTTCATCCTCCCCTGCCCTCTGACACCCACGCGGACACATAAGTTACCGTACGGTAGCTGGCATTTGGGTCGTTATGAGGGGGCTGTGTAAAGCAAAATGGAGCTTGATCGTTATTCATTAATGAGATTACTCTTTCAAGTGAGCAGGAAAGAGGTTTCCAAACATGACCCCTGTGTGGCGATTTTACACACTTTCCCACTCATAGAAGCTGAACATCGGAAAGTGTACAAATTAATTAGAAAAATGTCTTCTTTTAAAATATATGCTTTCCATAAATATGCTTCTTCTTAAAATGACTTGTAAAATATAAACTTTTAAGATCAGTCCAATTTTTTTATGCTGGTGCATATTTATAGAAATAGATTCCAGCAGTGACCAGTGTCTATTTATAACTGCTGATTGCGTGATCACTAGGACACAATCAGTGGCGACAGCGCCACGTAACAAAGCTGCATTGGTTGATTGTTCTCTCTGAGCGACAAGTTCCCTTTGATTATTGCTGATTGATTGCTGCAGTGCGAACACATGCGGCCTCCTCGTGGCTCTGTGACTTCTCCAGGACGTGACCCTATGTAATCAGCGTATTCCCCTTTTGTAATAGGCGTTTGTGGTGATCTGAGGAGCTGAGTTTAGCACAGCCAAGTCAGACGCCATTTAATCTCCTTGGCTCCTAGGTTGTAATCCTTCTTATACTCTGACCTCCAGGTCTGAAACACAAGACATGTTACGCCAATCTAGATGATGACAATAATATTCTCTCCTCCTTTGGAGTTGTGGCACCACACCCCCACATGAATTTTTGTGTTCATCTGTGTGCCACACGTTAGTACTGGAAGGGAAGCGATTTCTGAAAAACCAGGAATAGGTACATTTCTTGAGATTATTAAATGGAACACCCTACCTGAATATTAATAGATAGAGTGGCTGCAAGGAGGCTGCTGTGGCAGTGGTTTATGCAAGTAATTGGTGATTTTTCACTTCGGCACTGGGTGTGGAATGGAAGGGAACAGATGTCTGTCTGAGCGAGATGTAGGTCACCGAGTTTCCTGCACTCCTTCTGATCCCATCAGATAAAGACGAGGTTGTTTCTGAGGCCCGCGTTTCGCCACGACACCCTATCTGATCTGCAGCCTCGTTCCACTTCCTGTGCTTGAGGACAAAAATCTATGTCTTTTGAGAGTGCTGGAGAGGCCGTGTCAGAATAATTACCGCACACCGTGATATAATCTGGCCCCCCTCTTTATCCTCTAATAGCAGCAGAAGCTAAATCCTTGTATTGTAATACCCAGCTTTCATGTCCATCATCCTTTGAGTTTGACAGGTTGTTGTTATTTTTTATTTCTTTTTCATTTCCAAAATCAGGTTAAAAGGGTGAGAAATGTTGTGATAAACACGAGGAGATGTGGTGTTGCTAATGATGAAATGCTGTTTTTTTTTTTTTTTCAAGGAATTGGGAACATGAATCTTTCTGTCAATCTCTTTTGATTTGTTTTTATGGAACAGGGTTAACAAGAAGCTTAATGGTGTAATCTTCTCCGCTGTCAGCCTGGCTGACTGTCCTCTTTGTGACTGGTGCTCTTGGCTCTGGGTCAAAGTGTAAAAGAAATGCGCAACACTCTTGACAAATCCAGGCAAGCTTCATTATGTTGATTTTTTTTCCAAGCAGCATTCACGAACTGTGATAGATTTCCATAAATGCATATTTCCCAATTAAATTATAGCTGGGGGTTTTATCATTCCATGCCAGTTAAACTAAAATCATCTTATGTCAAGAAAATATGAAGTTCTATGATTTGGTTGATTATAGTATTTTATCAGATTATGTTTAGGGCTCGTTAAAACAATACCTTCAAACAGCCAATTAAATTTTGTTAAAAGAGAGAGTTGTTACAATCTCATGGGGACAGAGATGATTGTAAAACCTAAATTTTGAACCAGATTGAAGGAACAGTGTACTTCAATTCAAGGAAAAAGATCATGGAATAACCTGGAGGATGACGTTAAAAATGCCAGATCAATGGGTGTATTTAAGATAAAGCTTAGTCTGTTAGAGAAATATGAAATGGTATAATGTATATTTATACAAATTGTTGTTCAAGATGTTAAACCTTTATTGTTTTTTTTTTTTGTTTGTTTGTTTTGTTTTTGTTATTTGAAGACTATTTTTGTTTGAATTTGTATATTCGAGAAAAGGGGCAGATATAAGATTTTTTTTTCTTCTCCTGCTGCCTTTCATTTAATTTATGATTTGAATTTTATTGTATATAGAATTTATGTTGTTTTTTTAAAAAAAGAATAAACTTTTTAAATAAATAAAATATTGTATTGTGTCCCTTAATTCTAACCTTGAGTATGAAATTATGCACAATCTTATGTAATAGCACAAGATGTCATGCTCAATATAAAAAACAAACAGACTGAGTTACTGTCTTTTTTGTGTCTGTGTTGACCATCTTTTATTGGTTTGGTTTCTAAAGTTAATGGTTCATGAGACACTTTGCTAACAGACAGGAACACATACACAAGCAAAACATAATCATAGCAGCCTTGACTTGACATAACCCCACCCCAGTCCTCCCCTTCGCAACACCTGGTGCTCAGCTTTCACCCCTTTCCATCCATGGTAGATTAGGAGAGCGCCTTGGGGCAGGCTGACTGGCTGGTTTCACTCTCTGCCGGGTGTGACCCACATCCCCCTCTCCGGTTAATCCTTTTGTTCCTGCAATCTCTTGAGTACCTAGCTACGTCTAATCCTTTGTGCCGCTTTATTTCAGCTTTAGATTTCATCTCATTTGAGAATCTTCCTGACAATGGCCTCCATTCCACTCCTCAACGAGTCTTAGATAGGAATCAAATCTGCTTTTATTTTAACTGGCTAAATGGGAGGAGAAGGGAGTTCGTATATTATCTTATCTCCCAGAATGCCAACTGGTGAACGAGTGTGTATTACTCAACATCGACTCGTCCATTTATTCAGTAGTTCGGTCCAGATAGTGATATTACATGTTTCACCACGCAAAATGCTTTGTTAGTTGACATGGATCTGAGCTAACTGAGTTTTTTTTAACAATCTGTATGAGTAAATATGTTTATTATTATATAAAAGAAGCTTTCCTTGAAAGAATGCATATCACATCCTATCTCACATGCCCTCATTTTGAACAGATTTGAACTAATCTGTAAGTAGACAGAACAAATGCTAGCAATGACTCTCAACTACAACCATGCCAAATTTTAGCTCAATAGCTCTAAAACTGTTCATATTTTTGTTTGCTAACACTGATTAGCTGTCAGCCATCTTGAATTAGGTAGACTCTAAAGTTAATGAGATGCAGATGTACATCCAATGATCACTACCCTGAGAGTTGTATTCAAGTCCTTCCAGTGGTTTGGGGAATATTTTGCTAACAGACAGACAAATTGATCCACACAAACAATTACGTATTCTTCCACCTTCCATGACAGAATGGTATAATAATAATATTAATAATATACAATACCCACAAATATTAAGATTTTTTCACCATCTGTAAATACGACCAAGGCCAACTTCTTCACCGGTGTTGATCTTGTTTAACAATATATGCAGGATTTCTAAAACTCTGCAAAACATGTTTGGTGTTGTTGCTTGTTGTCTCACATAGACAAGACTCAAAAATATTCCTGACAACACCCTTTGGTTTGTGGGCTTCTATTTTTAAACCTTAAATCTGGTGTTTTGGGCGCCTGCATTCAAATTATTTCAGAATGAGAAGAGACCATAATTAAACAAGAATGAGGAGCAGAGGCCTTTTTTGTTCTCTAGATCAGTGTAGTCAGATAGGACAAATAAAGTGTCGCACGAAAGGTTTCAGTAAATTATATTTTGTGGATTTTATTTTTCATGAAGTTTTACAATGTGAGCAAATTTGTGTAAATTTGTACTTTTGGAAAATTCCACTTTTTGACACTTTCTTTATATGAGAATGAGGGGAAATCCATGTTCATCTGTTTCACACTGCTCCTCACTTAGCATTCAGTGCAAAGATTTAGTGTTGTGCTGGTGTTTGGTAATTTATTGAGCTATTCATAAAGTGAGTCGTCACATTCTTCATTTCAGCAACATACCCTTGTTTCAAAAATAAGATTTTTTTCCTTAAAAAAAGGTTGAGAATATGATTGTAACTGAAATTCCAATGTATTCAAAAGAAAGTTTTCTGTGTGGGTTTTTAATACGACATAGTTTTGAAGCCAAAAATAAAATTCAGGGTAAAACATGCAGCACAATGAAAAAGTTCACCCATTATCCAGATTTGTTTGCCTGTTTCTGATAATTAAACAAATGTTATTTAAATACAAATAGAATCTAATTAAATACAAAATGTTCTTTTTAAAGATGCTTTCCTTTATAAATGGGGGTGGGGGCTTTAACATTACCCAATGTGAATGATAAAACACAAAAACTGAAGAAATCATTAAGTGTGTAAATATGTTTCACAGCGCTGTACATAAATACACGCGCACGTAAAGCTACGTGCACAAACCTAATTTTCACCTTTGTTTTTAGCTATAAATGGATGTCAACACGTCCCTTTTTAGTCAGGTGATGATTTGTTACCCCAACATGTCATAAACATGAGGAAATAAACAGCAAACAAGAAGCACGATTCTATCAGCCTCTATCATTATAATAATAAAGTTGTGCATGCTCATTTGTGAGCACAAAAACCAATAAGAAATACAGAGAAGGATATTTTGCTTCCAAAATTTTAGACAATAAAAGTTGGCTTGATCTCAGAAGGAGTCAATCTATATTTTTGGACTTTTATTTTGAATTTTTCAAGGATTTAATCAACCAGCAACTATGAAGTGCCAAGTATAAAAAAAATTAAAAGAAATGTCATACATTATTAAAATCCTAGGTACAAAATTTCTGCTAACATTTTGTTTTTGTCTCACTGTTGTTAATTTTTATGTTTGAGTGCTAAATGTTGTGGTTAAATGAAAAAGTTGACACTTAAATTTAAATTGGAACACAGACTTTGCCATTGGTGCGCAGCTCTTGTTATGACGTCATCATCCTGCAACGAAAGTAACCGCTAACACTGCTAGCACTGCTAGCATTGCTAATTGTTGCTAACGCTTCCCTACAAGACATCAAACGCACACCATTCCAAAATTCTTAAACATAAGCTTTACTATTTATATATATATATGTAACATTTAATTGTACATTGAATAAAAATTATCAAAATGTTAAAGAAGTGAGCTTTATAATGAAAATATATTGTGACATTTTTAAAACATTTTATTTTACACACACACCCCATAAGCAACATGTTTTTGTGTTGAGTTTGAAATGTATAATTTTCTTTTTTGTTACGTTAATATTTCCACATTTATTTAGTTCACTGTTGGCTTTATGGCCACCATTATCGAACACAGTTTTGTTTGGCCAAATATGAGGTGATGTTGAGGACAAACCTAACCTTCTAACCTTTTAGCATTAGGCACTGATTCCTTTAAGACGAGCTAGGCTCTTGTTATAGTCAATTTTCTTGTCAAAGAAATTTCCGTGTTTTTGTGTTTTCTGTCTTAAAACTAGCTTCTTCTATTTACTATAGATCATTTTACCCTGTTCTTTTACACAGCTGCTGTCAATTGCTTATTACCAAAACATTATTATGTTTAATTTCCAGATTTTTTTTATTGCTTCCTTTGGTTTCTTTGACTCAGTCCTGCCTTGCATCATATTTGTTTTACACTTTGATTTGGTTTTTGACAATTTTTTGGATTTCTTTCACAGCAGTGTCTCTTAGTTTTGTTTTGGTTAAAGCAGATTGGGTTGTCTCTACACCCACCTGCCTCCTGTCTGCTTCTTGTGTATTTGGCTCCTGCTTTTCCACAAACTGTGGAACAAAACCGTTTGCACTGCTTGCTTTGTGATGATGGGGGAATTTGCATAAAAATCACACATTAAATTAGGTCTTAAAAACTGATGCTTCTAGTCAGATGAAAGTGATTCAAATTGTTTCCTATTTTATTATTTCTGCAAGTTTTATGTTAGAACCTCTTCATCAGGTGAGCTGCGAGATCATTAAATCAGTTGTAAAAGTTGGCACATGATTTATTGTGGAAAATCTCAGCGTGAAGGCTGAAAATGAATATGTCACCTGTATAACTGAAGCAAGCACTGCTTCCATAAATAATAGGGACATTTAATGTTTTTATCATACACAATGAAGCACAATTAGACCAGATTTACTACAAACAGATAGGGTCTACAATATAAAATCTCACAGAGGCACCTTATTTGTCTGAGCCAAAGTCTGCAGTCACTTTCAGCGCCTGCAGTCTTCTTCCGGTAAGTGAAAGATTTCTGATTGACCCGTGAAGGTCCATTTTATACAGCATGTCCGTTTCAAGGTTGAGCTTTTGCACTTTGTTCTTCTGTGCACAAATCTCATTTTCTCTTAACTCCTGCCTGATCCACTCTCTGGAGAATGAGCCAGTTGGATCTTAAGAAGCTTGGATCATAGCAGAGATAAGCGCTTGGAACAGGCAACAATTTACAGAGAGGATTAATATTCAGGATGTGGTTCGGTGGTGGCCCTGATGTGCAGTCTCCTCTGGGGGATAATACACGTATTGATCTATGTAAAAACATGATTACTGAAAACAGTTATAAAAACAAATCTGAAATGACAAGACAAGAAAGAAGGAGCAAAATTAAAAATAAAAAAGCTACACAGCATAAAAACACTAAAACTAAAAAAAACATTCACGTATTTCTTGTTTCATGCAATATTTTGCGAACAGCCAAAAAGGAACAACTTCAGGAGGCAGCATCACGGTTTTAAACAAAGACGTTGCACAATATGTTGTGTTCAAAGTATGTGTGAATTCTCAGCTACTACCACACCTAACTTTAGCTCAATATCTGTAAAGTTAGCTGAGTCATCTTTTCGTGTTTTCTGAAATATGCATCATGTGCTCTCTGAACTGTTTTGTCTCCTTGTTTATGTTTCTGATTTAAATCATTTTAAATGAGATTTTGTAAGTGTGTATTTTAATGATGCCACTGGTGTTGTATGAAAAATTGTTTGCGTCAGTTCTGTTGTGATTTTTCAAGCTTTCTGACTTTTCCTTTTGTGTTTTATGATTTTTTTTTAATATAGTGACACACTTTCTCTTTTCCTTTCAATGTAATCCTTTATGTTTAACCTCAGGGTAGTAGACACTGTCCATGTAGACTACTGGTAAGAAAAATCAGGGGTCGTGTTTAGTCTCAACATGTAGCTGCACCCCCACACTCACACCCTCCTCCCTTCAGTCTCTCACGCACTCTCGCCACCTGCTTCTTGGCAGTCGAACACCGTAACTACTCAACAAATTGCCGTCCAGCCTGCTGTAGGCCCGCGTGCATTATGTCTTAGTATTCCAACGACAGCTTTGAATTGCTTATGAGGCACTTTCTCTGGAGTGATCTGCTTGCACATGCAAGCTCCGATCTCAGTGCAGCAGCAGCTGAGTAGGGAAACCGTGGAAATAATTGTCTGTCTTTCCTTGTTGGCTGCTTTGACGTCTGGCGAATCCCTCTGTGGGGCACTAACAGAGCTGTTTGAAGTCTCTGTCAGCATAGTGGCATAGCACAAACGTGCACTACATGCTAGTTCACATCTGTGTTGCATCTAGCTCGCTACACTAGCAAGTGGGCAGATTTGGGGAGGGGGGGGCTAGAGAAAAGTGCCAGGCCACCTTTAATAGCCGCAAGTCTGACCCCAGCAGATGGACATGATGGTTCCTGAATGTTTGTTTTGCTTAGCAAAATATCATCAAGGAGTTTCCTTTTAAAAGAGGGTAAATGTCCAGACAGTCCACTCTGTTACCTGTGAAAGTGTATATATGTATGTGTGTGTGCCTGGGCGATAAATTTGTACTTCTTTATTTGAAAGCAAACAGACAATCTACAGTATGAAAATGTGAATATGTTTTTATACTTATTGGTGTTTGCACCCCTGTATTATTGTTTTGGTAGACACGTGCAGTATTAATGAAAAACTCACGTAAATAAAATCAGCTCACAGCTCACCACCGACCGATGGATGTGTGTCGACAGTTTACTCAAGCAAAATATAAAACCTTCTAATAAATGTAATTGAATATATGAAACTCTTTTAAAAATATTTATTATTCACTAAAACGACAATAAATAAATGTCATCAAAAGCCCATTTTTTGTTCATTTTCCTCAGTGTTATAATAAAAAAGCAGATTCTTGTTTTCTAGTTTTACAGTCATATATGGGCAATTAGAAAAAAAAGGTAATGCATCCTATCCTTGTTCTCTGACACACCTTACAACTGGAAAACCCATAGCATAATATTTGAGTGGAATTTTTAGGACAGTAAAACACTTTTAGTGTCACTTGCTACACTTTGAAGCAATTTGTTTTGAGTTTATTGAGTTTTCTTCTGCACACATTCATGTTTGCGGGTGTTAATATCCAACCCTCCTCTGCAATGACAGCAAACAACACAGACTGTAAAGTATTTGGAAGAGTACTTAGAGTATCTAGTCGAGGATTGGTCAAAATATTGTAAGTTAATACCTCAAAATTTAACACATCAATTACAAAATATTCAGAGCAAGTCCATGTTTGTGGTCCTGGATCCCAGTCATCTCTGTGAATTGGAGCAATCAGTTTAGCTTCCCTCTCTTTGCATTTTGAAAGTTGTATTTAAGTAATGCGTATTAAGTAAAGTATGTATTTAAGCTGATCTTTTTATGCCACTCAAAGTGTGGAACGTCATTTTGATCCCTCTTTGTAAAAAGTGACAGAATCATTTAGAACAAGATCTGCAAGGTGACAAAAAAATGGTGGTGAGTTCACCCCAGGATATTTGCTTTTCCACTACCTGTCCATTACAGAGGCCCCGGTTCTAAGCTCACCTGGAAAAGTCAACAAGCAGAACATAATCCAGGTGGAAAAAAAAAAACGAAAAACGTTCCCATCGGGTTATCTGCTTTAGCCTTATGTCACTCAGTGAGGTAGACAGACAGCAGAGAAAATGCTTCATTTTGTCCACTCAAGTGTCACTAAGTGATGGATGCCTCTGGAGTGTGTCGGTCTGCAGTTGTGCCTCTGCCTGAGGGGTGAATGTGAAAAGCTCCAAGGGTTTTTAGCGCTGCTTTTCACAGCCACCGTGGAGATGCCTGGTGAGGTCGCAGAGGAGTAAATTTATCCCACAGAGAGTGGGGACCTCGGTTTGAGGGGCCTCTACGTCAGATGTGCCGTTCTCACCATTCTCTGGAGGACACCTTATTTTAGACTGGTGAAGGGCAAGGAATAGGCCTAACGCTATAATGGATTATGGGATTTTCTATCCATGTAGTATAGAGATGTTTTGAAGTGTCTTATCATAGTTTGTGTTGTTGCGGCTGTAGTAGCGTCCCCTCCCCGCTGACATTATGCTCCCTGCCTCTCCGGTGGGACTGCAAACAGTTATCACAATCAGCGAAAATGCCACCTAGTGTTGTCTCCAACTTGCTAAATGCTTATTACATCTTCCCTGAGTCACAGCAGACCATATGGCAGGTGATAAGATTTACAAAAAAATAAAAATATAAACAAACTCCCAGCTTCCCTGTAGATAGACTGAAAAATATGATGAAAAAATTGCACAGAGTTTGATTCACTGGGTTCAAATGTGTGATTAGTGCCGTCTTCGATCCAGACTACTGATGTTGATCAAACACAGCAGCTAATATTTTGTCTTTAGCGAGGATAAATAAAAGCCTGGATAAGCAAGTTTGCTGAGTAAATGATGTTTATAATGACTGCCCTGGGTGTCAACTAATGCGCCCAGGGAGATGGAGGTTTTGGTGATCCTCATCTATCTAAGAAACCCCCACCACCCGCCTCCCCAACAGAGATGATTATTTGCAGCTAAACTTCTGCACGGGTGGGTAATAGGATTGCAACCATGCTGTTCTCTTGGTAGATAAGACCCCCGATGGTGTCTGTGACCTCTTCCCCAGTCAGGATAGACAGTCACATGCATGGCGTCATGACAAGACCGATCGTGGGTGTGGAGTTCAAAGGTAATGAAAACAAGAGATGCAAATAAATGTTGAGATGGTTAACCAGGATATACAGCATGTGTGCTTGGAAAATTCTCAATTTACTGAGTCACAAACATGTTAAACACAGTTTTGTTTAGACCTGTAATTAAAAACAAATTTTAGCGATCTCATGATAGTGCTAAATAGAATCTGATCTCCCTCAATGTGCATTAAAAACTATTTTAATTTTCCATCAAACCACTTTCAGATGTAGTGTGGACTCATTTTATCCAGATATATCTGGTAGTCTGAACATAATCTGTCCTGAGCCAAGATGTGGGACATCGTACTGAACTGACATGTAGTGGATATTTCCTGATTAATAATAGTTAAACAATGATCCTTGATAATAAACCTGAATACATATTTTCAGATTCTGATTACCTTTGTCATTCAACATCAGAGATGCATTGTAAAACAGAATTATGTTGCATGTTAGATCACAAACAGAACCAGCTAGATAAACTATATATAAAAATATATTTTCAAATGTAATATATATATATTGTATATATTAAAATTAAAATATATAAAATAAATTTAAAATATATTATCTAATGTCCCTCTGGGATCATCCATCCATCCATCCATTATCTGTACCCGTTTCTTCCTTTAAGGGTCACGGGGGTCACTGGTGCCCATATCCAGCCGTCACAGTGCGAGGGGCGGGGTACACCCTGGACAGGTCGCAAGTCCATCACAGGGCCCCTCTGGGATCAATAAAGTATTTTTGAATTGAATTGAATAAAAGAAGAAGAAAAGAACAATACAAAATAAAATAGAAAAGGAATAAAAAACAGATTTAAAAAAGTGGGAGACAGTGTGTATCTAGTCAAAAACAGGTAGATAAAATAATATTATAGTCATCAGTTCTTTTAAATGTTCAAAAGTCTGGTGGTGGGCCTTTCTTCTTGTTTTTTTTAACTAAATGAAATGTCCATTTGTCAGGATTGTATTATTCTACATGCATTGTGTTGTTTGGATGAGTTTCTCATTAGTTTCCTGTTTGTTCTGATTGTTTTTGGACCCACCTTGGTCACAGAATGCTATTATGTGCTGTATCTAAATCTGAGCAATGTTAGTTGCTTATACTGTACATGCACCCAGTTAAACACAGAGCGGATGTTAAATTCACTGTGAAGCTGTGGATTTTTCCAGCTGAAAATCTTGACTGTTTTGACACAGAGCTCAGAGAAGTCACTAATCACTTCATACTGTATGTGTCTTTTTATCTCTTACATCGCAGCCGTTAGGTATTTGCTCTAATCAAGACATAAGTACTCAAATGTGACTTTTAAACCTCTAAATGTCGAAATCATAATATAGTTGTTGCTCACTGGCAGCTCTCTGTGTGATGTGGCTGTGTGTGTTTCTGCATACAGCGCAGGTAATTTATATCCAATTGACAAATCAATTTGAGGTGCCCAATTTACGAGGTGGATGTCAGAGTTGACCACTCGCAGCCAAACCACCTGAAAGGGATTCACAACAAATTTGTAAAAACAAATCTGAACAGTTTCTTTGAGTTTGAACAAATGCAGCTTTCGAGATCCCTATTTGCCTTAGTCAACTTGTGCTTCAACTTCTGCAATCAGCTTGTTGCAAAGTGTGTGTGTTGTAATTTCCAGACTTTTAAGTAATTCTTTCCCCCCAGCTTCAGCATGAGTGAAGCTCTGCTGTTTGTGTCAAGAGTTTATTTACTTTCATAACTGCTGATAAATAAAACACAAGGTAATTATTTGATAACCTTTTATAATGTCCAGCAATAGATACATTTTATTGAAAGCTGTAATCTGTTTTTCATAAAATTTTGTTTAAATTCAGTTTTGCTATTTCTAAAATATAAAATTCTAAAGGCTTAAGGCTTTTTAAAAATATTATTTTTATTTTTGTTTAAATCTTCCACATCCTAAAATATTGTGGCTTCTTTTGTCGTTGTTCTGAAATTGTTGTGAAATTGACTTGCCCCTTGTTCAGTTTTGGAAATTCGTCCCACGCTGTAATGTTTCGCAGTTTGTAGCCACAGAGGAATTCTCCGTTTGAACACTCCGCTTTTTTATCTTAAAGTGCATCTGATGTCAAGTTGTCTTAAAAGAAGACATCAAATTACCTTCCCGGGGAGTCGAAACTCCGATTCCCACGATGCTTCCTTTTGCTCCTCATCAAGCACTCAAGCAGCAAAATAATCTCCACGTGGATTTTCATATTGGGCGGAAGTGTGGCACAGGCTTTTTAAAAAAAAGCTCCAGAGCGACTTCCAAATGAGGCACAATACAGGTAAAAGCCAGTAAATTAGAATATTTTGAAAAACTTGATTTATTTCAGTAATTGCATTCAAAAGGTGTA
>JARVJO010000165.1:11226251-11239189 GCA_031762555.1 Cynodonichthys magdalenae | reverse complement strand
CGTCCACCATTGACTTTGCATGTAAACTGGCTGCTTCCGCTGCTCAAAACGCGTCCGGTGTGAACCCAGCTTTACTGAGAGGCAACAGTGCTAATCACTAAAGGGCCCACTGTCATAGATCCGAAGCCGTACATTTGTAGTTATTCAGCGTTTGTTTTCACACACCTTTCATAGCCCCTGAGAAACACCCCACAGAACTCCTGGGAAACCCCTCCTGCTGCGGTACAAGTTACTGCAGTTTCTTCCCGCTGGAGTCTACACCCAGGGTAGTGGAGGTGGTGTGAACCTGAGATCCACCGTTGTTCGCCCACATATCTATCATGGTTAAATTTCCACACTTTTCTGCAGACAGATTCCTCCTTGCAAAACATCTCTTTTATAAGTTTTTGGTCATTTGACCATCTTTATAAATGTCTGTTTCCGTGTACAACAGTCAGTTTCTGGAAGCAAGTAGTTTTTTGTTTTTTTTTTTGGAAGGGAGTAGTTGAAGCAAAATGCAGCATCTGAGCGATTTCAGCATAAATGAATACGTCCACAAACTTCTGACCAATCACACAGTAAGCTCTTATGCAGAGGGGCGTGAAAAGTTCTCCCGGAGGGTTGCAACAAGAAGGGGCGGAAGACTCGAAGCTGCGAACAAAATGAGGCAATATACGTCACGAAACTGTGACAAAGATACGATTTTGGCAGTTCGGACGGAGTATGTGGAGGCCGTTAGCTCTCATCTGTTATCGCCGTTTGCTTTTCTGAACGGTTCATATATTAAATGTAATCAAATCTTTGTGTAAAGATATATTACATAAATCATAAAATGGATAAAAGATCAACAAAAACAAAAAAACAGGACTTGGCAAACAACATCCAGCTGTGAATCAAATTTTAAAACCAAAGCCAACTAAAATGTATGCAAAAATAAAATAAAATAAAAAAAAAGTGCAGTATAAAGAAGAGTCCACACAAATCATAGGTATATATCTATATATATGTATAGATTTCTTCATTTATTTTAATATATAAACCCACTAAAAGTTGTAAATACAACTTTGAATGAAAGGCACAGGAAAAATCAGACAATGCTGATATAATACTCAAAGAAAATTACAGTACAAAAGTGGACAGCTAGTTACGCATGAACAAATCTCTCGAGATTGATTTCTTTTCATACTGAAATACATTTGACCAGGGGCGGGGCAAAAATATATCTGACACAACAAATGAGGTTTAAGGGTTTCAACAGATGAAATCCATCAGCCAAACATGTTTTTATTGCTTTTCCTAACTGACAAGGGTCAGGTCAGCCTTACAGGTCATGTTGAAAACTGGGGGGGGGAAACAAGAGAACAACAAGAAAAAAGCAGCAAATGTGCTTTCCAATTTCCCCTCTGAATGAAGTGGTTAAGTGGCTCATGTTCATTTAATTATTGGCCGGTCTTATTTTCTGTATGACACAAATTTCCACTTGTCATTTTACCATCTTAATCACAACATCAAAATGGTTGACTTACAAAGAAACAAAAAAACAAAAAAATAAACATTTGAAGCCATAGACAAAATTGTTTTTTCAAGTTATTTAAAAAGGAACATAACTCATAAACCATGAGCAAAATGAGCCTGTATTTGTTATTATGCTTTAATTTGGTGGTCCACTGAGTGTAAAATCATCCCAACCTCTAAGTGGTGCTTGGTGTTTAAATATTGAACGGAAATTTCTGGGCTGCAAAATGTAAAAGCGCAGGTCAGAGTCCACTTTCTGGTGCAGGAAAGTCATTTATGGATATCTTCATTCCCTTTTTATCCATCGACCTGACAGAGCTTATTGCATTCAGCAGCAGTGGGACGAGTCAGACAATAGCATTCATTTATCAATTACTGGTATTTAAAGAGAACGGAGCTTTGTGGGGGCAGTACAATGTGGGTTTTATCTTGTAAAAGTCAATTTAAAAAAAAAAAAAAAGTTTTGCATCACTGTTGAAGGAAAAATGTTAACTGGTCATTTATCAATTCTGCTGCAGGCTGACGAAGCAAAGGGAGTTGTAATTTATCTATGGCTATTTTTGTTTTAGATGCCCCTGGATTTGGTTCTTTGGGGACAGAATATCAGTACCCAAGCTTGTCAGCTCATAAAAGTTGTGTTCCTTTGTAGAACTCTGGTGGGAAATGACTGGAGAGAAAGGTGTGTAAACTTTGGAGTTCTTATTACAAACAGCCTCTTTGGTATAGGCACATCTGCATTAAGGGACCACCAAAGTCCAATTATCGCCTACTTTTTCCCCATGAGCAGCTGTCTTGCCATTTCTGGTTTCTATTAAAGAAATAATAAAAAAAAAAAATCACACATACACAAAAAACGATTGCCACAATCCTGAAACCTGGAAACTGAGTGATTGATTTGAAATTATACTTGTGTAGCTGTCAAGGGTTTTCTTTCTCTCCTGAGTGAAATGCAAACCCCCCCAACCCCCTGCGTTTACTCTACACCTGTTCTAGCCCGGCCTTCCCTGCCGCCCCACAGCAGGAGATTCATGCTACTTCCACCTTCCAGGCAGCAATGCTACAGAAAACAAAAAAGAACAACAACAAAAAAAGCCATGGCACAGCAAAAAAATGTGCACAGCACAACTGACTTAAATTGAGCCCTGAAAAAATAAAACAACAAAAAATACTTCAAAACTGAAAAGGACTGCAGTAAATCTGAAACGTGTTAAGGTTTATTTTTCTACATCAAAAATGTTCTGACGGACATCATCAGGGCTGATGCTGCTGCTCGGATGCTCCGGTTTACGTTAGCCTGACTCCAGTGAGGGATGCGTTTAGCAGAGCCCTTTCTAATCTCAGACCTCGAGGAGGCAGCCCACCCTCAGAGCCGAAAGGTTACTACCTCCATCACCTCTCTTTTCTGGCTCTAGCAGGAATTTTTGTAGTGCCATACCCTTCCTACACAAAGGAGCAAAGTCCAGGTAAAACGTAGAGCTTTAACAATTCTGCTTTGAAGTTTGAGTCTCACACTTCATGATGCAAGACTCAGCACCCTCTTGCTCCATTGCACAAAGGCAGCAAATGACATCACGTACATGAACCAGGATCCCAGGAGTCCGGGGATAAAGAGTACAAAATTCAGTCTAAGTGCGTCAGGCTAACGCCAACTCCATGCATTACCTAGCCATGGCAGAGGACGAGGCAGCAGCTAGCCGTGTGAGGTGTTCACGCAGTTCCCTAGCCGCCTGAAAGCGGCCATAGCGCTTTTTGGGTTTGGTGCACTCATCCAACAGAGCATCAAGCTGTCCGTCTTTGGCTACGTGGGTGGGCGGGTCGTGGAGGAGGCCTCCGGTGGTGCCCCGCCACGTAGCATATCTCGACAGCAGGTTCTGACACACAGCATAGTAATTGTGGTCCACAGTGACCCTGGAACAAAGCGAGTCTTTTGAAAAAGACAGGCAGGCCTCCCTGTCGCACTCCTCGAACCGGCTCTCGTACCATACATCGTAGCTCTCTGGCTTGTCTGCAAGTAGATAAAAACAAAAGGTAAATTAAAAACTTGTCACAAATAAAAGTTGTATTGTATCAAACTAAGACAGGAAACTTTTTTATATCGGTTTGAGCTATTTATTACTGTAAAAATCACCTCTCCTAGCAGCTGACAGGATCAACACAACACTTATAACTTTCTACGGCCACGAAGAAAAAATACTTTTCCGAAGCTCACAGCCAAACAACAATCTACTGTTTCTTTTGACAGAAATGAACCCCTTTCTTGATATACCGAGCAAATAAAATTCTTTCTCCAGCTCATTTCATTCTCTTGTTTTTTTTCTCCTTGGAGGATTGGGTTGGGAAACGAGGGAGGCAATAAAGAAAGAAAAGGGGGAAAAAAAAAAACTGGAACGATGAGAGAGCTATTGGTTTGTGCATTAAAAGCAGATCAATATCACTGTAGGGATACGGAGGGTAGGGGGTGAACCCAGAGGATGCAAACACATAATCAGTGTATCAGCGTTGTAATGCACTTCTCCTCTGGCTCATCAGAACAACTCAATCAAACATCCAGCATTGGCCTGTTAGTGAGGGGCCCCACTGCGGGCTCCCCAAAGAGGAGGGGCACATCAACCTCAATCAGTGAGGGTGATGAAGATGGATACATCTGTGTGCCACAAGAGCACACCGACACATATAGAGATGTACACGAAAAAGCAGCAAGGTGAGGTGAAAGCAATTAATGCTCCGGAGCTGGTTGTGCATCACACCTTGGCACTGATTGACAGATGGCATCGGGAGGGTGTCCTGTTTTTTTTTTCCTGCCACTCGCACTGACGAACAGTCACAAAATTACACCCACACACAAAAATACACACAGCAGTCAGAGCACCTAAAAAGAAAAAAAAAAGGCTGGGATGAACAAGTTCATACTCAAGGACGAGGATGAACACAGCAAAAAAAAAAAGTAATTTGGTACTCCACTAAAAGTTGAAAGAAAGTTATAGGGTCTATTTATTTTCCTCCTCCAGGTCTGGGTATGAAAATACGAGAACATTTCCAAAGCAAACTAAATCATTTTCAATTCAAATGAGCAGAGCAGGAGACGAGGCAGGACTGCCTAGTCTCACTTGTGTCCTGAGTATCCGGTACCTTCCATGTTAAGGAGCTCTGATTGGACTTGTATGCATTCCCCTCACTCCTCTGCCTTCACAAGGCTACACAGAGAAGGGACACTGGGCCTGAAATGCTTGTTAGCATAGTCTTACTGTTGAAATTCAAAAGCACAAGTCAGTTTTAAGAATGCATGCCAGTGTTGAAGTGGTTCACTGAATACAAGAGGAAGAGTGGCAGCATGTGTGTTTGCATATGTGTGAGATTGTGTCGAGGTGAAAGAATAACTTACATTTGTTTTGCAATGGACGAAGGCAATAAATAAATAAAAAATCCTTGATGAGGGCATACTTTTTTTTTGGCACCACTGTACTTTGCAAACAAAGGGCACAGCTCATCTTGAACATGTTTCATCTCTCTGGAAGCCTTTGCATCCATATGGATGATTCTAATAAGAGGGTGGAACTGCACATATTTGATTTACAAATCAATTGGTTTCAGTTCAGACCAATGACTTTCACATCACATTTCTGCTCGTTTTCAATCTCAGCCTCTAATTGTGGGGATTGGATTCTTCGTTTGAGGAGCCTTGGGAAGTTGCCGCGGCCGTTTCCTACTGCTGTTCAAGGCACGGCCATGACCTAGTAATACTCATTACTGCCATGATCCCTCTTCTTCCTGCTGCGTCGCGGCACTTGGCAGACACACAAACAGATCTGAGGCACACAAACATGCAGGAAGCGAATAAACTCTAGGCTTATTCTCTGAAAGGCCAGGGTAAGCAGCTTGAGTTGTCAGGCTCTAAATGTCTCTGCCAGACAAAGGGAGGAGTCTCAACCTGGATTGTGCTTCAGGACTGGCAAAGGCTTTCAGAGACAGGGTGGAAAATTGCTGCTTTTGGCAATAAAATAAATGGGCACACTTCTGAGCATGGCGCTACACACCAACATAATCACATAGGAAATGAAGCAAAGATTCAAGAGGGAAAAAAAGGCATGCTGGAGTAACTGGACATGTACACCACTTTGTGCTTCTCTGTTGTCAGATCTTGTAATTTGGCAAAACGACACTATCTCAGGATAAATTCATCACAAATGCACACTCTCCTTCACATACAAACAGTAGTTCATATCTGTCACAAGGCACAGTGGTGAAACTTCAACACCTAGCAACACCAGTTTATCACTTTAATAGGATTTCTTTTAGGAGGAGGACAAATCTAAGGGCCCAACGAGGTGGTCGTTGCTCATGCTCTCTCTCTGAAGTGGCCCCTGGAAGAGGGACCGAAGGGAGGAAAACAGCCTTGCTGAGTGTGTGATGTATAGCTTTCTTGGACCTTGTTACGAGGTTTATTCTGAGAGGCAAAAAATCTAGGGCAGCAGAGATGGCTCGTTATCTGAACAATCTTTGCTTTGAAGGGGACGAAGTGTTAGAGGCAGAAAGGGTGCTGTACGAGTATATTCTTAGAAGAGAAGAGACTTCCAGCATATGCAAATTTGCCTGTAGCTGTGAGTCCCTAGAGGCCTTTCGTTAAACCTTCATCACTGCCTGATGTGTCTCATTTCTAGAAAATCCAAACAACTTACTGGACTAGTAATCGTATCAAGTTTATTACAATTTTACTTGATTATATTATATTATTATTATATTATTTTTTTACTTTTTCTGTAAGAAACTTATGACAGGGACTGAGATTTGGCACTTAGCGGTTAATAAGACCTCTGAGTAGACTGGCATACGAGACTGGAAATTTCACCCATTATTCTGTTCGGCACCCTTGCCCTCTTTCCTCTTCTAAACAAAATAATGGCACACCTACTTCCTCGTCAAAGTCCTCACCTTGCCTCAGACTTGTCCCCCTCAATCTCTGCCTTTGAGCTTCCCTCATCCTCTCTCTGAAAAGGTTCTGATTGGTCCATCTGTGTCCGCAGCTACACCATCTAAATCAGCTGCAGCTCCACATTCAAAAATCGCCTCATTATTTTGATTTAAAACGCTGACTGACAAAACTAAACGCTAAACACACTTAACTACCTCTTAACTATAAAATCTAAACATTCTAAATCTCTCAACTCTAGTTACTCAGACATGCTTTCGCATTGAATCGATTGCCGTCAAACTTCATTCAAATTTTGTGTCTTTTTTTCCTTCTTCTTGTAGATTATTTTTGAAATTAGTCAAATAATTTCAGGCCTCAGCCAGAAAGGAGGTTGGCAATTTTTGTGTTTGTTCGGTGGGGTTGGGGTTAGTATTTTATCCATGAATCCACCCGTCTTTTGCTGCCTCGTGCTGCAATGCGCTTATGACAAATGTAAAAAAAAAAAAAAAAAAAAGAAAAAAGAAAAAGAAAAAACTTATTAACGTAAATTATTTATCATAACTCTAGTTTTACTTAGCGTATAAAAGACAATTTAATAGTACTATAAAGCAAGTATTAAAATAGTATTAAATAGTTTAAGTCTCTTCTTCTTTTAACACAAACTGAAACAGATTCTTGGAGAAGGTGCATCTTTCCCAATGACTAGGATGTGTCTGATTGTCCAGGGACTTCAGGGGTTAATCGTCATAATTGTTATTGGCTAAATGCCACAATTAATTTTTATTATTTTTTTTGCCAGCATCCCCCAACCCTTGACGTGACACAAAACTTTACAGGATAAAATGAAGAACTAACAGAAAAAGGCTTACACCGACATGGACACAGAGCATTTGTGATAAAGAATTGATAGACATCAGCACTCACTCTGCTTTATCAGCCTTTTGTCTGCCACCAGAACGTTTTCAGCGTCGACAATGATGACTTTTCCGTCACGAGGGCCGACTGCAAAGTTATCAAAGCTGACATCAAGCAGGTACAGGGCAAAGTCAAAGTCATTATTGGTGAGCTGCTCGGCAATGTCCATCAGTTGCCGTGCCAAGTCCACTCTCTTCTCCCACGGTGCATTGTAGTAGCTCCACAGCTCCTCGCCTACGTAGTTAACAGCTACCATGCGCCCACATGCTCCCAGGTACTTGGCAAATGGCCACCCTTCATCTGATGGAAAGCTCTGGGAAGAAAAATGTGAATAAAATAAGTCAGGCTGTGTACCAAAGTTGGCGGTTTAAGTAACAAATACCCTGGTGGCTTTGAAAAGTAAATTCTAATACATGAATAGAAAGAACCTTCACAGTGACAGAAAACATCTATTTAATTTGTACTGAAATACAGTTCTGAAAACAGAGGAGAGATGAAAGAGGAAAAAAATCCCAGACACAAAACCCAATGATACTGGATGCAGCCTTAGGTAATTTTTGATTTACAATTCTAAGCACAATAGCTGAAAATCTGCCAGAGAATCACGTGAAACAGAGCCAGCTTGGGGTAGAACGGATTAAATTTAATAAAAGCAAAGAGCCAGTTGTGCTTAAGCCCTACAGCTGTGAGCTGATGTTCGCTGCTCTACTCAGTGGTTCCAGAGAACTGATAGGAGGTGATTTGTGGCAGCAGCAGTTAGCAGAAAAGCCACGTGTTGTGATCCAACAACGAGGCGTTTTGACTGTTTTGTGGTGCTGGTTAACCGGGTTAATGCAGTTTGGGCATACTGACAAGAAATCACTGCATATTATAGGTTAAAACTGATTAATAAAGCCAAGATAAAACAGCTAGAGGCAAGTGCCATCACTGGAGCTTTCTGATACCTTCATATCTTTTTTTCCCCTCACATTTAGTGAGGTTAAACAGAAACAAGCCTATCATAATAATCTTCTGCAATCACTCAAAGTCAAGTAGTAACATCTATAATGCAAATTCAGACAAGAGATGTAAGCTTTTATAAAACAGCTGCATTTTGGAAATGCTGCAGGCTGTTCTTTCACCCTTTTCCTAGATTTACTTCTAAGTTCATTATATTGTCACAAGCTGTTACAAAGGCTGAATAAATCAATGGGAAATGACAGAACAAATACAACTTTTGTGCAGATGCAAATGATAAGATGTTCCTGTCATATAAAATAAACCCTCTGCGAACGAACCCAATTTTTTGTATAATAAACACCTGCCATATGCTAGCTTAATGACAGCCCACAATTTCTATGTAACAAATTTCTTCAGGGCTGCCATATTTGGCAGACAGCCGGCAACAAGATTCAGACAGACAAGTAGGGACGCTCGTGTTTCCCAGCAGCCTCAGGTACACCACCTCTCTGAAAGCCAGCCTCATCAGGAACATTGCAAAGAAAACTCCTACAACACTGCAGGTAAAGTGTGAACTATTATGACTGTAGCGTACCACTCTCCTCTCTTGGTAATTCAATATTTTACCAGCTTTCAATTTCTGTTGAGAGAGTGAAGGTTAAATATGCATGGCTGCCCAAACTTCTTCAAACTTTAATGGAATACAAATTATTTACAGACATATGTGTTAACCAACCTCTCCAACACTCTTCACTTGCCACGTAGGGGTTGTATATCAAACATAACAGCTGGACCACTACCATATAAACTTTCAGGCATTGTTGAGGCATTTCATTTCAAGCAATTCTTAAGCTATGCTGTACACAGTGCAGCAACTAAATGTAATTCCATGTATATGAAACAGTGAGTCAAAATCATGAAAGAAAACAAGCTTTGACAGTGTGTGATTTGTTTATGTGGTATTAATCCATAACTCAGCCGTGTCTCTTCCTTCATTGGGTTTTAAAGGGGTACAGTGATGAGCTGTACGTGGTGTTGGTTGAATCCATTTCCCTGAGGTGACCTAATCAATTGTGGGCAAGACAAAAGTCTGTCCACAAGGCAGAACTTGCTTCCTCCAGCCTGTCTGTCTCTTCCTGTCATTCTTGAACTTGTCAATGACTCATTCAAACTTAAAAAAATAACTAAACTTATTACACTTATCCTACATTTTCAGTTGCAAGAAACCTTGCAGGGTAAATGTTTTGAGGAAGTAGACTTGTAAAAAGAAGAACTGTGGACTGACTTCACCCCCAAACAGCAGTTGGATAGAAATAAACTTCAGACTACTGAGATATTGCTTGCCAATAGGCATTAATCCATTAGGGATTTTAGGATTAGAGACCTAATAGGCTAAATATCTAAAATTGCATTCTAATTTCTGAAGTTGGTATAGAACGATTAAGCAGACACTGAGTCAGTTGGCGGTACATCCCCATTAAGCCCACCTACCTCCCTTTGACCCAAATTCAAGCCTTACTCTGCTTTCTGTTGCTGCAAATCTATGCCGCTCCTCGTGTTGTTAAGCAAATGTAGCCCATCTAACGTTATGGCTGAAATAGTTTTATAAAACAGCAGCCTCCCTCTCTCACCCCTGCAGGGCAGATGGACAGGGGTGTTTAGGGAAAAGAAATGGGGGGGCAAACGAGGAGGAGAGAAAATGATGAAGACGATAAACAGAAGAGACAAACAGAGTGTTTTTCACTTCTCTGCTTCAACAGGCAGGGGGAATAAACCAGCAAAGACCTGCCTGCTAAACATGTCTACTTCTTTGTTGTCAGATTGCAGGCCTGAGTTGGACCAAAAGTAGAGCGGCAACAGATTGGGGTGGGTGGGAGGAGGCTAGTGGGGATGGAGTAGCAGAATGAATGCCTCGAGGCTACTTTCAGACACTGTCAACGGCTGTTATGAGAAGGCCTTCAAGTTCGTCTGGCCCTTGTCGACAGTTCTTAACACAGATGTCGCTCATGCGCCGCGTTGACAGGCTTGTTGCTTTGCGTCGGTGTCTTAACTCATACCTTGATGCTACTGTAATGAGCTTCCTAAATTTACGTTTTATATGCAATAAGCCTAAAGGAAAAACCTACTAACAGTGCAGGCATGCACATGGAAGAATGCACCTGAGTTTTAGATTCAAGCTCTGCAATTGCATCGGTTGATAAATACTCCAATCATTCTCCCTTAGCACATTTTAAATGGTTGCTCTGCGGAAGTCATTAACATCCGCAATGAGGCATTTGGATGTGGTGGTGGTGGTAGGGGGGTTATCCTGAAAAGCACAGCCTTATATTACATCTACTGCACTATCTGAGTAGACCGAGGAGGTACACTGTGTGTATGTGTGAGTTAATGCACAGGTGGTGAATTTTACCAGTCTCTTGATGATATGAAGCTATTGAAAACTGCTGAGGGTGCTAAACTGCCAATGACACATCCCAGCAACTTTTACTGCTTTAAAAGGTCTTATCACTTCTTGTTCCTGTCACAGGAAACATTTCATCTTGTGCTTAGCAAAGACTTGAACTGGTAAAATATGATTTTTAATTACTTTTTAAAATGCACGATAATAAAAAATGTGTGTGTGTTTGGGGGGGGGGGGGGGGCAAACACAATCCTGTCATTAAATACAATGTAATGGTAACAGTTAGACCCAGTTGTATCTTATATTTAACAGTTAAACTCGTGCACCATTCTTGCAATGAGGGGTGTGCTTTTCGCCTTTTTCCATGTATCACAACAGACACAGTGGCGTACTCTCGAGGGTGGGGGTGTGCTGAAATGAAACAGGGCCACAGACAAATGGGCCGCCTCTGGAGAAGAGGATGAAACGACTGGAGCGAGAGGCACAAGAACACACACCTGCGCCCTGACATCTGCTGACAAAGGCATGCCCTTCTACTGGACCACTCAGGGGAGGGCGTGGGCGTGTGTGTAAAAGGGTTCGAAAGAGTCCCGTTTGTGTGTGTGTGTGTGTGTGTGCGCCAGACTGTATGTGTCTATGAGAAATGGCTTTCAAGCGCATGTGAATGAGAACATGCAACGTGACCAGGGCTGATAACAACCTCTATTCAGGGGCCGAGTAAACACGAGTGGCTCCCAAGATTATTGCCTTGGCTGGCTTGCAAAGAACACTGGTCCATCAAAACACACACATGCAAACACACAAAAACCTGGTGGACACAGAGCTGTGTTTCAGTAATGCAATATTTATAAGGAGCCAGCAGCATTCCTTCTGCATTCACAACTACTTGGAGCAAAAAAGGAAATTAGTAGTTTGCCACAGATGTGTTTCATGTGAGCATTCTAATAAAGCCCTCAGCAGGTTGTGGTGTAAATTCTCAAGATTTTTTTGTCCTCAGCAATACCCTATTACATCGTGCCGAACAAGTTGGAACAAGACTCATCTATTGAGTCCACAGATCAAACGATAAAGTTAAAGAGGCATAGAGGACAACCGCCGTCACTCAGATTAACAATAATTTAAAAAACCTTTTAAACTTGGCATTGCAAAATGAGCATTTTCTAACCTGTTTTTTACAGAGACTTAGTGCTAAGAAAGAGACATCTGCTTGACAAAACTGGAAGGATGACGTTGCCAGGCGGGACTTAAAAAACACACATTGCTTTTCTGTGCAGCTCTCCCATTGACCTTGTGTGTCTGGACAGAAGTGTGGTGAGCCCCGTCTGGCATTTTGCTGGCCGTTTAAGTTTAAAATACAGTCTCTTAGTCCAAGGCGAGCACTCAGACCCCACAGGGGAGCCGGCGTTTTCTTTAGCCAAGGCACACATGGTGCTACTTCTTTTTTTTTCTCCCTCAATGTGGCTCGTCTCATGCTGCTGCTTCTCCCAACCTTTTTTCTCTTCCTCCTTTGTTGTAACCCCCAAACCTTGAAGACATAGCCATGATTTTGTCTGTTCTTACCATGGAAGTCAGAAAGTGCCTAATCAGAGCTCCAAGCTGAAGGTATGTGCTGACTATGTGTCTAGATTTAGAATACAACATACCATCCCCATCCAGGTATGCACTTCTTCAAAGACTGAAGGCGGGAGTCATGGAAAATTATTGAACAACATTTAAAAACAATAATGTCCTTGTTGTGCATTTGTTTAGAATGTATGGGATCAAAAAGAACAAATCACTAATGAGAAATTAAAATACAGTGTTTAGACATAAGTTCAAATCCTCAGACAAGGAACAGTAATTTTTACCAAGTTAATGAAGAATGCACAAGACTCTGGAACATTGATAGAAATAGTTTAGATGGTTCCAAGTTTTGTAGGCCTCTATATTGTAAGGAGAAGGAAAATAGGATAAGAAATTAGTGTATACGATTAGATGGCTTGAGGTTGCAAACAGACACCGTGTTGCTAGCTGATAGCTGAAACCCTTTGCTGACCTCTAGCTGAACCCTGGCTCATACAGCCACCTCATAAATCCACTCTGTGGGAAGATGAGGAATGTATTAAAGTCACAGGCAGCGGTGTTGACTCAGTCTAGGTGGTATCACCACCCACACAACAAAAACGGAACCCAAGTAAAATTTGGCCTCAGACCTGACGGATGTGGGTTTGAGGCCTACATGAAGGGTTGTACATTTCAGAGCAGCACCAATTATCGGGGGGGGGGGGGGGGGGGCCGCTG
>JARVJO010000165.1:11203991-11215559 GCA_031762555.1 Cynodonichthys magdalenae | reverse complement strand
AAATGGATTTTTTTTCTTTTTTATCTTGAATAATCTTTTCTACGGCTCTTTGTGTTAGACCAGTTTTAGATAATGGTGCACAAGGAAAAAAAGCTTCTTTCAGGCAAAGCCATTTTCTTGACAGAACCTGAGGGTAAACTTCATTACAATATAATGAAGTCAGGCCACACAAGAACATGCTTGATTAATTCCACTGGAAATGTAAAAAAAAAAAAAAAACTAACTACAGAGTAGGAGTGAAAACGACTTGAAACAGAGCTGAGGAATCCGTAAAATGAAGAGGGAAAAGATATAAGCGTCAAATTAATGGACAGCGAGATGAGAAAAAAATTTGAGGTATTGCTTTTGTGATTGAAATGACTGCGAATAGGTTGCTTGAATACAAAAAAGCGGTACTCCCTTTAGTTGGCCGGACACACACAAGCACACAAATATCTCCTCGCAAGATCATCTGCATTACCACAAAGCCCTGCCTAAAGCTCAGGAAAAAGCCTCCGCTGGCCCCATGATTCCTGCCCCGCCTGCCTTGCAGTGTGTGCTTCTTGCTGGAGAGAGAAACTAGTGTTGCCAAGGTTATTGACCGAGAGAGTCAATAATGTTTGATCACAAAAATATTTTTCTGCCACAGCCGGAGTGCCTCAGTACAGCAAACATGTGCACAGTTATGGATAGATGCAAGTGTCAGCGCTGCTCTCACACCTAATGGAAAATTGAGTCTTTGGAATAAAAACAACAATTAACTGTGTCCCCTTAATGAACATTAGTCCATTTATCTTTGGTCTAAACATAACAGGAAAGGTTTTAATAAGAATTTTAATATCTGCTTTGCCCAAAATGATGCAGATAATTAAAAGTACATGCAAAAACTTATTACTGAAAAAAAGTTAAATTATACAGCTGTCTTTTTTTTTCCAGTTACATTATTCTGCTAAAGTTTTAAAAAGTAGCCATTTATTTAAATCAATGGTGATTCAGTTTGCAAAGCAAGTCAGCTAATTGAGGCCACACTTAAACTGATTAAAACAAGCTGAGGTTTTAAAATTAAGGGGGAGAAAATGTGTAGGAATACAACTGATTACCTGACACTTCAGGATTTTTCTCATCTACCTCAAAACTGCTGCTTTGTGTTGAGCATGGAGGTCAAAAAGAGGGAAATATACCGCTTCTGTATGAGCTTTTAGACAAAAAAAAATGTTCCTCCTTCTGAGCAATCAGAAACATTCAAATCAACCACCAGCAGAATGTCTTAAGTAAAACTGGATGTTTTCATAGCTCTTTTGTCAGCTAACCTTGCAGAAAGTCTCTCAAATTAGGCTGATGTAAAAGAGGAATTAATGAAAACTGTCCAATTCTATTTATTAGACCATAAAGGGAAATTCATTAGGAGTCATTATGAGCTTTTGTAACTGCAGTAATACATTTTCCTTTGACAAAAATCAAGGGCACAACTTTGCAAGAAGTCTATTGAATTCTTATTGTCCAGTATATTTATACATTATTATTATTATCATTATTAGTTTTACAATGTGTGACACTTTTTTTTGTCTGATTAAGATTTGGCTTAAACTGTCCTCTACAGTAAAATGAGCAAGTTGGAAAACCTGTTGAGGTAGACCGTTTAAAATAAAAAAAAAAATAAAAAAAACAATAGAGTCAGTTACAAACTGTTAATGTTGCCTCAAGCTAATTATATGATGCTGCAATAATTAAAATTACCCAGCATACAAAAAGATTACGAAATTGCATTTTTATATAAGCCGGCAGTTATTCAGAATTATTATGACACTTCATTGCAGTGTCATCTTGTGTCATTTCCAAATTAGCATTAATTTGGCACAATATTGTTCTCAAGACGAAAACGACTGATTTAAATGCCACTGCAATGAAAATACCTACGTTAATGCGACCCAACATAGTTTCGTTTTAACAAATGTAGAAAACACTCCCGTCATCATCCAGCAGATGTGGGCATCAGATAAGAGCGTTTATTTTAACAATAATATTTGAGGACCACAAACGCATCTTATCAGTCAATCACCTTTGAAGTCGCAACTGTGAGAGACGCTCAAAGTATCAAGTGACTCTTTCACTTGAATGAAACGCTTTAAAATACGAATAAGTTTTGCTTTAATGGGCTATAAATGGGCACGTACACGACCCAGGAAACTGCTCAGCGAGACAGTTCATGTTTGTTAAGGACCTAAGTACAACAGAGACAAAAAAAAACCAAAACAACTGAGTGAAACAAACCTGTGAGACTTTGGCTTTAGTAGTGAAATGATCAGAGCTCAGTTGAAATCATTCTTCAAAGTTGGGGCTTCTGACCAGGCGACTAAATGGTCCTTTTAAATCAACGCCAACATTGTCTTAAGCGAAAGCCGCTTCTTCAAAGCTCGACGAAAATCTCTATATCAAGCGGACTCACACACGGACTTAGACATCTAGCCAGCTAGCCTGCTAGCTGCTGAAATAAACAGTTGGGATGTCGAGTCTTAACTCTTCATATTCCGGATCTTTCTGAGTAGAAGACACGGTCCTCTTCACACAGGACAACAGCGCCTGTGTTGTGTTATAAGGTCCATATCCGGTTGTTAAATACGAGTCCCTTTGTGGTCACATATGTATTTCTTCCTCTATTTGTTCTCTCAGATTGCTACTCACTCCTCTCCCACACCACAATGGGTTCTGTTCAACACCAGCCTCTTTACACGTTACGACATCCGCTCCAGCTTTACGACAGTGGTTGCTAAGCGATTATTCTAATGAGCTCTGAACGCCGCCCCCAGAGCGAAGTTGGTTATTTTTTTATTTCTCCTTTTTTATTTATTTATAATTTTTTGAAATAGTAACATCGTCCAAAACTAAACTATGTAATTATCCCTAAACAGACTGATTAATCTGACAATTCAATGAGTCCAGCGCCAGGCCATTTAGGCTAATTGGACCGTGTTGTGGAGCGTATTTGGCCACTGACTGATTTAAAAAAAAGCGTAGAGCCTGAGCCTAAGTCTGTCATTCTATATTTAAACCATACTGAAATTCAAGCCGTGCTAAATATTTTAATGGTAAAAATATTAATTACAAATAAGCTAATTAGAACGTAAGTATTATCTTTAATTACCTTATGAAAGTGATTCGCTTCCAGTTTGGAATAGCAGGATTCTTTGTTGTCTCTAGTATACTTTGCGTGCATTAGTTTGTACCCTTCGCCATCTGCTGGGAACTGAGAGAACCACCACCAGTCAGTATTTTTATACTGCCCTGACGAGAATACACAGACGATTAAAAGTAATTAAAATATTTAATTTTTACTAATATCTGTTGTCCCCAAAATATATTTAGTCTGTAATGTTATTAATGTTGTTATTATTAGCCGTTCTTTTATAAACATGACAAGCTATTTTCAAAACAGAAAAAGTAAAAATTCCGACAGGTCGTGAAGGTAGCAAGGTTGCTGTTGCGGATGTTGCTGCGGCCGACTTGAAATCACGTTAGAGTCTGAAAAGTTTTGACCTCAAAAGCTTTTCGGAGATGTCGTCCACAGAGAGCCACAGACAGCAAAGTGCGTCATTTGTCCTCGCTGCAGTAAGCTTAGCCATATTAACAATTCTCACCGTGTGGAAGTTAAAACAATTCAAATACAGACTGATAAATGAAACTGGAGGTGCGCTGTTTTTTGGTAAGTAGCTCCTCCACTCATTGCAGTGTGGGTACAGAGCACGGAAACTGCTGCTCAACAACACTTCCTGGACTCAAGGGTTTAATTCATGTGCCAAAATGCTAATTAAATACATTTTTACCACAGTTTTGTGAAATATCCTAGGCTCATTTTTGTATTTTGACTTTATCTTTTCATTTTGTCAAAATGGGAGGCACAGTTTTATGTAGATTAGCATCTTTTCAGTGTTAATTTAGGCTAATTCAGATCACACCAAAGATGCAACTAAAGTAAAATAAGGATGCTGTTAAACATATGTATTTATTTTTACAGACAACTGGTATGATCTTGGTTTTGTAAATCTGACTCAACTACCTTATTTAGACTGCTGATTACAATAAATTTGATAGGTAGGAAACACTTTAAAAGTGTCATGAACAAGTTGTATATGTCACAATACTGTCATAATGTTAATTATTTTATTTGGGCTTTAAGATAGTTGTCATATATTTAATGGCATGTTTTTATACACTTTATTTGCAGGTATGCTTTTGGGTTTACTAGTGAAGTACTTGTGGTTTGACCGAGAAGAGCGTGGGAAGGATGTGGGAATTGAGTGTACTTGTCATGGAATAAACGGCACTCCTCATGTCATAATGGTCAACACCACATCCCACCAACAGACTGAAAACAATAGCCAAAGATGCTCGCTGGTCTCAACCTTTCATATGGTAAATATTGCAAATTGGCCTTTAGCCTAAATTCGAAGCAACAGGAGATGTTTAATATGGACAAACACCGCTGCAGATTGTGACACAAGTGAAACAAGACAACCGTTTGGCTTTGAAATGATGCATATTCAACACTTGAAAACAAATTGAAGCGTACAAGATGCTTGCCAAAGATTTGCACCAACAAAATCTCTAATGGCTCCTTTTATTATTGGTTTTCCTAGGCATTTTTATGGTCTGTTTGTTATTAGAAAAGCAAGGTAGCGTTGGCACAGAGAGAAAGAGGGGAAGCGAGCAATTTAATCCATATTAGTCTTTTATTAGGGCACAGATAAGAGAGATTGTATTTTTCAGGTGTGCTGTGGAGACTAGGGAAAATTAAATTGAAAAGACTATACGCAGATAAAGGTCCACTCAGGCAGAGAAGATTAAACAACACAAACGGTCTTGCCAATACGCCACACAAAATGCATTTTTAAAGATCAAATTAAGATTAAGATTTTGTTTAATGTATGTTACTGCCAGCATCTACAAACAAAACCTCTTCAAATCGCATATTTATTTCTTCTTTCCAAGATAATTTTCTAGTTTGTGTTTATTTTCCCATAAAGAGATACTCCTGCAAGGGATGTTGGTGCGGATTGCCCTGCAGTGCAGAATAGATGGGCAATAATGATGTGTCTCATCAAAGACACTGCAGCTTTTTGCTTCTTTAGATAGCCACCTGAACAACAGTATACAATGATTGAAGTGAATATCTCTCACGTCCTTTAAAGTGACAGGAATCACTTTAAATGCTGTGTCATGACACAGCATAAAATACACTTTAGGATAGAGATGATGATTTTGAAGAGAAATATCACTAATGGTGATTTACCAACTTATAGAAATAAGGTTTAGTTTTAAATATCTAAGGAGTATATCATTTACTACTTACCAGTTTGTTTCGTTATATAGAAAATTATGCTATAGCTTTACCTAAAGACAATTTGTTTTTCTGTGACGAAGTCTTGAACCTCAACGAGCAAATCAAAACCTTGAATCTGTTCTGTAACATTTATTTTAATGATCTGTTTTTGTGTAATTTACCAATAAAAAGAAAGATAGAAGCCATTTTAAGAGATGAAGAGGCACAAATATCTTGAAAGAAAATCTATCTTTTATTATTCTCCATCACCATAACTGATTAGTTTTAATAACCCGCTTCCATCTGTGGATCTTTTGTATCAGAATGCTTTAGGGCCCAATTTTTACAATAATTTTTATTAGACAGAAAACATTTTATAGCACAAATAAAAAGTGTGAACAACTTAGCAAAGCACTTGTAGTAGTTTTGATGATGAGTAGGATGGGCAGCTTCTTTAACAGCTGATCTTTCTACCGTTTTAGACACTGATCATGTTGTCAACAAAATAAAAGTGGGGGGTTCGGTTGTTTCTAGCACCACGTTCACATTAGCTAACATCTGCCAACAAGTGAAGCATGGGAGCTGCTTGTCGTTTCCTTAATTTGTGCAGCTTGAGCCCAGTAATGTTTACGACACCGATAACAGCAGTTTCAGTTTAAATGTTTCTATTTCTATAGTTAGAAATTCATTTCTTCTGGTGGATGTTTGTGGTTTTGGAGTAACTGATCTTTTTTCAGCCTTTTGGAGGGTATTTTCTTTTTTGCTGTTATTTAGTGCCTTGATGTGTGGCAGTTGAACAATGTATCCTTTCAGTGGATCTCACTCTGGGGTTCCATTTAAGAGAGGGCATCTAATAAATTTCCTCAGGGGTTAATACGGGTACTGTTTTAGGAAATGATTGTGTGCAAAGTGCAAATGTAAAACTGTAAATTCAGGTGTTGGTTTTGCATTATGAGTGGCACAGCTTATTATTTGAAAAGCACTGCTTTAAGTCACAGAGCAGCAAACTGATAATAAAACATATATTAAAGGGACATATCATGCAAAATTCAATTTTTTAGCTTTTAATTGCATTTTGTTGTTTACTTGGGAGTCTCTAGGAGCACAGAAAAGTTTGTCTCGATGCGTAGATAACTTTATTTTCTGTTTGGGTCATATTTTTCCAACCCGTTCAGTTTTCTCTGTTTTCTATGACCTTTTATGAACTATTTAGCCACAGTTTTTGTGACAGAACTTCTAAATAAGGTCTGAACTTACCAACTACAGTTTAGTCATTTTCATTCTCCTCTGGTTCTGGGTCAGACTCTGGTTCCAACATGTAAGGCTGGATGGACAAGTCTTCCCTTGTTGACATCTTTTAATTAATTTGTAAATAAAACTTTTTTGCACTGCTATATAAACCCCTCTATCAAACTAGAATGGACCGCTTTGGAAGATGGAGGGGGCAGGGTGTGAAGCATCTCGTTTGGATTTAAAGAGACAGCATCAAAATGAGTTGATCCGAGGCACGCCGCAGAAAAATGGTGATAAAGGGGCTTGTGGAGTTAAAATAAGGAGGAATTCAGACCAAAGCATTGCAGTTCCACTTTAAATAAACCCCAACTGAATGATTTAAATGTGAAAAAGAAAGATTTCAATATGTCTACTTTAAGGAAGACTCCGACTACTGCTACTAAGATGAGTTTAGAGTTTTGAGATTGACCTTGGGTTTTTACAGAAGCTCTGTTTTTTAGCTTTAGCTTCACATTTTAGTGGTTTGACCAGAGCGATTTCATGGTAAATTTAGGCTAAACAATGAGCCGTATCACCGCTTTAACCACAGAATCCAACCAGCATGAGAAAACGGGGAGCGCGTTTGGAAATTTATAGTTTAATCTTCAGGTGATTTTTCAACCTGAGAGAAAGCAAGTAGTGAACCTTGCAAATAATCCAGGCCAAGTGTAACTCTTCACTAATGGTTTCGACTTCTTTGGTCGGTTTTGAATGCCGGGGTCTCATTAGCAAAGCAGCAGAGGCTACCACAGAGGCCATTACATCGGTCAGCCTGCGCACAGCCTTCAAGCCATTAGACCTGATACATATGGGGAGCTAGCAGAGAGAGATAAGGATTTCATTGCATTACTGAGTCCATTATGTGCCACTGGGGAGTACAGCATTAAAGTTTGTGGTCTGATTAAATTTAGTGCTGCTCAGCTGAAGAGGCAATTAGTGCATGCAGCATACCTCCATCGTCGACTCTGTGGTGCAGGTGGCCCTTAAAATAAAACTACCAGGATATGCATAATTTATTGATTGCAGAGTCTGTATTAGTTTTGTGTTTATCACACTGCCTGCATAGAATAAAAAAAATGCATTGATACTGTGCAGCCTGGGTAATTGCAGCTACAAAAAGTAATTTATATTGAGCCATGTTCTGGGAGCAGAACAATTTGTAGCTCTAGCTAACAGTTCAAATGTTGAATTACTGAGGAAAAAATAGGGACTCTCCCTTTTCTACGAGGGGGTTCTGTAGATTTATGCAGTAATTTAAAAAACATGCCGTTTTCTGTGTATTCACTAATTCACTTGGGGCAATATTCTCTAAAATGCAGCATGTGCTGGAAATGAGACATTTAAAGAGACTGTTTCTTGCATCTAAATTTTGTAGCACAGGTTATTTAAACCTTGAGTTTCATGGCGAATTTAAAGACCCACATGTTTCTTCTCCTCCTTTTATTTGGTCTGAAATTAAATTGACCTGAGTTTATATTTTGAGTGAAGTAAGGAGACCTTTTGGGATGATGAAATCAGGAGAAAAAAAGTGTATTTTTTACTGTTTGAATTTGCCATTAACTTACAAATGTACCCACTATACTCATAAAAGACTTTCTCGGATGAGGTTTGGCACATGAAAGGCTACCTGTCAGAAAGGTTTACATCGCCTGGGATGAGTAAAGGGCTGAATAATCTACAGAAATTACTTCCCTCATTTGTCTCGAGAGTAATGTAGCTTTAGGTGATTTGTTTGTTTTATTACAGCTTGAGTGTAATTTTGAAATATGCTTGTTTCTTAAGTAAATTCTATCAACTGTACTTGATATTTTGTATTGTATTTTGGTTTACTGAAGTCAGGACACACTGGCAGTGCGAGGGCTAAATCAGTTAAATGTAACAAACTCAGTCAAAAGAATAAAAAGGCTTTTAGGCGATTACCTGCCACAAACTCAAAGCTTTCAACTGTAGCACTCATTCAAGTATTAGATTTCTCATTATTTCTATTAGCAACATGTGATTATTAACTTTTTAAAAACAAAAAACAGATTGTAACTTTGGGTATCAACAATGAAGCATGTGGCCATCTGCCAAAACTGAAGTGAACACTTTGTGTCCAATCTGTCAGCGAGTAGCAGTCAGTAAACTCAGTTGTCTTTGTCTCAGAGGATCCCTGTCAGCCATCAGCTAAACAGCTCTGCCTTTTACAGGGGACTTTTGACCCAGAGGTGCTTTTTGATCTCTTCCTGCCAACTGTCATCTTCTACGGTGCTTACACCCTGAATCAGGTGAGACTGCTGTCCCAGCATTTCTCCCAGAATAGAAAAGTCATTTTATCCTGGGATTAAACACTAATGAGCACTGTTTTATTTGTTTATTTATTCATTGGTATGACACAGAATTTATTGGCTGTTAATTATTTTTTTCACAGGTGTTACTAACTGTATTTTCTTTTTGTTGATTCTTTAGAAACGACTGATTCAGAATTTGGGCTCTGTTCTCACATATGCTTTTTTGGGCACCTTAATTAGCTGTATATGTATAGGGTAAGTATTGCTTTTAAGTCACACTCACCAAAAATAAACAATGCAAAACTTTAGTTTAGTAGCATTATAACATTGTTTTTGATCATAAGACGTACTATTTACTGCTATTTTTTTAATTTAATCTTTTTCTGTGCGCATCATTTTGTATTTGTGTGTAGAACTTCTCTTTACTTGGTTGTACAGGGTTTTTTTTTCATAAAGGCAGGAGCAGCACAGGTGAAACTAATAACATTAATTAATGTTCTATAAATGCCCCAGTAATCAGTTTTGTTGTGTCAGCATGTGAAAAATCACTACCCTGGAGCTGACACACTGAGCTTTAATTACTCACACCTGTGCTTTTCATACATTGATAAATTACAGTGACTGGGATAAAAGGTAAGCTCTTTTGTTTGCTGAACTTTACCAGACATGTTATAAGGTGCTGAAAGCCTTCTGACTCCAGTTGGATTTTTTTTTTTGCAGAATGTAGAGTTGTTATTCTTGTTTGGGGAAACTAGATGGCGCTCTTAGTCTTTGGAGTAAATGGATCTTTAGCAAACAATTCAGATATTGTTTTTAAACTTGCACTTTTATAAACTCAGTTTTCTATACCTTTAACATATTCTTTTTTTACAGCTTCTATTAGGTTTGAATACTTACTGCGCATCTTGTCTAGTACAAGATTAGTAGATGAAAAGACTATTAATCTGGTAAATTACAATACACAGATCTATATTTAGTAGTGTATTTCTAATCAGCTCTGGATGTTTCTTTATATCCAGGTTACTATCTGCATGTAAGTTAGTATCTGTTAAAATATGCATGCTTTCATGTACCCCAGTGAGACAGGACTGGTTTGGACATGTTGGTTTGGGTGCACCTTATTTGAGGCAAAAACACTTGACCTGCAGCCATATAAACATAAACATCTGGCTTTATTTTCATTATCTTCATCTACTAATCTATTTAAATAAATTGATGATTGATTAGTTAGAATACATATTAAATAAATAATAAATGTTGGATCCTGGATGTGCCTTGACCTATTATTCACTTTTAACAATGTGTTAAGATTTGACTGGGAAATGTTAGTCTTTGTGAAATTTAGTACTGGCATTTTGCACTTTCTATTGCAAGACATACAGTTTGAACCAAATAAACAAAAACAAAAATATTATGGGGCAGTTGTTTGTTACAATAACAGCCAATTATAATCCAGACTAAATGTGATTATTTCAAATTTATTCTAAGTGTAATTATTTTAGTTTTTGCACCCAAAGCCAGCTAGAAAACTTCACACAATGTGTAAAGTGTTCATACAACAACAACATCAGAGGGGCACGGCTAGATCTATATTTAGACCTCTGCTGCGTATACCGTTAAATGAATGTGTTGCAGGTGCATCCTTAAGGTGCAGAAAGAAGACTTTACCTTGTTTTCCTAATTATGATTCTTGCTGTGTTTAATGGGCTCAAAGCAATTAGAGAACACTCCTCAGCATAAAGTCTAGTTTTAATTTTAGTTGTGTGAGTTTATTATCTATAACATTAAGACTGTAAAAAGTTTGTTCTTTTTGAATTTGTTTGGTGCTTTTATAAAATGATTCTTCAGAACAAGGCATGTTTAATGTTATTTAAAAAGTAGGGTTTTAAATAAAAAGTTACAAACAAATTATATTTGAGATAGCGCTTTGAATGGCTTCGGCTTGGAGATTTCTAACTAAACTGACGAGCTAATGGCTAGTTTGAGCATAACTAACATCAAAGAAGATTAATGTCTCAGAAAACCAATCTGAAAACTTCGCAGCTAAGCACCAATACATTGCCATTAATTTCATATTACAGTTATTCTGGCAGAAACATAAAACTGTTGTAGAAAATTGTCCAGGCTGCACAGGAAGTGCTACAACTAGCTGCTAATGCTACTATTTGCGTTTGAAAATTATCATAAAATTCTATGCAAGTAAATGTATGATACAAAATTGAAGGTGATGTAAAAGTTGATCAAATCTAGTTAAATTAAACATTGTTTTTTCCAAACTAAAAATATTTTAAAATACACTGCAATAAAATAGTAAGACAATAATAGTTCATAACCTTCTAACATAATACCATTTCTTTGAATCCCTTTTCTTCTTAGATACTCTGGAGATTTACAGCATGACATTGAAAGTTTTTAATGAAGTTTCCGTTTGTGAAATTGCAAACCTGTTTTGTACCAACAGTTTCCTCGTTGAGTCCTAAATCCTGCTTCATAAAACAGATTCTTCATCTCATTGCTTGTTAGTGTCTGTCATTTCAGGTCAGTTAAATACAAGAGAATGAGGGGAACCTAACTCAGTTGCCAGAGCACATCGTTGTCATGTCTTTGGCCATGTGTGTGTTAGCCTGACTCATTCTGTCTCACTCTTTCTGACACACACACACACACACACACACACACACACACACACACACGCAGTCTGGTACAGCTATCTTTATGGGGACCTTGCAT
>JARVJO010000165.1:11185239-11202024 GCA_031762555.1 Cynodonichthys magdalenae | reverse complement strand
ACACCTGTGAAGTGAAAACCATTTCAGGTGACTACCTCTTGAAGCTCATCAAGAAAATGCCAAGAGTGTGCGAAGCAGTAATCAAAACAAAAAGTGGCTACTTTGAACAACCTAGAATATAAGACAAATTTTCAGTTGCTTCGCACTTTTTTGTTAAGTATATAATTCCATGTGTTCATTCATAGTTTTGATGCATTCAGTGTGAATTTACAATTTTCAAAGTCATGAAAATAAAGAACACTCTTTGAATGAGAACGTGTGTCCAAACTTTTGCTCTGTACTGTAGCTGTTTACATAGTTTCTCTAATAATATATTTTGCATGTGGGATCCTGTTTATTTTAAAAGAGAAGCAATAACATCTTCTACCAATAAATCCAAATGTGGGCAAAATAACCAGCAGCCGTTGCCTGGAAAGAGGTCTCCTCCTCTCGTGGTTGTATCTTCCCCCATTACCCAGACCACTGTAGGGGAAGCCCTGCTGTGTTTAGTGAGATAACTGATGCTTTGCCCACCTTAATGACCTCAGTGTACTATTCCCTCCATCTGTTTGATCTCAACACCAGGGCCTGCATCTATGGCATCACCAGACTCATGGTGCTGCTGGGACACGCTGCAGACGGAGAATTCTTCCTCACTGACTGCCTCCTGTTCGGTGCCATCATGTCAGCCACTGACCCAGGTAGTTGAACTCTTAAAAAAATACTCCTAATAAAAGTGTTTTTTCTCTTTTTATCCCAGAGCATGGGTCTTTTCAAAAACTGGGCACAATTTAGCATCAAAAATCCCTAATTTCTGACAGATATCAGTTTTGTGTTTGAGGACACAAAGCAGCAAGTTGAATATATGTCACTTGCTCATGTTGGAGTCATAGAAACAGGTTAGACAAAACTCAAAAATGTTAAAGCAAACAAAAAAAATCCAATGTTGAGTAATGTGTTTAAAGTGGGGTATTATGTATTTTCCAGGCAGATACTTCAATTCTGTACTACAATCAAATAACTGTTACCTTCAGTTGTTATGAAAATGCTGTACATACCTAAAATAAATAAGACTTTGCATCATAGCTTATCTAAACGCCTTGAAATTGGCCTCTGTCTCTTCAAGAACCTCCTACCATTTCTGACACTCCCTCTTCAGCACGTTTTCACAACAATGCTTCAGCAGAGGCATGCTCTGTGGGGCAGGAGCTCAAGTGCAGACTGAGCTCCAAGGAGGAGCTTTCTACAAATAGGTGGTGCTTTGTACCAGCAAGTGTTTACCAGAGGAGATTCAAGGATTTCTCAAACTTGCATGAATAAGTCAAAGCAAAGCTCTGGTTATGTTTTTGATAAGGGAATGACATTAGAACATGACATAAAACTCAAAAAGGTAGATTTTGCTTAAACACAAAAAATGCTAAAACCAGTTTCATTCTATGCACCGTTTTAAACAGAAAGGTGTAAAACAGAAATTCAAGAATGACACACTGTAACTTCTTTAAATTCAATTTTCCTTTCTTCTAAGTGAAACAGCAGTAATGCAATCTGTATTTTTCAGGAACGGCAACATGGTTTGTCATGAGGCTTTCTCCCGCAAAGTGATAATGTCAACGATATCTTTGCTGCTAACAAATTATTTATGACAATAAATGCTTTATCTCAAGAGAGTGTCAAAGAGGGGATGTAGATTGTGGTTCAGTTGTCCCCCTGAGAGTGATGTAACTCTGCGTTGCCTAACTGCTGCCATTTTTGTTGACCTCACTTCAGTCGTCACTTTGATCAGAATCCACCTGCAACACACCAAAGGCTAAAACCTCTGAGCTTTATATTGTGTTCTCCAAAATTGCAACAGTTCTCAGACTTTGTGAAATAAGGTTTAAATCTTGCGGTAAGAATTGTGAAGTCGTGTGCTTTGTTTGATTTTTGGGTTAATGTTTTTGTGATTTAAAAAAATATATATTGCTCAGGCTGATGTTGTTATTATTGACGTTAATTTTGTAATGGAGTCATAAATATGAAAATTGAATTCACAAACTGCAACTGCAAAAGAAAAATGTAAAAATTCCTGTTAAAGGTTGTATTTAGTAGTAAGAATATGAAATATTAAATTATGTACTTTAAAATTAATAATAGCTTATTTCTTTTTTAATTGGGCTGTATAATTGTTATATATTTGTTGTGGTTTGACTTATATTAGAAGACAAAAAAATATTTTGGGGGCCCTAATTTGGCAATACTAAGTTTAGTTCTTGGTTTACAAATACTTTTACCTTCTTCAAACTAAAGCTTACTTGGCATTGTACAGTTTAGGTTAGATGGTGACTACAAAAAAAAAAACTGAACATATCTTAAATTTAAACTGTGACATCAGCTTCTTTTAATGCTCTGATTTTTAGTCCTTAAATGGGGGTATTTTGTACTTTCCATGTACATAATTTAATTGTATACCACAATCAAGTAACTATGTTGCCTTTAGTTGTTATTAAAATTCTGTATACTGTATATCAAAACTAAATTGGAGTGTGCATCTAAATGCCTTGAAATTGGCCTTTGTCTCATTAAGAACCTCCTACCATTTCCGACACTCCCTCTTCAGCACATCTTGATAATGCTTCAGCAGTAGGGGTGCTCTGTGTGGTGGGATCTCAGCTACAGACTGAGCTCCAGGAAGGAGCTTTGTACAAATAGGCGGGGCTTTGTAGCAAGTGTTTAGACAGCTCCACATGGCTACCACAGGAGATTCAAGGATTTCTCAACATGCATGAATGAGTCAACACTCTGGGTATGTTTTTGATGATGGAATGACATTATAACATGATATAAAGCTAAATAAAATGTTGACTTTGCATAATACCCTCATTTAACATAAATACATGTATCAATGCTTTAGGCAATTTTTTTACCAGTTGTCTATTTTGTTTCATGATATTTTCCTTATTTAGCCAAATCAGCAAGCAAATCTCAGACTTTCAGACTTAGAAGGCAGTGATTTTGTCTCTGCTAATCGTCACGCTAATTTGACCTAATAAGACTTCTATTCATCCCTCTCAACTGTGTTATGTCAGTAATAATTGTCTACTGTCTCTACCTTATGGTGTTGCTGTGGAAACTGATGAACACTTGACAGCTGTAGGATGGGTTGCCATGACAACACAGACACCCTTGTGTGAGGGCGCTTTTTTTTTCCTAAGCTATAGTTTAAGTAGTGCAAGACATGCTGGCATTGGCCTGGTATTATGGGAGCAGAGATATGAAACAATCCTGACTTCAGGGACTGAACTCGTCTTCTCTCCAGATAAAAGATTTTCCTCAACCAGGAGGAACTTAAAACCTTTCGCAGACCAAAAAGACAGATATGTCTCCTGGCTGTCTTGCCCCTCTCTGGCCTGCCATTATCTACAGGATCAAACAGTTTAATTATAATTGACTATTTATTCAGGTCACTAATTTATCTGAAACTAATTTCTAAGATTATTTTTACATTGTTGTCTAATCAAATAGATAAGTAATTCACTGAGACCTGTTTTTGTTTTGAACATTATCTGGCATTTAGTTTGGCACCTTTTAGACTGTCTGCCTCCTGCCAGTGCTCAGATCTTCGTGAATATGCATATATATTTAATGTGAGTTTATCTCTATCCATATATGGTGACTTCTTTATTTGAATTTTGTATTTCCTGTTTGAAACCCAGACTCCTTTATACCAGTAGAGATTAATGCTATGTAAGATGTTTAGATGCTGAGTCTTATACAATATCTGGTAGTCAGATGTTATGTAATGTGATCCTTATCCTTGAACATGGTGCAACAATTCTCCAACTGATAGATTGCAGAAGGTAAAGGACAAATGGAGTTTGCTGGCTTGTCACAATCCCATCATTGTCAGCTTTCTTCTTGTTACTCAATGTTCACACTTACCATGCCTTATGGTGCAGAGGAACCTATGTGAATGTGTGCTTATTCATACTAATCTTTGCTATCAGTGATCTCAACATGAGCCTTGATATTTTCTCGTCAGACATTTGTATGTGTCTGCATAGATATAACTTTCATAAGTGAGCTGGGAAATATGGGCAAGTAAGCAATTGCATATTTTTTAACCTAAAAATAAAATGGGTAATCTGTTCAAGACAGAAATAAATGGATGAATGTAGACTTCTTGGTATTGCAGAGGAGCTATACAACAAACTGCTAAAGAGCTGACCACAGAAAGCACTGTGCCAAAAGACAAAAATGGTGAAAAAGAACTATGATCTGGGTACTACTAAAAACAGCCTGCCTGCACAGGATAACTTTACTATGCAACATTTGTTCCATACTAAATGTAGCTTATTTATGGCTGCAGTTACACACTCAGCATGAAGCAGGTCTGTTGTGTTTTTGTTTTGACTGAAACCTGGCTCCATTGCAATGACTCTGACTCAGTAATCTGGCTGGATGAGCTAGCATCTTCCAGGCAGACAGAACATTGGAAAGCTCCACTGCACAACTTAAGTGTCCTGGATCTGCAGCCTATCTGAGCTTAACAATGCAATGGTGATGGGAGAGATTAAGAAATGTTGGAAACTCACTTCCCTCAACTTCTATCTCAACTAGAGCATTACTGATGGCCACAGGCGGTACAGCAGTATCATAAGGACTGTTGATGTAGGCTGGTGCAAAGATGTAAACTAAAGAGCTGATCTGCACAGAACAGCAAGTTCTTTCCCTGCAAGGGTCTCATGAGAAACATATGACAAGTAATGTGCCCGTTCCTGTTTAATCTCCTGACATCTGGGGGGAAAAAAATTACTTGTGTAGATTCGCAGTCATCCGGGACATGCTAAATCCCAAAAAAGACGTTTTGCTTCCCATCTGGGGAGCTTTCTCAGTTCAAAAAGCTGAACCTGAACGTGCAACAGCATCACTCCTCAGTCAGTAAGGCTGCTATAATTTCCTTTGTCTGGACATGATAAATACAGATTTGTTTCAGTATTTATTTTTAAACATATAAAATTACAAAAGATAAGATTTGTTACATGTTCAGTATTGATCCATATATGCAGATTATAGATAATTTAAAAGAAGATTAAAAAGAAGATTAGTTTCCTAAAGAGTCATCACTATTACATCCCAAGGAACAATATAATGAATTTAAATGTATTTTTTTATCTGAACAGTACAACTTGGTTTTATGTACAAGACCTGGTTTACAGAGTTGTGAGAAAAATCGAAAGGCACAGACGAAACATTTTTCCACATATTCATGACACTAATGTGTGCCAAACACCAGGAGAACAATACAGGTTTAAACACTTGATTTGTACAGTTAGGAGAACATTCAGGAATAGTGTCACTGCAGTCTGAAGTCGTTATATAAAGTATCTTGCTCCGCTCAGTGGTGACTTGTTTTGCTTCAAGCAAAGCACCCTAAGAATACCCGTAGGGCCAATAAGAATGAGCAACTCAGGCCTAGAAGGCAAATGTAAGAAAAGATAAAGTCACTAGATGTCTAAGCTCCTACTTAATATTCTTTGACTCATGACTGCAAAATAGTCTGAACCACATAAACCAAAGGTATTTTCTTTAAAAAGCCTTCCAACCTATGTCTAAGAAATGTTTTTTAATCATAAACTGCATGCATGGTAATGTTACTGGTTTTAGAACAACCATTTTAAAGTTACTTGTCACTATCAGGTATTTTTGTGTGACATTTTGTCAAGGGATTATTTTCAAAAAGGCTTCCAAGATGTACTGATCAGAAGAAGTTTATAATACATACATTTTAAAACTTTAGTATCTGTTGGAGCAGGGCTCTGTGTAAAACATTGTTTTTCTTTATGTCTGTTTTATTTTTTTTACTGTGAATCTTAGAAACAATAGATTGAACCAAGGGTTGCGTTTGAAAGGCCCGTACTGCTCCAGAGGCAACTGGCTTGCAAAACCCAAGCTTTCTTGGTGCAAAGAGGTCACTGCAAATCAATGTAAAGTTGTTTAGATTTCTTATCAATGTAGGAATTATTGTCCTGATAAATCTAGTCTTCCAACCTAAATACACACCTTAATCTTAAACACGTATAGTAGGCTAAAAGTGACGAAAACAGGTCATGATTTACTGTCTAAATGATCCTTTTATCACACATACCACAAACTCAGAATAATAACATCAATAGGCAGTAAATGTCTGCCATAATATTTTGTACATTTATATTCACAGCCACAACTTAAATGTCTACCTAACATCATGATGCAAGACGCACCTGTGTGAGGATTGCAGATATGTGAGGGTGAATTTCAAGCACGAAGTAAATCTTATTAAAGCATAGAGCTGTTTGCCTGCAGTTCTTCCGCATTAGATCGTAATTGACTTATTTTGGATGTTTTAATCAGCAGTAGTCATGGCTCTAATTTCCCCGTTTGCCCGACCAACGTCCTCAAAGTCCCAGAATCCTGGTTGTTATCATCTCACGCTAATAAACTGCAGCAACGCCCCAGGCTAAATAATCCATGTATATTCATGTTCTGAAAATATAACCACTATGTAGAACAGGAAAGAAGAAAGTGTTGCAGCAAGTAGTGCCATGATTTGTACAAATGATGTCATGCAGTTCAGTTGTTTTGAATTTGAATAGAAAATGTACAACCACCACTGCTCCAGCAAATGAAGGGTCCGCATGTTAAACTGCATGTGTTATAACTTTTAAACACACTTAATGTAATTTAAGTGACTAATGTGAAATTAGATACAAGTAAATTATGTCACAAGGGAGTAAGTTGGGACTCAAAGGCAGATGACAGGCTTCTTTAGAAACTACTAAATTTAAACATACAAAGATGTTGTAGAACAGAAGATCCAAATATATAGCAGATAATAAAAGTACCCAAATTGCATTAAAGAGACCAATAAAAACAAACAGGATGGGAAGACATGCGATATGATCAGACAGTAAACAAGGTGGTCAGTTGATGAAATTTATCCATACCTTACCATGCTGGGTTGTAGAGAACAAAACACAGGAACAAGCAAAACGTGAAGTAAACCCAAACACAAAATGACCCTTTACAACGTAAAACAGGAAATGAAACTGATTAAGCTATAGAAAATTTATATAAATGTCATTAAAGTACACAACATACACTGCCTGGACAAAAAACAAGTTGCCACCAAAAAAAAAAGTTCCCACACTCTAATATTTCATGGACCACCTTTAGCTTTGATTATGGCACACTCACTGTGGCATTGTTTTAATAAGCTTCTGCAATATCACAAGATTTATTTCCATCCAGTGTTGCATTAATTTTTACCAAGATCTGACCTTTGATTTGACTTTCTCCAGCACATCCTAAAGATTCTCAGTGGGACTCTGTGGAGCCAATCCATGTATGAAAATGATGTCTAATGCTCCCAGAACCACTCTTTCACAATTCCAGCCCGATGAATCCTGACATTGAAAAAAACATTGATCATCTATGATATAAAGATAATCTAAGAAACTAAATATATTAATTTTATTAATGTTAAATATCAAATTAAAATGATTAATAAATCTTTAGTATTTGTTGTGCACATTTTATTCCCAATGTTTTTGTTTTTTTATTTCATTTTTGTTACTTTTGCTTTTTTTTGCTTGAAGGTGAAATGATGTAATTTAACAACACAGAAAGCTAAAAATGTACTTTAAAATACCATTTTACCGCATTTTTATATTTTTGTGAATGTCGGAAAAAAAACACTTTAATCACCTGCAATAAAGTTGCAGACTAACATAACTACCCCAGTTCATGTTTTTTAGTTTTTTTTATTGTGTAAGTGGGCTCCTCTGTTTTTAATGAACTACTTTTCTGTGTTTTGTATAACTTTCCTTTTCTTTGATATGTTATATTTGTTGGGTAATGAATGTTTTTTTTCTCTGTTTCTGTTCACATTATCTATCCTGCAGAAAGTAGCAACAGTAATTTAAATGTTTTGTTTCTTCAAGTCTCAGTTCTTGGGCTACTGTCGCACTTGCGTCTGGATTTTGATCTCCACGCCCTGCTGTTTGGAGAGAGTGTCCTTAATGATGCCGTGGCCATCGTCTTGACACAGTGAGCATCTCGTTTTACTCATCTTAGTCCTCAGAATCCAATAAATTTCTTAGTTTAATTGTGTGGGCAGTCAGAATTCTCCAACTGGCAGTACGGAGGCGGATGTGTGGGGGATGGCAGGCTGAATGGAAGCTGCCAGCTTTAAAGAAAAGGTGCGATTGGCAAAACAGCATGAGTGCTTTGGATGCTATGCAGTGGACTACATAAGCAAGTTGCCTCCAGCACTGTCAGCATCTCATTAAGGTAGTCAGTAGAGAGACTCACTGCTAGAGTAGACACACTCCAAATAAAATAAAACCTGGGTAACCAACAATAGCTACTGTCAAATTGAGTCAAAATAAAGCATAAAATCTTTGAAAGCTCTCTGAATTATCCAAAATGAAATCATTCCTTTGTGCTTTTCAGTTGCTTCATTCTTTTGGCTCAGTTTTCCTGATATTATCCAGATATGCTGTTAAATATGCATGCACACACTTGGCAGTAATTGTCTGCACTCTTTACACAAATCTGGTGAATAAAAACTTTCATAGACATGCTAACAGATTTCAAGTTGAAAACAGACACATCTCTCACATCACCATAGTTATAGTCAGACTGAAAGAAGCATGAAAAAAAATGCTGGAGGAATTATGGAAATACACTGGTGTCTGCCATTTTTTTTTTCTTATTGTTTACACAAAAATCTAACACACTAAGAGTATCATACGTCAATGTATCAAGAGTTTTAGGAAGTGTGCATGTTTGCAGAGCCTGTACATCCTTTCAAACAGTCGGATAGTACCATGTCTGTTTCTGAAGTGGCGTGACCGGCCATCTCCTGTCACTTGACTGGGTCTGTGGTTCGCCAGTCGCCAAGGCCCCCGCACACAAAGCCATGCCTTATTAGAGAGCCACACAAGGTCCTGGCACTGGAATTTTAACAAGCTTCCCAAAGCAGCTCAACCTTTCGTAGATGTGCCCCTTGCCCAGTCACAAAACCTCCAGCTCCAGTGGCCCTGACCCAGGACCACCTACGTATGTTAACATCTTGGGAAGATGGCAGCTCGGCAGCATCTTCAAACACCTGAACAAACAATATTTAGAAGTGTGCACTGATCATGTGACCTGTTAAGTTTTCTAACACAAGTGGAGTTTCCATTTCCACAGAGGGACTCAGATTCCCTTTTTTTCCGCTTCATACAGAGAATCTTTTACTTCCTTGTTCTTTTGAGTCCTTTTTTTTGCACTCAGTAATGTGCAATCTGAAGACTCCCCTCCCCCCTGACAATACATATTTATTGCAGCATAAGTCAACCTATGCTGCTATATGCAACAACAGTATTTCCTTTTTTTATTATTTAGGTGCTCAGATTTTCTTATGAAGCAAATAATTCAGAATGCATTGTTTTCCTGGGAAGGATTTTAGTTCTTAAGAAAACCGTGTGCAACTCAAATAAATTGGACTGACTTACCTCAGCATGTGAATTTACGTGTTTTCTGAAGCCAGTGGGTCATTTTTTCTGATGACTACACTTGATTCAGAGCCATAAACAATGCGGTGAATTGAAAGTTTAAGCATTTAAAACATAGATACAGCTTTTTACCTTGTATGGTTGTGCTTCTGTATTATATTAATTCTGAAACATTTTTCCTGTTTTTTTATTTTTTATTTTATTTTTTTACACTTTTTCCTTTAGTGCCATCGCCACTTACGACCAGATGGGAACAGGACAGATTTTTGACCCACCTGCCTTCCTCCACTCCGTTGGTTTTTTTCTCGGAGTGCTTATTGGCTCCTTCCTCCTCGGATTCATATTCACTGTAATAACAGCCCTCATATCCTTTCATCCTTTTCCGTCTCTCCACTCCAGACTCGGTTACAAACTTTGCATCCGCTGCAGTGTAGGCACTTCCTCAGCTGGGTGAATGCTTCTCTACAAACCTGTACTCTACCCCTTCACCAACAGCGCTGCTGTAACTGGTTTGCTTGTCCAGCATTTCTCTCTGTTCCTAAAGATTTAGGATTAAAATTGAGAGGTTTAGAGCAGTACTCAGTTCTCATTTATAGTGACTGATTTTCCTGTGAGCCAACTCCCAAAGTAAGCATTTATTGAATTTTGCTGATACCACCCGTACCAACAGACTGCTCTTTTGAGCTCTCCAGCAGTAGGAATTTAACGGCCATGCAGTGAAGATAAAGACATTCATTTGTCCGTGTGGTGTTTTTTTTTTTTAAATGCTAGGAGTCAACATCAGTTAAATGAGCAAATAGCACCTTATTTTAGCTTCAAATTAACAGATTCAACCAGCGAGGGTTTTATGTGTAACAGACCTAAAAACCTCTTCTCAGAGCAAGATTAAGCTGGTTATCAAAAACGAGCTTTTCTCTGACATTAGCTTTTAGTCAGGAAATAACTGATCACCAACAGAGTCTGTTGAAGGTTCCTGTTATCTGGCTGCACTCATTTGATTTGAGCTCAGTGTGAATCTGCACTGATCACAACATTGTGTGCAAGTCTCATCTGCTCATAGACGGCATGGTTCACTTCAGTGCTGTGTTTGCTCTGATAAACTCCACTGGCTGCAGAGTTCATCACAGAAGAAAAACATGGATCAGAGAAAAGAAGAGAAGAGAATGGACTGACAAAATAAAAACTGCTTACTTGAGCTTTTGACCTACTTGTTAGGAAGCTTTTATTAATTTTAAAGTGACATGACAAGTGTTGGTCGAGTGACTGATAATTCTTACTGAGCTGCAGAATGTCCTGTGGAAAAGGCAGGATCTCCAAACACTAAGTTAGAAAAACAGATGGCTAACTCATTGACAGACCCAAAAAAATATCTAATAAAGTAGTCTGTTTAATATGTTTTAGGGATTTTATTTATGCCTTAAAAAACTTCAGTTTGACATCCAGTGTTAAGAAAATTAAGTTATTTTTATTTATTTGTTGTATATTATATATATTAAGTTTTATATTAAGTATTTTTTTTCTAATATTAAAAAAATTAAAATAGTTGTCTATTAAGTATTGTAGAACAAGCAATGACAACAGTTCTTCTTCTCCTTGTTTCATATTTAAGTCACAGCTTTAGCCCAGAAAGGACAAACCAAACTTTTTATATCTCATTTTTGCAGCTATTTTTTCTACAGTCTTAGAAGAAGATGGAGATATGGATATTATTCAGTTGGTTGCACTCTGCAGTTTATTCCACCACATGCCATTGGTTCCTGAATTTTAAGCATTGAATGCCAGCAAAGTATACACAAAATAAAATAAAAAGAAAGAAAAAACATTTTCCCTAAACTTGCTCATGTTTTCTTTCTATTTTGTGTGAAAGATTGAGCAAAACCCAAGCATATTGTAAGGAAGCATAGCTGAAGGGTATGGAGGAATGTAATGTAGGGAGCTCACAGGGGAAAAAAAATCCCATTAACATCCAGCGGTTTCACTGTGTGGTAGGTCCTCAGGCTTTATTCAAAACATTTACTTTTGTATTGTATCTCCGTTTTTATTCTCCTGCATTAAAAAGAACATGTAGATATTTGTGCTGCAGATGTTGTATCAACCTTAATCTGTTTCGGAGTGATAAAAAACTTCATAATCACCTTCTTGCACGTCTTTAACTCCCTTCCCACCTCACTAAATTCACACTTCTGCATGAAAGCCCTCTGCTGGAAACATCGGTCTTCTTCCTGCTGTCCTGGAGCAGCTTCCTCTCAGCCGAAGCCTGTGGACTTTCAGGTGAGCCCTGTGTGACGGATGTTATTTGTGTGTCTGTGGCCGTATCAGTTCTCTGGGTGAGTGGTAGGTCAGACTGAATACAAATCCTGTTAGCCTTTTTCCCCTTAGGCTTCACTTCTCAGCTGCCTGCGCTGACTTGCACACCGCCCCTCAATATGAATCACACAAGCAGCTGTTTGTTTGGCATGCTCTGCTGCTGACGCTTTGAGGTATCTTCTTAAGAATTCACTCTGAAACTTAAACTGGGATTGATGCTTGATGTTCATTGGATGCGTACAAATAACTCCTAAAAAGGTGCAATCTATTGCAATAATTTATATAACAAAATACACGTAGGTATTCAACTGTTGATTTTATTCTACTTTCAAACATAATAATTTATTTAAGCTTGTTTACACTTTTCGTTTTTTGAGGTGTCAATACATAGTTACCGAAAATAACAGTTTATGGTCATTCCCTGTCCTGATTATGTAAAATATCTGTTAAAAAAAGGAACTGCAGGGGTGCCGATCCCATTTCATAGTGTTTCTTTATCCCTTCCCCTATGCTTTGAACATTCTTTGAAATTGCAAGTTGTGCAAAATGGGACATCTCATCAAGAAATCTATTTCCCAGTAATTGTCACACTATAAGGTTTTAGACAACTTATGCAGACTTATGAAAATTTTGTTATAACAATTTTACGCATATCGGCTAAATAGTCAATCAATATGTTAGTACAGTATGTATAGATCCAAAAGAGGCTTCCAGTGGAATTTTTAAAACTGCTTCTTCCTCTTAGACATCTGTAGTGTTGGACAAATGTTTCATAGGTTAGCATAAGTTGTCAAATGTCATAGTGTGAAAAGGCCTTTACATGAACAAATGTATGCCCATTTATGTCATTTACACCAGCAGCAGACAGTGTTTTTATATGCCTGTTATGGAAGATTGACAGTAAACTAGACATTAAATTGATTGTGGAGACAATAAAATATTTTGATGTAATGTTTTAGCTGAAAAGTTGAGTCAGGTGCTCTGGACGGGTTCTTCATTATTGAAAAGTTTTGTCTCTTGGAGAAGAGACGAAAAGGAGTCAAAATGGGTGAGTTGGCCTTATGTAATCATTGAAAATCATTTTATGGCTTTGAATATCTGTTATCATATCCATTTTTCCATTATAATGCATTTATCACCCTTTACTGATTTCAAAATATAATTCAGTTTTGTTTGGAAGGTAGTGCTTTTGGGTTTTCAGCCAAGTATTCCCCTCCTCCTATGCTGACCATTGCATTAATATGATGTTCATATTCAAAAAATGTTCTCTCCCTTCTGCCTTTGCTCTATTAGAAGGATTGAACTTAATCAGCTGCTGAGCTCTCTTCCTCTCTCCCTTTTCCTCTTTCTCACTTGGCAATTGTCCCTGTGGCTTGTAGAGGGAAAAAATGTGGTCTCTAATGAAAGACTTTGACCTTTCTCTATTGGGCCAAGATATTCTGTTTATGAAGTACTCCCTTCTAAGTGCTGCTCAGTGTGGGAGTTAGACTACAACAAATCACAGGACAGTGATTCCTGATGCTATTTGATGCAGAGACTATTCTATTGATAGTATGAGAGACATATCCTGCCTTTATATTCTTTTTTTTCACATAGTCTATATAAAGAAAAAAGAAAAAGTGGAGCTGCAATGCTTTGGTCTTATTTCCTCTGAAAAAATAATGCGCTGTTCAAAAATGGCATATCTGAATGATAGCAGGACCCACTTGGATTCTTCTCAAAACTTTATTCTCGTCTTCTGACTCCAGTTTCACAGCACAGCACTCAGCACAGACCTCAGTGTAAGGCCTTGAGCTAAAACTCAAACAAAACAGCCCAGCAGATTGACTCTAACAGAGAGACTGCAAACAACTTCTAAAAACACTTCTTTTCTCCCCTCTAATAATAATAATAATGATGAATTGACCTTATAATGTAGGTCTCTTCCTGGTTACACCCCTGGAGGTGTTACCTTTTACGTCAGACGTCGGAACGTAACTCATTTTTGTTTAGGTTACAGAAAGAACACATTGATAATACACAATAACTCTTTCTCTGTTTTTGCCTTATGGTTGCAATGATCAGAAAGTGCAAAAGTACAATACTGCATCAAACATTTAGTTAATCATTTACAAAATTTTCTTCAACTCCACCAGCTCCTCTTATACCCGTCCTCAGGTGTGTCTCAGATCAACTTGTTTTGATGCTGTCTCTTTAAATCCAAATGAGGTGCTTCACACCACTCCTAGAGACTCTAAGGACACAACAATATACATTTAGCAGATAAAAAGTGGATTTTGCACGTCCTCTTTCAGATCCTACATTTGGACTTGAAACTTACATGTTCTTCATATCATCAAATATATTACATGTAGTCATCTAATTTTTTTTAATGCCTGTAAGTCTCCACTTGGGAAGTAGCAGTATGTGATTCAGAGGAAGTGAGAGTCCTCCCTGGTGTCCTTTAGTAATTGAGGCTCTTTCTGTCTTTGTTAATTTCTTGAATTTAGTGAGGACATTCCTAATGACCCCCAGCTTTGGAGGCAGCTTTGCTATCATTAATCATACACGCCTCACAATTCTTCATTTTGAGATTTGTCTTTTCTCCAGCCACATTTGTTTTGTGGAAAAGATGTGCATGTGTATTGGAGGATAATGTGTGACCTCTTCTAGTGTTACGTAAACCAAAGATGTTGAACTAAATAGAGAACATGAGATCTGCTTTTTTTTAATACACAAATACTAAAGATACCGTGAATAATCCTGGAACTTGCACAGAGCAGGTACAGGTCAGGATGATGATGGTTTAAAGGTGGATGGTGAAGATGGAATAATTTGTTGCCATCATTTAGCCACACATACTCTCTTTGCTCTGTATTTATTGAAAACATCTTCATCATCTAGCTATTGCTACCCATCACAGTAATTTTCACATTTTTTTACCATTTGTGTGACTGTCAGAGTGGAAGGAAGGAAAATGTGAAACTTAGTCTCTGCAACAAAACAAGCATGTCATGTGAGGCAGCAAGCCACCTTCATGCTGTATGCTTCAGCTTTCTAAAACCGACTCTAATCCTTTTCCTTCTCTCTGTTCACCAACCTATTTTTATTTATTTACCCTTTGTATTTAGTTTCATTTCTATTTTTTCCAGCATCATCTGTTGTAATTACATAATTTTCAGGGTTGTTTTATTCTCAAATCTCCATTCCTCTGGTATAGTATTGAAATAAAAGACCAGTTCAAAACAAAGGGATGCTTGATTTGGGTTGAAAAGCATACTTTAGTTTGAGCTGTTTGTTGAGCTGTATTGTTTTGGAATAAAGACAATGAATGAATACAGGGTGGGGCTTGTATAATGACCACATAATGATAGGATTTTTGAACCTCGACACCAAGTCTAGCCTAAAATATTTAATCTAAAATTACATTGATTGTTTTGTTTGTTTGTTTTTCTTCTCTCACTTGCTGGATGGATGTTTTTATTCAAATAGTCTAAGTTGCCACAAATAACTTTCCATAACCTGATTTCATGTAGACATGTTTATGTGTTTTTTGCTTATTTTATACTAACCATATATGTCATTAGTGAAAAGATGAGCTGTATAAAGTATATATTTTCATTTTTAGCTTAAAACAAAGTTAACACAAAAAAGCCTTCAAAATAGAGACAAAACTGTCATTTTCTCTCATACATGCTTGTTTTGCAGGTATTGTGGCAGTTCTGTTTTGTGGCCTAAGCCAAGCAAGATACACAACTCTTAATTTATCAGACGTAGGCAGGACAAGGACCAAGCAGGTAGGTTTACATACAATGCTAAAGCCATGTTTACAGCTGCTTTCAATCACTTCTTTTTTATGACCTTTTTCTATCAGTGTCTTTGTGTTTTATGTGCATAGAACCAGTTATTAATTGCCATTAGTGTTATGCTTGTCCATTGGGTTGTCTGTGTGGGAGACCAGTCTCCAGCTATCTGCTTAAAAGGCTGAGGCACAGGTGGAGGCCAGCACTTTGTCATACTGAGCCGGCAAGCTTCACAGAGGCACAAATAAATCAAAAGTATACGCATATCCTCATCTATGCATTTTTTATTCATTATTGGTGTCACTGTGCAGCTGTTTATCACAGAGAAGCTTTCTGAAAGGTGAAGTAGATTAGCTTTGAAATCATTTGTGCATATATAATAACGTGTGTTTACTGGCAGAATCCTTGTATTTATATTTTTATGATTTCCCATGAAGCTGCAGCTAAAATCAAATGGTGACTTATGGTTCAAAAGCAGAAATTGAATGACTAGTCAGGTATAGATTTTTATATATTTGGTTACAGTGAAAAATGTTTTATTCAATTAGTTTTTCTTTGAAAGCTTGAAACCAAAGCTGCCATTGTTGATGAAAAAAAGAAATAGATTAATCATTATTAGCATCATAACATCTATTCAGATTTTTTCCAGCCACAAGAATCTTGATAGTTATTAATAATACATATATAACATAAATGTTTTTTTAATGTTATTCTTACCAAGAGCAATGAAATCTATGATTCTTTGTGAAGCTTAGATCAACGCAAGTTTAAGATAATGAGTTGTAACAGTCCTCTAATACCAAGTGTCTTGAGAAATAAGGAGCAGTCATTTTTTTTTTTTTAATCCAGGCTGCTCGTTTCATTTATTTTTACACACTTTGACAACCAGCATGTGAAATAAAATCTTTTACTAGGAAAAAAAATGACAAAAACAAGCCTGGCATTAAATGCAAAAAAATGATACCCTCAGGCTGCAGACATGTGCAGCTGCTACCTCAGAGGGAATAACATCAACATCAGATTTGTCGTGTTTGTACAAATCTAAGCCTATTTACTCATTTCTGCGAGGATCAGAGTTCCTCACTTTCACCCTGCTTGTCAGACACATAAATATTCCGCTTCATAACACACACACACACACACACACACACACGCACGGTCTAGTACAGCTATCTTTATGGGGACCTTGCATTGACTTCCAT
>JARVJO010000165.1:11101180-11185139 GCA_031762555.1 Cynodonichthys magdalenae | reverse complement strand
ATCAGAATAAAACATCAGTAAAACAAGACAGAAATTTCCATCCCAGAAATGGACAGTAACAGCACTAAACACACAAACGCACAAAATTAAAATGTAAAAATACTAAAATAACAGACTGGAACTAGGCTCCCTTTAAATCAACAAGGACTAATTTAGTTAAATGCTTGTTTAAAGTAGAGGGTTTTCAGACCCTTCTTAAAAGACAAATCACTGAGAGAACGCAGAGGAGAGGGGAGAGCATTCCAAAGACTCGGAGCCATAACAGAAAAAGCCCGGTCACCACGGGTTTTGAACAGAGTACGAGGGACGACTAAGAGATTCTGATCTCGAGATCGCAGGTAACAAACAGGTAACAAGTAACAGGTAACAACAGGTAAAGTACTGGTTTCAACTGTAAGTGGAAAACTAAAAAAAAATTATGCAGAAACTTCCCACATCTGTTTACATTGAAGGTGTTTTTGGGAAAATAAATTGTGATATAATCCAGGAGAATTACAGAGAAGTACTATAATCAAAAGTTAACATCTCCACAAACTGCCACACACCTACTGCCTGAACAAGTTAGAACATGTAGTAATGGAAGCTCTTCCACCATTCAGTTTGACATTTGCTCACATTGCAACACCTCACTGAAATGTGTGTACCCATAGTAACTACACAAGCTGTACCCTGTGGCTGTAGTTAAAAGCCTCCAAAATGGCTTAATTTGCACATTTGAAGAGCTTGTTTTTTTCCACATTCATTATTATTTTAAGTAAAATTGAGTCAGAGCAGCAGAGCTGTACACATGATGAAAGCTCAGGCCTGACTGGTGTTTCTGATAGATGAGCAGGGTGGGGGTAAAACACACACCATGAAGATTCTTTTCATGTGACCCAGTGACTCCTGCTACCAGGTAGATCTAACACCAATTTGGCTCACAGGTGTTCTATGCTAAAGGCATACAGCTGTTTCCTCTATTATTACCTTGTCAGCTCGGCTGAAGGGCTCATTAAGACGAGCGTTTTGCTCATAAGTGCTCGTTTTGACAGTGATCAAAGCCTGTTGGCTGCTGAGGGTTTGACTGCTTTAGTCTTTTAGAGGCCGGTAACTCATGTTTTTGTTTAGGATCCGGCCCAAACATCCGTGCATGATTAAGAAATTTGACTTTTTGGTAATAACATAGACTTGGTTTGGATTAGAGGGGTTAAGTGCTTCCCATATCTGTTGTATGACATATAGCACAATAATACAGTAAGATCACAACTATGATGATGATGATGATGATGAATTAAATTTACTATTACTATTACTATAAAGCACAAATGTAAGTTTCATCGCATTACATCTTTTTTAATGTCATCAAACATTTCCAAGTTTTTCCCCCCACATAACAGAGATCAAATTAGACAGAAGAGACAAAGGAGCATCTGTATCATACAGTAGGCTTGTATTCTCTTATTTAAACTCAATATCATAACTGCTATTTTATAAAAGACATAGTATGTCATCCATTTCCAGCTGTCCCAGGATGTTTCATATAATTTTTTAACCACCATGCACGACTAAATGATTCCTGTTTCAGTCTCTTATGCTACATGTTGGTTTCTGAAAAAAGTAAAATAATTGTTTGTACACATTTAAAAAGTTAATTCAAGTTATTTTCTACTCATATGGGTTAGTTTGTTAAACTTTGCAAGTGTACTTGTATAATTATATTGCTTTACTTTATTTCTCTAATTGCTGAAGAAAATAAGCAACTTCAAACAAAGATCAAATTTAGAAAAGAAAAAGGAGCACATTAGATCCACACACTGCGACGTATACAATGGATTAAAAAATATTTTTTCTATCCTTCTCTATTGTGAAATTTTCCTTTACGTCAGCCAGATAAGTATTTGCAGCAACAAGAATTTAGTTTACATGTGTGCTTATTCTTATCCCAACATAAAAATAACTCTTCCTTTGGAGTGAGACACAGAAATAAACATATGAGTCAAATCTTATTAAGGATTGAAAAATATTAAATTGTACTTGATATACCACCAAGGCCTGATCTGAGGCTTTTTCTCACTCAGATGCACATCCTCTGCCCAAATCAAATCCTGTTTTGCATTTTAAAGAAACTGAATTAGATTTTTTTTTTATATAAAACGAAGACTGGGATATTCAGTTTTTTTGTGACAGACACTCCAACAAATTAATCTCACACTTTTAAATAAATCTGTTTTTTTACAGTACATCTATTTGACATTTTTTTGGTTGTTTTACTCATAGCTTTTTCTTGCACTCAGTAGCAATCACTGGAAACACTCTACATTTAATAGAGTCAAAGCTGGGGGAGGGAGTGATGTTTGCTGCAGCGGCAAGGCTTCTACCGCCATCAGACGACTCAGCACCTTTTCTCTCTCTTACACACATACAAGTTTGTTTTTTATATCCCTGTGGGGACCATGCATTGATTTTCATTTATTTTCCGGTCATTTGTAGAGCCTAACCCTGGCGATTTTTTCTAAAACTAACCACCCCAGTACATACCTAACCGACTGTAAATCTAGTCTAAACTCAATTCACACCTTGGTCCTAAACCAAACGCTCCCACTCAAAATCTGCATCAGTACCCGTGGAGACCAGGCTTTGGACCCCACAAGGCTTTTTCTGGAAAACTGTCCCTATGATGTAACAAACACACACGTTTGTTTTATCCTCATAGGGACTTTGCATTGACTTCCATTCATTTGCCAGTGATTTCTACAGCCTAACCCTAACCCTTTAATCAAAATCTAAACACCACAGTACATTCCTAAAACTAATCTAAACTCAATTCACACCTTAGTCCTAAACCAAACCCCTGACCCACCAACGGTATTTCCCCTGATGGGGACAGGGTTTTTGTCCCTATTAGGAAAAGTGGGTCCTCACCAGGCTGTATGTACTGGGTAATGGTCAAAAATCATCCTTACCAGGTAGCAAAAACATGTACACACACACACACACACACACAATACAACTCCAGTGTGAAGAAGAAAGCAGCTCTAATGGTTATAAGTTTTCCAGCTTAGTGGATGAGAACAAACAACTCACTCCTGGATGTCAATATTTTTTTTATATTCTCTGTTTCTCATTTGAGACATGTATAAAGATATATATCCTGTTAGAACAACTGCGTATAACCTGATGAATGTAAGACTTGGTGCCAAATAAGATCATTTCCTGCTTATCCTTGTTTTTCTGCGCCTGTGCCAGGGGATTGTACACTTGTGTGCCAGGTCTAAATCCTTTGTTAGTGAGGTACAAAGGTTGATTTATTTTTTCCAGCAAGAAGGATTTTTTTCAGGATAAGTGATGGAAGAAAACTGAAAAATGGTTAATTAAAGAAGTGTCATAGCTTTTACATTTAAAAGCCAATAAACACGCTACCACATCTACATGCCTGTAGTAAAGAGGACACACGGTCAGACGTATAATAGAAAATGCTGATAAGCATGGCCTGATTAGAGCAGTTTGAGTGTGTATAATAGGCTGTGATTTTAATTACAAAGTAACCAGGAGCATGTTGATTATGTTCTCGGACTTTCACATAAGATTTCATTCCTTTTCTCCAAACCCATTTAAAATGCGATAGCCTTATATTACCACTTAAACACATTTAGAAACTAATTGCAACCTTGCTACTGATTTTAATCAAACGCTCAACTGACCTGATTTCCTGAAACAAGATAACCCATTTTACTTTTTATTTGGTGAGTAAATTAGTTTTGCGTTCATCTAACCTTCTTCCACTCAGCTTTTGTTCAGCGTTTCCTCCTAGAAAGGATTATTTTCATGCGGGTGTAGCAGCTAACATGAGGATGTGCTTCTCAATTAATTATTCTAACAGTTTAGAATCTGAAAATAGCACATGAACCTCCAGCTTGAATGTCTAACATCCTAAAGAAAAAGACTTGGTCACTGGCTTTTTATGACATCATGAAAGAAGTCTGCCACCAATATAACCATAGAGGTTTATAATGTTATATTAAATTAAGTGAATCCAGCTCAGGGATGTCTATAAAATATGTTTTTTTTATATTTCTATTCACGGTAAATTATCATCTGAAGGCAAAAGAGCAGTGATGTTTTTGCCCATGTCTGTGTGTGAGTTTGTAGCAAAATCTCATGAATCACAGAACAGATTTTAAAGGAGATGATTTTAAAGTTTTTTTTTAACATTTAAGTCATCCAGTTGGGGTCTATAGAAAGGGAAACTGCACTGCTTTGGTCTGAATTTCTATTTATTGTAACTCCACAAGCCCCTCTTTCAGCACTTTTCTGAGGTGTGTCTCCGATCAACTCGTTTTGAGGCTGTCTCTTTAAATCAAAATGAGGTGCTTCACACCCCGACCCACTCCAGCTTCCAGAGCGGTCCATTCTAGCTTCATAGAGGGCTTTATGACTATATAGCAGTGCAGAAATGTTTTATTTGGCAGTTCTGTCGCAAATACTGTGACGTAATAGTTCAGAAAATGTTGTAGAGAGTAGAGAAAACGGAACTGGTTGAAAAATATGACCCAAATAGAATAAAAGATATTTATCTACGCAGCACCTAAATTCAAATTTTCTGCACTCCTAGAGACTCTAGTACACAACAAAATGTATTTGACGGCTAAAAAAAGGAGATTTTGCATGATAAACTGTCAGACAATAATCTTTACAGATATTGAGCTAAAATCTGGTATGGTAGTAGCTCAACACCATTTTTTCCTGAGCACTAACAGGCAGAAGATCTCACAAAATTGCATTAGATCAGACATAAAGTCATTTCCAAGGTTTGAACAAAATGACTGTGCCTTGCACGAGTGCTAGGCCTTTAATGTCATTTTGAAAACAACTGGTAGTCTGGTTGAATAGTCACGACGGCACGAGAAGTTATAATGTCATGTTTGATCACATTTTCAGAGTGATTACAGCTGACATTTTTGAACAAAGATCATTACACTTCACGAGATCTGCTAATGCGCTTTGCTTCACATTTTTGAAGTCAGTCCCCACATTTAATGGCTCTCTGATGCGAATCCCTTTTAAAATAAATAGAATATAGTTGATTTAAGATCAACAGCTAAAATAGAAAATGTTTCTGTCTGAGATTCTTACTTTGCTGAAGATGTATAGATTGAGTGTTCGACAGCAGTCTTGCTAATTAGCTAAATTAATCACTAAAGCTGTAAATCTGCTGGTTTTTCTGTTTTGTCAAATGTTTTTGTTTTGGTTCTAATGATTATGACTTAACAAGGCTGCAGATATCTAAAGCCCCTGCTGACACATTGTGGCCCCCCGCTGGCTGACTCTCTGCCACAGTGGTGTGGTGGATTTGCTAAAGTCTTCAGCAGCCCCCGTCTGCAGGAGGTAAGGCTCTTTTAATAATACTTCACACTGTACATGTCTACAGACAGAAACTAGACAGAATGTTTTACTTTTTTTTTTATTCAGGATGAGGAGCGGTTCTGCGAGGCTCAACTCAATGCTTCCGCCGTCAGTTTGGAGAAAACGGAGCTCGCATCAACACAAAGCGACTCTGGATCAGAGCACCAAGAGGACATGCTGGAGGGGGATTTGGGACTTGGGACATGTGTGTCACAAAGGTCTGAATTTCCTGGGGTCTCTTCTAATGCTGACTTATCTTCCTCACCTCCCACTGTGCATGGGGAGACTGTTCAAGGCATTTGAAAGCTGTTGAGTGGGAGTTAGTAACGGTGGATCCCAAAAGGTCACCCCCAACCCCCCGTGCATCAGTGTGTGTGTTGTTGTTGTGAAGTAACACACACTGGAAGGAAACAATTATTACAAAGGCCAGCACTCTTCCTGTTGCTCTGCTGAGAAAGTCTTGGCCTGTTTGGCTACAGTGTTCTGGAATTAATTGCTGACCTGACAGTGAAAGCCCTTTTCATCAACTAAAAAATGATAAAAAAGAAACCTGTCAAGTCACACACAGCAGCTTCCCGTTGCTTCAAACACATTGGCTTCACTTTTTAAATTGTGATTAAACAGTGTTTTCTTTAATCATTTGAACTTTTCATGCCAATTTTCCCTTCTCTGGTGCCCAACTCCTGATTAAAGTTTCATTGCTCTATTTTCTGCCCCAGCCTCTTTAAACTGATTCAAATATATTCTCCTGAATTTATTCATCAGCTCCCTCCACATCCCGCTTTTATCATCCCGCGACACAGCAGAACATTTCTGAAAGCTTTAAGTGTATTAACAGCATTTTAGAAAAAAAAGAAGACAATTAGCACGCAAAGTTTCCTCTGAGTTCTTTAATTTTAGATTGCACTTTGCTGCTCTCCGAGAGCGCCTTTGTAAATCTCAGGGCCCCCGTTTTTTCTTTTTTCCCTGGAGTGAGGCAGAGTGGTATGTGCTGCACAAACACCATCTTTGAAGGTTAGGCTCTGTGAACACCCAGACGAGCTTTGTATTGTTAGTGCAGCCACTGTCCTCAAAGTACGATCTGCTTTCATTGTGTCCTTATTGAATGAGTGCATCTATGGAATGCTGTTTTCTCTGTTAGTTTTCTGTTTCTATAGATATAAATAATCTCTATTGTTTGCTGTATTCATTGAGGCGAGAGACAAAATCACAAGTTGTCAGATGAAGATCCTTAATTGGACAGTTTCTTTCAGAAATAATGTCTAAATGTTATTTTGTTGCAGATTTTCTTGTTTTTACGTGATTTGTAAATAATCATGATGCAATGCATTTGCTTGGAATGCAATTTTAACTTTAACATTTTTTTTATTTGTTATCGTTCTTTTACCTTGCACACCTGTTTGTTGCATTTAAAAAAATACCAGGTTTTTTGTCATATTGTTTCGTTATATTTTTTCTTTTTTTACAAATTCACAAGGAATGGCATTTATTTCTCTAGACAAGGTTGTTTCAACTTCTTACCATTATTCTTTCTTTTCTTTATGTTTTAACTTGCTGCCTGTTGAGTTCAACACATTCAAGTTTAAACTCTGAAAAACCACAAATAAAACTACCTTAACTGTTTATCACCTGCCGTTAAAAGGCGAGAGATGTTTTTGCATGTGTCTGTATGTGTTCACATGTTAGTTGGCAAAATATTTCATGAACCACTGGATGAATTTGAATTAAATTTGCAACAAGTAATAATTGAATGTACATCTAAAAAGTAATAACTTTTAGAATTAGCACTATTCAGTCAGTTTACAGATAATGAGTGTTGAGAGTAATTTACAACATATTTTCTGTTGGGGAATACTAGGCCTTTAATTTTTTTTTTTTTTTTACTTTCTAAATTTTTTTATTTTTGTTTTGTATATAAGTGGATTTCCTGATTAGAAAGTATTAAATAATTTCTGGATTTGAAAACAACTTATAACTATTTATGGCCATCTTCTAAAATCTGTATGTTTTTAAACCTGTTCTGCAGAGAATGCAGTCTTATTAAGCGGTGTTGTGTCTGTGAACATTTTCATTTCGTTTTATTTTTAGGAACAGGCAGCCATGTGTGTAAAGATATGCATTTTTGCTGATAGCATCACCTCTGACTGTGATGGCAAGAACAGGGAACAGGAAAATTGCCAGAAGGTAAACAGAATCTTACCTTCAGTCCATTCATTTGTAGGTAATAGTCTGCAGATTTCCAACATCTCACTACTGGATATATGCTTTCCCACTAAAAATAATTTTAAACAGCATTTAATCCCTTACTTGGAGCTGTGCCAACAGAGAAATATTTGCATACTACGTGCTTATTGTTCAGTTTTGCACAAAGTAAACAATCAGCTTCCGCTCACACACCACCATCACCGCCACACACACAAGAAGAAATCCGAACTGTTAGAAAAATATTGATAAAATAACATTCATTCTGAGTCATGCTGAATGTAAACAAAAAGCTTGTTTTCCAGACAAACTTCATTCCTTAAAGTTCTGTGGCAAATGCAAATGAATAACAGCCCAGTGGTTCTCATAATATTCAGAAAGGAACAACTTTGACATTAAGTGATACCAGCATTGACCTCAACTCAAATGTTCTCTGCGGGAAAAAAAAATAAAAAGTCGTGAATCTTATGCAGTTTGTAAACGGCTGTCCCGGTTTTAATCGTGACTTTATAACCCAATGTGTGTTGTTCAGCAATGATATATAAACTCTCTTGTTTTACTGTGAACTTTACTCAATGCAATTGTCTCAGATTGTGCATGGGTTTTTGTTTTTTGTTTTTTTTCATAAGAGCAAGCAATTGTAAACATCTGAAATGGTAGAATAGACTGTTCACACTGACACAGAGATGTCTCAGCTCCAGAATTATGACCACAGTGTATGACATCATCATTCCACAAGGACTCTGACATAAAAAAAAAAATTTTAACAAAAAATTAAAATCTAAAAATTTTACTACTGCTGTTCTGATGACACCTCTACCTATGGCACATCAACAAACCAAATTATTGATTGTCTCCGATTTCAAACAGCTTTAAAAATAAACATTAACAATGGTGTTTTTCATAAGCTGCTTTTTTATCCACTGTTTTTACTTTTAACAGACAGTATGGAGACTGAAAAATCTTTTTTTTTTTTTTAACATTCAAAAATAACTTCAAAACATCCACTTTGAAGTGTTATCATAACAAGATACATGAAATATACATTTGTTTCCTTCCCCCATAGTTTCAGCTTCACTGTTCAAGTTCAAAGCCTGGCATTGTCAAATATTTCCAATGTTCCTTGTAAAGAAGAAGAAAAAAAAAAACTGACCACCTCGGATACAACTGCAGCTGGACTTAAGAAAAAAAAGACATGATACATTCCAGATGTGGCCATTGAAGCTCCTTGAACACTAAAAGTAAAGCTTTTAATTCCACAATAAGAAACGGCACTCAATGAAAAATGAACATTAAATTAAAAGGTCTTTGGTGATGAAGATGTTTTGTTTCGTTCACAATTTGGAGCGTGTCAGTAGAGATTTGCTCAAGTCCTTGGCCTCCCCGGCTGTTCTCACTCTTTCGTACCCTAGAACTGACATGGCATGATGGCAGTAGTCCTCCACTTGTTTGATCTGTTGAATGCTCAGCACTGTTCTCCACGCACTAGCAGCCTGCGTGGCGTTCCTGGAGGAGACTATGAATGGCTTTGAGGACGAGCTGGAGCCGCTGGTCATGTTCAGTGCAAACAACTCAATATCGTGGTTGTTTGTGAGGTTAGCAAAGCGGTAGATGCTCCGCAAAGTCTTTACGGGGTTTTCGACCAGGTCTTCGTACCGTACAGCCATGTATTTCCCCTTCAGCCAGCTGGGTGGGTTCAGAGCCGTCCTTAAAGTCCTGGAAGTGCGGTCGCAGATCACCTCCATGGCACCGATGGAGTGATAGTCAGAGCCGTCCTTCTTGTTCGCTTTGTGGCCGGGATCCACAAAGGGTATCCGGCGAAGCTTAGGGTCCCTGCTGCGGACCACTTGTAAATTCTCCCTAATCAGACCATGCCTGGATTTGATCCTGGAGTTGGCAACAGCCCGCGGGTCTCTGACCAAATGTATCACTTTCAAATCCAAGGATGGATCCTCCATCAAAGGAGCCAGGACGTTCACGTCCAAAATACGCACTCCTTTAATGACTATGGTGTTGTATTTTAGACACTCTTCCTCCAACAGTCTAAGGCTTTGAGGGGGGCACTTTTTACACACCTTATCATCCACCATCCCCACCACCTCCTTCCTGTAGGCTGAGCAGAGGGGGTAGGAGCACACCACTTTATTCAGGGTGGCCCCAAATAGTCCTAAGGAGGTAAAATTCTTGCCTCCAGGGCTGTTGTAAAGTTGGAAAACAGACAGATCACAGCGGTACAAGGAGCTGAGCATGTCTCTGGCCGCCCCTTGTAAAGACACTGCATCACCGGGATACAGTTTCTGCCAGATGTGCCACATGGGCTCGTACAAGAAGAACACTTCAGGGTTTTGGTTGAAAAGCTCCCCGAAAAAGGATGAGCCTGACCTCCAGGTGGTCAGGACATAAATAAGCTGCCTCTTTTTAGCCAGAGAGGGCCTGTAGAGGAAGCGAATGTCCGATCTGCTCTGATAAGTGGTGCTCCTCATCTGATGGTTGCACTGCTGTGGCTCCTTAGTCCATTTATAATTAGCCAAATTAAGCATAGTGAGGACCAGCAGAAGGAAATAGGCCATAAATAACACAATCCTCTTCCTGCGGAGGACTTTCATCACGATCCCAGGCTGTGCTATTATCTTTGTATGATTCCTGTAGGTTTTAAGCTTTCTCCCAAATCCAGCATCCTTCTCCCAAGGTGCTGTCAACTTCAGTGGTTGATGGTATTGTTTGCCTCTCATCTGTACCCCAGGAGAGTGGCTCCCACCACTGGACAAAGCTCTTTACATTGATAATGCACCAAGGCGCTCTGATGTGTGGCAGCAAGCTGTACTGGGATTTTATACCCAATACAGAAGGAGCTGATTAGGTAATATATTCCCCTCCAATTCGGCAGCAGGAAAAAAAACAACAACACGATTTAGCCCACAGTTTTCACTGCACTGCGCAATGATGGGTGATGGGAGCGTTAAGTTGTCCATACCGGGCGCTGCAGTGATTCAGCGGTGTGGCCCGCGTTCACAACAAAAAAGAAGGAGCCTTCTTCATTGTACCAGACGCCCTGCTTATCCATGTTCAGCGGCGATATCTCTGTGCAGCACACGTCCGACGCATCTCTCTTCTGCGCACGCAGCGCGGTTCAAACAACCGAGCGGTTTTGCGCAGCGCTCTTTAAATCGTCTCGGACGTGACAGAAGCGGCCGTATCCGCAGTCACGGCTTTCGGGCATCTCCCGGAGCAGCAGCGTCTCGGCTCGTCTAACTAATACAAACTGAACCGATTCAATCAGAATGCAGGGGGAGAGAGGCCCGGCCCACCGAGAGAGCCCATTGGACACGGGCTGTGACGTCGCTCGTAAGTGAGCCGCGCCATTGGCTCCGCCGCCCGCCCTTCTCATTCTAACTTCAACACAGGCTCCTCAGCACATCTCAGAAATGGTTGAATGCTGTTATTATGATCCAGAGAGGTTCGCCTCCCTGCTTGTAATCTCGATACATTTCTCCACCCATCCGTTAGAGGGGTTAGAGAACACAAGTGAAAGTAAAAAAAGGTTCTTGCTCTTAAAAAGGCCCAATTAGCAATTTTTTTAAATCTCTAAAATGGATAAATATATTAGAATTACAGTCTTGTAATGATGTGTGTCTCTGCACAAAGGCTAAATGCAGAGATGGATCAATATTTCAAAATTCATGAAGTTGGTTTCCACACTTCAGACTCAAGAGGTTTTACTCAGATCTAAGAGTAAAACAAAATAAAATAGGAAAGGAAACTGTCTGATTACTAATCAGAAAAACGACATACACTCATTACACAAAACGTGGACTAAGGAAGGATCTATCTTGAAACTAAGGAGTTTCCAATAAAACAACATGATCTGGAAGAAATCAGGTGTTTGGCACCTGCTCCTATGAAACTGACCAATGTTTTCGAAGAAACTCGAGGCGGAGTTTATGTGTTTAAAAAGAGAAAAACACATGTTCTATTGATTACAAATAATCTTTCCTTAGAAGTCTGTTTGGGATTACAGATTTGGTCATAAGAGTGAAACAGACAAAGTTTGAGAAAATGTTATTTAACCCTATAGAGTCATCTTTCATTTAGTAATTTAAACCACCTTTATGTGACTGAATTACTTTATGTTATTTTATAGACCTATTGTTAAAAATGTATTAAAGTAATTGTTTTTTACTACTAGGTCAAACTGAAGCTGTGTTGCTGAGAAAATCCAAGATAAAATTATGGGTCTATACAGTAAATAAACAGAATTTTAGTAGGTAAAAAAAAAACAATAATTATAGATCCTGCTGATGTTGTGTTCATTGATTTGTTTTGTTATGGTTTGTCCCAATTTAGAAATGGATGTTTTTAACCTGAAAGCTTTGTGCAGACTGCCCCCTGCAGGAGAAAAGCAGTTATACACTTCCAAAACCTCAAACACTATCAGACACATTTAATAAACCCACTGCATGTGGTGTTTTTTTCTTTTTTTTCCAAGAACATGCTAACTCATTTTAGTGGGTTTTTTTATTAGAAAAATTGGTAATTGACTATTGAAACTATTGAATACAGTTAACCTACCCTACACTGAATATATGTTTTAGTTACCGTCTGCTGAATCGAAAAACTATCTTTTTCTTCCTGCCTAAATTAGTTTTTCTTCACTATAAATATCTTTCATCAAAATGGTTGTTACATTGACATTATTATCTATTCGTCCTTATATGTGGAGTATTAAATAAAAAATGCTTTGAATTTCATATAAATATTGAGCCCTAACGTGTTTATTTATTTTTTGACAAATATATATTTTAATTATTTTAATCTCAATAACATTTTCTCTGTGTTTTTCGGCTGCATATTGGGTGTTTATTCAGTCTACGATCAGTAAACAGTACAGAGCTGTGCTGTTACGTAATCATGAATCACCATGGCTTTGCGCGTGCCACTCGAACGGGCAAGCGGGCGCGTGTGGTGGAGGGCGCATGCGTAGTAGCATCTTAGCTCGGCAGCATCAGGACCACAAAGAGACCCAGCAGCGACCCTGCAAGAAGATGGTGCGTGTAAACATGGCGAAGGGAGTGACGGCGTCGCTTTGTCGGACCTCCTCGGCCGTTCGCGTCGTTTAATACGCTGTTTGAAGTTAAACAAAGAAAAGTGAAGGCCACAAAAAGGCGCGCGATGTGCGACAGAAATTAGCGTAACGTATCGATTTAGCCCAAATGACGACGGCTGTGAAGCTCCGCTGCTCTGCGACTGGCTTCAGACGGATTCCTCCAGTGTCACTTCTACATGACGGGCTTTCTTGTGTAATGGTCGCCGCTTTCTAGTGGGATGCACATCAGTGTTTGGCCGTACTCACTCTCCGTCGTAATGGCAGCTCTGTACCAGGGCACGGACGCCTCCTCTCCGGATAAATTTCTGGCCCTAAAAGACGTGAGAGAAGTGAAAGAGGAAACAACGCTGGACGAGAAGCTCTTCCTGCTGGCATGCGAAAAAGGTTTGTCCTGATTTTTCACCCAAATAACACTAATGTTCTTTCTTTCTATCCAGTATATGATGTTAATGCAGTATTTTGACCCTAACTCCACAGACGCTGTACAGGCAGATGTTGTTTTTGTGATGTCTTAGCCAGTAACTGCCACTTGACCATATAAAGTCTCCATAAACACGTCTGCAGCTGAAACTGTCCTTTGAGGGAGATGTTATTGTTACACAAGATTAAGGGGGCAGCTGGAGCCTCGCCTGCTCTGTTACAACCACCACTGTCTGTGCATGCGTCTTCCCAATATGATTGTGCAAGAATCCACTTACCATTCCTGACCTGCTGTGCTTTCTCAGGTGATTACTACATGGTGAAGAAACTTCTGGAGGAAAACCGTCATGGCGAGCTCAACGTCAACTGCGTGGATGTGCTGGGACGAGATGCTGTGACCATCGCCATCGAAAATGAGAATCTAGACATTCTGCAGCTTCTGCTTGAGCATGGTTGCCAGGTAGCCGACACACAGATTTCTTTTACACTCTTGATTATAAACCGTGATGTTTTCTTTAATTATATGTACGTGTGAAGGCAACAGATGCCTTGTTGGTGGCCATAGACTCAGAAGTAGTGGGAGCTGTGGACATCCTCCTCAACCACAGGCCGAGGCGATCCTCAAAGCCTTCCATTGCTGTAAGTCTGTTTTTATCACTCTTGTTAGCTAGCTCTTTAAAATAACTGAATGATGTTGTTTTCCTTTTCTTATAATTTTTGCACAGTCTTTCAGAGGTTTATCCCATCTTTCTCAGAAACTGATGCAGCGCATTCAGAACCCTGAATATTCCACCACCATGGACGTAGCTCCGGTCATCCTGGCAGCACACAGGAACAATTACGAGATCCTGACCATGCTGCTGAAGCAGGACATATCTCTTCCCCGGCCTCATGCTGTCGGCTGCGAGTGCATGCTGTGCAATGCTAAAAACAAGAAGGACAGCTTAAGACACTCCAGGTACAGACCAAATTAGTGACTTAGAACCAAAAAAGTATATAAATTAACACATATATATATTTTTTTCTTTTTTTCATATTTTTTAAATGCATTCTTTAAAATATGAGCTGAGAATCTGTTTTCTGTTAAGTGAAACATGCAGGAAACATTTCAGCTCTGTGTATTCACAATAGCCTGTAAATGTCTTCCTTTTAAAACCACAAAGAAATCAATTATGTAACTTTATTTTTGAAAAGCTTTCAGCTGTTCATGCACCAAAAGCTCTGCCCTACATAGATCTAATGCATTTTATTATTGTCCAGCTCTACTTATCTAGCCTTAAAGAGACAGTATTAGTATTTTTTTTTCAAATGCACTTGTTATATACCTAAATCTAAAATTATTTTCACTTTTAATCCAAGGAAAACTGGACAAAGCAGCTATGTTTCAATAGTTAAGCAGTGAGTGCTGTTTTTCTGACTCTATCTTGGATTTGCAGATGAGATTTTGCTGATCGCTTTCACTGGGCAGTTTTATTCTCCCTCCCACACAGTGCTCTAAATGAATCAGTCTCCAGAGTCTCTGCCAAACAGCACAGAGTATGGAGTAGGTACAAATGAAACAACCAGAAAAAGGATAATTTCTCAATTTGATCTTTTGTGTCAGTTTTGTTCATCTGTTGTCTGCCGCTTGTTCCAGAGTTGGGTCACAGAGGCAGCAGCTTAAGCACTGAGGCCCAGGCATAATTTTTCAAAGCCACATCTTTTGGGAGGATTCCAAGGTATTCCCAGGCTGAAACCTTGGGTTTTCACCAGGGTCTTCTCTCAGTTGGACATACCTGGAACACTTCCTTAGGGAGATGTCATGGGGGCATCCTTACCAGATGCCCGAACAACCACAACTGGTCTGTCTCAATGTGGAGGAGCAGCGGATCTACTCAGAGGCTGTGTCCAAATCCATTGGCTTCTTCCTTCCAAGGACCTGGTCTATCTGGTATAGGTGGGCCAGTTCTTTTGTTGACTACAAAGACAGGAAGAAAGTGGCTGTGAATTTGGACGGTCTAGCCCTCGTCTTTATTCCCACCCTTTTCCTGGTGTATTTTCTGTCGCCCAGCAACCATGACAATGCTTAACAGAAGCAAAAAGATTGAACTTACCAAAATATTAATATTATTATTATCATAAATTAACAAAATTAGATTAGAGGCAATACTTGAAGAAGTAAGGGACCCGTCATACAAGCGGGTTTATTTCGCCATATGAGCATGTTTGATTTCTGAAGAATAATATTAAAAAACACATCAGTTAAAATGGCAAAAGCCTAACAACACAACCACTTTAAACTTTCAATTTTTACACCGCCAGGTTTTCATTTAAAACTGTACTTCTGTCTCTTGCTTCACCCACTATAACAATAAAAAAAAAAAAAAAAAATCTTCCAGTTGCAATGCTTCTTGGGATAGGGTGGGCGGAGAAAGATCCACCGGATCATCCCTCAAATTACGGGAAAAGAACGACTCACTTGTGGGCTGCTATTGGAAGAGTCTTCAAATTAGGATAGCCTTCGGCACGTTGCTGTGACATAATCTGTCTTCAAATTCGACCTTCGAAGAATGCAGCCCCTGAATTCGGACACACCCAGAATCTCTCACTGATAACTGAACTTCTCACCCTATCTCTAAAGGAGAACCCAGTTACCCTAAGTAATAAAATAATTTTGACTGCTTGTATCCGCGTTTTTTCATTCTTCTGGTTACTAACAGAGTTTGCAGTGAGGTTAGAAACATAGGTCGTCTGGTAAACAGAGAGCTTTACCTTACAAAGCAATTTCGTTTAATATTGATTGAATACAAGGGAATTCAAAAAATCACATACATTTGGTAAAACATCAGACTATATGTTATTTTATAAAATTAAAAGCTTAAAAAATGATAATGTGTCCTGGAAATTAAAAAAATAATGGTTACAGCTGATACAATTTTGAGTAGTTTGCCTATGAAAAGATTCTGCACAAGGACCTGAATGTTGTGTCTGTTCCATAGTCTTTGTAATCAAACCGTTTTCGTTCTTCCCCTTTTGTAACCACCTCATTTCTGTTTTTTTGTTGTTTTTGTCCAGGTTCCGCCTTGACATCTACCGCTGCCTGGCGAGTCCTTCTCTCATCATGCTGACCGAGGAGGATCCTATTCTCAGAGCATTTGAGCTCAGTGCAGACCTGAAGGAGCTCAGCCTCGTAGAGGTGGAGTTCAGGTGAAAATTGTGCCCACCCATCAGCCATGTTTACCATCAGTGAAACTATCCAAACATTATGTCTACATGTGCACACAAAGATGTTAATAGTGATAGACAAGGCCCTGAAACATTTATGAACACTGATTGCATCTAATTCCCTTGCTGTAGGAATGACTATGAGGAGCTGGCGAAGCAATGCAAGATGTTTGCCAAGGATCTGCTGGCTCAGGCTCGAAACTCTCGAGAGCTCGAAGTGATTCTTAATCACACCTCAAGCGAGGATCACGTTGACAAGAGAGGCTTGCTAGAGGAGCGCATGAACCTCAGCCGACTTAAACTTGCCATCAAGTACAACCAAAAAGAGGTTAGTTAGTGTAAGGCTGCAATTTATTCCAATAAAAGTTTGTTCGTATAATGATTTTTGATTTTAAATATGTATACCCGGTAACTCCAAAAACTATTTTAAAAAAATGTTCAACCTGATCTCTTGTGTTCTGCAGTCACTGTCAAATTTAATATAATTCAGTTTCGTTTTTTGAGAGACATTATTTTGGCAACTTGAAGTTCTACTTCCTTCAGGCGACAGCAGTCAAAGACAAACTAAAGCTTTAAGTTTGAAGGAGTTGAATAATTTACATCTGGGATGGTACTTTATGGAAGCATAAAGTTTTTGGCAGCAGAACAAACATATTATTCTAAGGGATGTATAGTCCAGGTCCTTGAGGGCCACTATTCTGCATGTTTTCCTTGTTTCCTTGCTCCAACACACCTGATTCAGTGGTTGAATTACCTCTTCAAGTTCTGCAGAAGGCTGTTAATCACCCATTTATTCATATCATATGTGTTGGAGCAGAGAAGAACTGCTGTATAAAACTTCTTTGTGGTGATATTTATCTTTCCCACATTAAAATATAGTCCAACTCCCATCTTCTTTTAGCAAGAAATTGACTCAATCTTTATTTAAGTATGTTTAACTTCCCACACGTTTATGTAGATTGACTTAAAAGAATGTTCTTATAATGCTGACTTTTTGTTTCTGTGTTTTTTCCAATGTCTTCCCTACAGTTTGTGGCTCAATCCAACTGTCAGCAGTTCCTCAACACGGTCTGGTTTGGAGAGATGGCCAGTTATCGTCGCAAACACACCTGTCTAAAGATGGGCACGGTGTTGTCTGTGGCCTTACTTTGGCCACTGCTTTCCGTCTGCTACCTTTTGGTGCCCCGTTCCAGATTCGGCCAGATAATCCACACACCTTTCGTCAAGTTCATCATCCACAGCGCCTCCTACTTCACTTTCCTGCTGCTGCTCAACCTTTACTCTCTGGTCTACAATGAGGGCAAGAAAAACACAATGGGCCCTGCACTTGAAATGATCGATTACCTCCTAATTCTCTGGATCCTAGGTCAGCTTTTTATCCTGTAAATGTGATTATCACGTCATACATTTCAGAGCCCTAAAGATGCGATTCTTTTAACAGATTGATTATCCATCTCATAGAGCTAAAAATAAAATAAGAAGTCAATCCTATAAACCATAATTTAATATAGTAACATTGCATGATGGAAGGAAAAATGGGAGATTCCTGTAAGGTCTACCTAAAGTCCAGTATCTTATATCCATAATTCTATTAGGCAACATGTGACAAATATTTCTTTCTATATTATGTGACAAAAAGCCTGACTTGTCTGTTCATATGTCAGCACTGCTTCTAACTGAGTTACAAGGAAAGGACTCATTTCTCCCTTGTGGCCCATCTGAGTGCTGGCAAAGCTTGCAAGCAATACTTACTCACACGAGGAAGTGCTTCTGTTATCTTATCAGGTGAAGCTAGAAAGTCGCAGAGATGGGTTTTCTCTCTGGAGAAAGACCTCCCTATCTTCTGTGTCTGCCAAGAAACCATTTTCGCCCACTTTAGGTTTTGTTAATGGCCCTTCCTTCTTTCTGGGATGTTTGTGAGCAGTTGTAAAATGCTTATTTTCTCCAGCTCTTAGTGATATGGGTTTCACCCTTTTTATTGTCTGGTTTATAATTCATCCCATTAACTAAATTTGACAGGTAATATAAGGATGTAAAAGCCATTTTAAAATGTTATTATACTGTAATGATTTTATGGTCAATTTAAATTAATTTGGGGAGGGCGGGGTATCATAATGAAAGGAAGTACAAACAATTTCACAAACAACCAACAACGAAATACCAGCATCAAGGATTAATCTTTTTTAAAACTTTTTTCAATGTTGCCCCTTTTCAAAAGATGTGATTTGTGCTTCAGAGTCCCCTGCTGCTTCAACACATCATTCAAGATGAGCTAAATGGAAGATGAGATTGCTAATGATTGCTCTCTTCCAGCATCCTCGTGTTATCAGGATGTGAGCAGGAGCCATTACAGACCCTACATGAGTTTGATGTTCAGTCAGGCAGTCACAAGTCAAGACAGCTCTTTTGTTTTCATTTTGCTTTCCATTGTTTTGTCTTTCATTTTGTTCTTTTCCTCTCATATTTCTCCTGCTCCTTTCATTTTTCTGTTCCCTGCCTCGCATTAATGAGGAAATCAGATGCTGGGAGATTGAGTGCACTTGGCTGCATGCATGTGTCTTGCTGTGTGTGTGTGTGTGTGTTTTGATTTCTGTGTATCTCAAACAAAATGAGTGGGTGAAGAAACATTTGACAAGCTTCCGCTGCCAAAGCCCGTCTCTCTCTTATGTTGGTTTTCTTTAACCGATGAATTTCTGAAAGTGTAGACACACTGTTCTATACTACACTTTGACTCTTACATTATTTCTGCACATGAAGACTTTGTGAAATATTGGTTTTACAAAAAAAACAAGCTAACATCCATCTTTATTAAATTCCACACACCTCCCTAAATCCCACAGATGACACATTTTCACCCCATTAATCTGCTATATTTGCATCTCATATGATCCCATTTCCCCAGGGCTCTCTCTTAGAGATGACTTATGATTGAATCCAGACAGGATTTTAAAATATTCCAGATGACATCAAAAGGCCTTATTCCAATAGCTTATATGCAGCTAAGTGTGAATTATGCTGAATTTCTGCTCCCTTGTAGGGATGGTGTGGTCGGATGTGAAGCGTCTATGGTACGAAGGGCTGGAGGACTTTCTGGAAGAGTCGAGGAACCAGCTAAGCTTTGTGATGAATTCACTCTACCTGGCCACCTTTGCTCTTAAGATAGTTGCTCATAGCAAGGTACTCAAACACAAATTATCCATGCATTTAAACAATAAATAGCTACAAATATTTTCTATTTACTGACTGATTTATGGCTGCCAAAAACTGGATTCAGCATTTAATTTGTTTCATTTTTCTGAGACTAATATGTCATTGTTTTGTATACTAATCCTACTGTCTCACAGCTTTCACAAACCTTAGCTCATACTGAAATAAATCAGTGTTGCAATAAATTATTAAATGAGCACTAATGCATCCGTCAGATCAATACACACTATAAATGGTCACATGATCCAGGGTAGCTCCAGGGTAATGAGAATACATTCAACACTGAATTTAAGGAGATGCATTTGAGAACAGCTTACTGACAAGCCAACTTGTTGCCCATAACTCATAACACTTTACAGTTATGACTGGGTTAAAGGTTGACTTGAACTTTAAAATACTGTGCTTCAGGAAAATAATTTGGTCTTTTAAACACTGATTCTGACTGCAACTAGAAAAAAAGCATTTCCTGCAAAAATGCAGTGTGAATGTTTAATGCTGAAAGATTTTTGCAGAAAGCTGCTGAAGAAGCTGAAAAGGATTAATGGCAAAACTGTAAATGTGAGATGAATATGAACAGCTGACATTTGCTGAAAGTAGGACAACAAAAGAGAAGAATCAGTAGAACGACAGCAAAAATATAAGTCAATAAATCTGAAAAGAGCAAAGAAGTATCTAAAATTAGCAAAAAGAAGCTAAAAGAAGATGAAACAAATTTCAATTAACAGAAGCATTGACACAATAAAGAGCTGAGCAAAAATCACAGACAACAGCTTAAACACAAATGAGAAAAGCTCAAATTAGGTTGTTCAGCATGCATGTGATATCGCCCCCAGGTGGCAACAGGCAGCAACAAACATCTGGAAACACAAAACTCATGAATATTTTAAACATAAACAAGCTGGTACATCAGGGAATCTATGGAGTTCAGACCGCAATCAGCCAAGTAAAAATGTTACTCAAGGATTTTATAATAATGAGAGCAGTGCACTGAACATTACTGATTAGTGAATTTATGCCACATATTAAGGAGTTATATCTACTGTAATCAATACTTTCTGCAGTTCTATCTATTTTAATTTTATTTCAGGTTAAAGGTTGGGTATTTAAGCTACTTGCTTTGATTCAGGAGAACATGAGTTTGTTTACATTAGAAGCTTGCAAATTCTTATAGAAAGCATTTTTTCTGTAATTAAAATGAACGCAAAGATTTGCTTCATGTGAAAATAACACAAAGTGTTGTGCAGGCAGCAAAGAAAGCTCTGTGTAAAATACACCCATTCGTAGGAATAAAATCACTTTTGTTTTCAGACAATTTAATGATTGTCCAAAGCCTCAGGGAGGTATGTATTGTTTGTTTTCCATGGGGTTCTTTAAGAAAAATAGCTTGACATTTCCAGCCAATAAAAGGCTTTTAAAGTATTTTTTCCTGTTCAAGTACCATGTAGTGAATGTGTTTTTGAATGTGTTTGCTCAATCTGCAGTTCAAAGGCGAGATAATAGAGAGGAAGAACTGGGACGCCTTCCATCCCATCCTGGTGGCAGAGGGCCTTTTTGCCTTTGCCAATGTCCTGAGTTACCTGCGCCTCTTCTTCATGTACACCACTAGCTCCATTTTGGGGCCACTTCAGGTTAGCAATCCCCAAAGGCAAATTAATATTCATTTTTATTGTCTTATAGTCATGTATCCATCAAACACTTTGAGTTAAACATAATTCATAGATAATAATGAAGAAATTAGCTTCTTTACGCAGTCAAAGCACTCTCTCTTCCACTGTCTGTGAATGTGAATATTCAAGGGCAAGCCCACAATAAACATCACACCAGCTGTGCTCTGATAACATCATCATAAGCACTGAGTACAAACACAGTGAATGTGAGCTGTAGATTAATGGGTTCTGTTGAGATAATCTAACAAACTGAGCACAACAAACTAAATCTTTGCAACTTGTCATATGCATCATCATTTGGCTTTCATTATCTTTGAATGATTGCCTTCATTTCACACGTAGCTGACTTCTGTGGAAAAAATAAATGTTCTTTTTTACAACCATGGGAGATGACAATCCACAATATGTTTGTTCTGCATCTATGAAAACATGGTTCCCTGTATGACCTGTGGCTATCTGAAGAGCAAATCTGGCTGCATGTTACCAGTTTAAAAAAATGAAATGAAATGAAATATGATGAGCTGTTGGGTCCTTCTGTTGGCCATCAAATATTTCTATGTATGAAAAACTGGATTCATTTTTGTAGCATTTTCAGCCCCAAACATCTCTGATACACCTTTAATTTTAGCACACATGTGCAGGCCAATGAAAAGATGTTTGAATTAGATAAAATGTTTCAGTAATTTTTTTAGCGTTTGAGTAAACTAGTATCAAATTTACCATGGCCTCTAAAAGGGCCCAGTTTACTTTTCTTTGTTTGCAAAACAATTACAGAAAAATTCAGCAGAACAATTGCTCTGTTATATAATACTTTGACTTTTTAACAAATCTGATAGGAACATTTTCTTCTTTTTTTATGACGGTCAAAAATCTGGTTTGGATATTTTTCACTTGGACTCTTCAACAGTTTCATTTCCATAAAGTGTTTTTTTTTTTATTCAATAATTCCATGTACTATCAGCCAGCTGCTTGGAAAATTCATAGAAACAGCCAACTTTGTGCTAGAAGTTTATGGTATTGCTTTTTTCTTCCATTTGTGTCCTGTTTTACATAAAACTGTCTTTAGATAGAAATTAAATTAGTATATTTTGGATTCCTTTCTGTTATTAAGCTTTGGGCAGTGCCTGTGGTTGGTGTTGAAAAAGTTTGCTCAGTAGATTGTTAATGACAATCTTTTCTCTCTTTTCTCTCGTCTTCGCTCCACTCATGCTGTGACATCATCACATAGCTTGGCAGGAATGGAAAAATGATCAGCTTTGGAAATAAATATGGCCGTGCGTTCACTCGCACTCACATGGCAGGCACGCCTTCCCACAAACGCACATGCTCCCACACATTTCAGCACATTTGTGATATCTGACTAGGCCAGTATTCCATCCAGCTGCTCCCAGAGAAACTCCTGTCATGCACACACACACACACACACACACACACACACACACACACAGACACACTCACATAGACAGTGACTCATGACTATGGGGGCTGTGGTAATGAAAGTTTTTGTCAAACTCTTTTCTGAGGAAACCTACTCATATGTCTGCGTGGTAGCAACCCCTGCTGAGTTTGGAAACAGTGAAAGGCTGTTTATCTGTCCACTGGTGACCCAGACTTAACCTCACTGACAGCATCACTGAAGGACTCCTACGTGTAGAAACATGTGTTAAAAACTAACATCAGGTTACACAACTGTGCTTAGACTAGAGATTTATTTTTCTCTCTGCATCTATACATTACTAACCTTGTAATTTAATGTTGCTTTATTGAGTTATTTCCCCAATACAGCTGTATTTGTGTTCACACTGGTGCTTTTGAGCTGCACAACAACATCACATATTATATTCAGGCTCTGTTTGTGCTGTTACTAAGCTGGTCTGTTTGTCAGGTTAGCCAAGCAGGGAACAACCTCAGCTCCTGAATCACACGTGTGCATAGTGGTCAAGGAATACACGGGAGGAGTTAACACATGACAAGAGAATAAATCACCCTAACAGACCAAACCTGCTCAAACAAGCTGTCTGGGTTTAGCTCAAACACACCAATGTCATTTACCCAAAGATGCAGGCACAGTGGTCACACTGGACACACAGTACATCCATTTTCCTAAAGACACGTTTGAGCATGTTTTTGAACAGATAAGCCCCTCAGGTGTTGAAATAGTTGGTTTTCAGGAGTCTGAGATTCATCTTTTAAGTTTTGTTCATGGGTCTCTCATGTATAGTGAAGATTTTTCCACCTAACAAATCATGTTGATTTTTCTGTTTGCACATGTCGGCACTGGATAAGCAAAAAATATATTATAACCTAATCTACAAACAGACAGAAAAAAGTAATGAAAGAGATCATAACATCATGATTAGGCAGTTTTTGAGCTGTATTTCTTTTTTCTTATTTCAAGCAAAGTAGAAACTGCAAATAAAAATTTAAATATCTAAGATATACTACTCAACAGAAAAATGTTTGCTTAACATAAATGTAGATTTTTTTTAGCTGCTAGATAGTTTAATAATCCTAAACTCAATACAGTCATATTAAGCACTTATATCTATTTATTCTGTCTATTGTGTTGCAAAAAATAAAACAATTAGAACTTGGAAAAGTTATTTTTTTTCCCCCCATTGTCTCACAGATCTCCATGGGTCAGATGCTGCAGGAGTTTGGAAAGTTTCTGGGTCTCTTCCTGCTGGTTTTATTCTCCTTCACCATTGGGCTCACCCAGCTCTACGGAAAAGACCACAAAGACCCTGGCAAGAAAACACCCAAGGACTGTGAAGGCATCTTCTGCCAGCAACAGAGCAACGATGCATTTCACACGTAAGGCAAACCTGTAGTAGTTGTTTTGGGGATTTATTTTAGGTGCTTGACAGACTTTTTTTTTTAATAAACTCCATGCAGAAAGATCCAAGGCCCAAACTGGGGTTCAAACCCAGGACCTTCTTGTGAGGCGACAACACTAACCATTTGGGTGTTAGTTTTATTTGACTTATTTACCTGCATCTTTTATAATGCCTGGAAAGCTCCTTTTTTAATCAGTGATAAACCGTGTATGGAACTAACAACACAAATATAGTTAACAATGTTACTATATCTGTGCAAAAACAAAATAAAAACAAAGTACTAGTAAAAGTAATTCTGATATAATGAAGAAATTGCAAGTCTGTATGTACATATGGGCTCTGCAAAGTTATTCAGTATCTTCTTACACCTCTTCTTTTGGGGAATCATGTTAACAGTAATTTTGACAAACTGTAGATGTCGACACACATCCCTGGTGTTTTTAGTGTTTGCTACAAAATATATATGTTTTGAGGTTATATCATCACATTCATGTGCCAGAGGATTATGCCAAAATACAGCTGGTGTATATCTAAACATTTTTTTCTGTGCTACAGGTTTATGGGAACCTGCTACGCTCTGTTCTGGTACATTTTCTCCCTGGCGCATGTTGCACTCTTCGTCACCCGAATCAGCTACACACAGGAGCTGCGCTCTTTTGTCGGTGCCATGATCATAGGCACATATAACATAGTGGTGGTTATTGTGCTGACCAAGCTGCTGGTGGCCATGCTCCATAAAAGCTTCAGACAGATTGCTGTAAGTTTGCACAATGTTGGGCCCAGCGGTGTGTATCGCCTGTCATTAGGAGCAATTTAAGTTTTGGAGCTGAAAACAACAACTGCTTTCATGTCCTGTTAGGATTTAGTTTTGCTTTAAGTCATTGTGAAATGTTTTACAGATGTTAAATGGTTTATTTGGAACCACTTTGGTTATTTTTGCTCACTTTGAACAACTGATTTTGATTAAAGTTGTGGTTTTGTCATTTTATACCTTGTGCAGAATCATGAGGATAAAGAGTGGAAGTTTGCTCGCGCCAAACTTTGGCTCAGCTACTTTGATGACAAGTGCACTCTGCCTCCACCTCTTAATATCCTCCCTTCACCAAAAACCGTCTGCTACTTGGTGACCAGCTTAAGGAAGTGGATCTGTTCACATACAACAAAGGGCAAGGTGAAGAGACAAAACAGCCTTAAGGTGAGAAGAGTAAACTCTCAAACTGCTACAAACTCAAGTGTAATAGCACAATGATTAGAAGTGAAGTTATCAAAAACTGTAACTCTGATTATGGACTTTATCCTAAACACGAGTTTCTGTAATTGATGGTTTTAAGTCTGAGTTCATTTCACTGCTGTTCTGACGCAGGAATGGAAGAACCTGAAGCAGAAGCGAGATGAGAACTACCAGAAGATCATGTGTTGTCTGGTTCACCGCTACCTGACCTCCACGCGGCAGAAGATGCAGAGCACAGACCAAGCCACAGTGGAAAACCTGAACGACCTGCGCCAAGATCTCTCCAAGTTTCGCAACGAGATGCGAGACCTGCTGGGCTTCCGGACATCCAAATACGCCATGTTCTATCCGAGGAGCTAAGATTAAAAAAAAAGACTACTTTCCTTTCTAATCTCCCTAAGAAATTTCTGCTTCATGTTTACCTGGGACGCTGTGTGACACACGCATGTGCAAAAACTTCTAATGGGTCACAGGCGTAATTTTAATCCTTGGAACTTTGTGGAACATGTATTCCCCACCAAAGCCTCCAGACTCAGGCCTACTATCTGTTATTCAGCTACAGTATTTACCCTGGTTTTGTAAATAAAGAAAGCCATTCTTTTCAACAGGAAAATTAAAAAAGATTTATGGAAAATTGTGGCTTTCTTGGGATTTAAGTATAGAAAAAGCTGAGGCAATTGCCGTTAATATTTTGTGGAAGGTTTTTGTTCACAGCAAGTCCCAATGCCAGAAAACAGTGTCCATGTGAGAGACATATTACACACACACCTGAAATATTTTTTTTCTTAACGGAGTCTTAGCTGCCCCTAACAGACCCCGTCTGTTTTTTCAGTTTCTAGGTGACACATTTTAGACATGGATACAAAGTTAAAATATTAAATCTTTATTTGGGTAGATAAAAACAACAAATTATAAATAATATATACTTTTTTTGTACATGAAAATTTTTTTTTTTTTCTTACTTGCTTTTAGAACCGTGACAGTCAGTTTGTGACATACAGTATGTTGATGGTGGTGCTTGGCATATCTAGACAAAAGCAAACAGAACACAAAATATTGCTTCGATGGAAACATAAACACAATAAATATTGCACTTTCATCACCACGTTCACTAAACTTCAACCCCTGCCCAATAAAACTGAACACATGAATTTGTTAACACACAGTCATTAAACTAGATGGTCACATTCAAGACTGAAATATACCTTTAAAGCATAAATCCCTTATTCACATTTTGTTCTGCTGCTTTGAAGGTAAACACTGAAGGGCAAAGTATGGAATCATTTTAGGGCAAACATGCCATCATGGGGTGTCAGAACAGATGTGCAGACAGAAAAAAAAGAGTGTAATGTTTATCTAAGTAGCTGCAATTTAAGTCCCTGCTGTGAGCGTGACTGGAATGTGACGAGGCAGGGAAGAATTTAAGAACAAGAGTGGAAATTCTGGCTAATTTTTCTGCTCATTAATCTCAGTCTGAGAAGAAGAAAAAAAGACTGACAGGTTTCAATAAAACACAGACCTGTTTCCAAACCAAAATCATAAATATACAAATGTGACTTTGCCCATAATTTCATAGCATTGTCTACATTTTATCCTGGCAGCTCTGCATCCAGATTTGTTGTTTTTGTTTAGTTTTGTGGCCTGTTTTTATGTTGTTGAGAAGGAGATTTGTTTTCTACATTAATTGTTTCCATCCACAGCCGAGCCTCGAGCAGAAACAGTTTAAAGGAGGTCCTCGGAGTGAACCAGAACTCAGCACTGCTTGTTCTTCAGAACGTTGAGTCCTTTCTGGTTCTTTGTCTTAAAGGCCATGACGAAGTGGTGCGGGGCGATTTTCCCCCGGCCGTCCTCATCCACATGTCCCATGAAGACGTAGTTCAAGCCTAGGGTCACACAAAAAAAACCTGAATGCAGTGGCAGATCGGCAGAGACATTCAGGGAGGCCAAATATGAGAGTCTGCACATGGCAGGTATGTATGCCCTATGTTTCTATACACACATGTAAACATATTAATTGTTTAGTTGACTGTTTGGACAGTGAGTTCTGCCGCTCACCTCATACCTCGGGTTGATCAGCTGTTCACAGCAGAAGAGGCAAACTCAGAGTCTGGTTATTCAAAACAGTCAACCAGAAGCTGCATCTTCATTTACATAATGACTATTTTTTTAATCATGAAGAAAATAATAATAATTTCACAAAAATCACCACACTCACCTCTTCTGACAAATGGACACTTTTTGCAGAGGATAATGATCTTGGTGCTCATTGTTTTTCCCGCCTGCTGGATTGCCAGGCTGCCCTCCTTGTAAACGTTGATGATGGAGACGGTGGCGTACATGCTTCCTCCTTTCATCACAGCAGTAATGACTGTCCCAGTGATCACTGTCACAGAACCCAAAACATAATGAAGAATTACATAAAACATTCAAAATATATGCAAATTTATTAAAAACAAATGCTATCATAAAGTTGATCATTGATCGTTTTTGGCTCTGTCACAGTTTTAGCTTTTTACCAGAAAAAATTCAAGATGTTCTTTATTATATGGGATTATAGAAACTATAAGACTTTTGATTAATAAAGATGGGAGAGTGTTTACTACCGTGTTTTACATACAATAAAACTAAACCTTGAAGTGCTTAAATGATAATAAATTGATTTTCTTAGGCTAATTCTTTGGAATTTCATCATCAGGTAACAGTGTTGGATGATAAGATCATTATCATGGAGAAGAAGTAAAAAATAAAAACTGATCTGGGAGGTCAACATAAACTCTCAGGTCTTTCATAAAGAGGAAAACTTTACAAAAACAAATAAAAATCAACTTTTACACTCTAACAAGCTTTCCCAGATTCATGTTTGCATAACATCCACTGTGATTACTCCACCATGAGGATTCATCCAAATCCTCAATTATATTCCTATTTCTCTAAACAAGAAATATTTTGTGGGTTCATTCTTCCTCCCAAAAGTCATTTTTTTCATTTGCACTGCCACACTGTTTAGCAAAGAATGAAACATAATTTCTCTTGCAGGTGCAAAATCAGATTCAGGATCTCAATACTCATAAATAACCCAGTTAACAGTTATTTACTTAATTTCTTTTAATTTCAGAAAAAAGCAGCAAAACAATTGGTTTAAATATATCAAAAATAAAACTGCACAGTTTAAAATATACATGGCAATGTTACTAAGAAAACAACTTAATCATAATGAGAATATATGTATTTGATATTAGCCACAACATCTTGACATTCTACCCCCTTACCCAGGTTTGTAGTAAATATAACTTAATAACATTTTCTTATATTTTTTTTCCTATGGTAAGAAATTAGAAATATTGCAAGTTGTGTGATAAATTTAAATTCAGCACATTGTAAATAAGTAAAACCTCATGATGGGAATAGATGTATAGGTGTTTACATAATTCAGCTAAAATTCTTCCCAATTAGCGATGAGGCTATGTTAAACCTGGTGTCAGTTCTCTGAAAACTGCACAGGACATCATTGTTTAATAAAGAACACAGCTGCTCCCTGACTCCCTTTTTCTGGCTCCTAACAACGTGACTCGTGCAGGACAGAGTTACTTCCTGTTTAGTCTAACCAGGCCCTTAAAAGTACAAAAACACAGTTTTATTGCTCTGACGCATTGGAAATTTAACAACTGCAGATATTTTAGGATAGAACCATGGGTGGTTTAACAGGTAACAAGACTCTACACTGATAGTACCAATATGTCAACCGTTTTATATCCTGGCAGAGATGAGAAGAGCCAGAGGACGATTTGTTTCTGTCATGTTTTATTTATTGCTTCTGTAACACAAACCAGTGGATTGCTTTGGGCATTTCCAAGTGCTCTAAACTGGAATAAATACCAGCAGTCCCAATGTGAGATGTTCATTAGACAGAACAGTTGTGAAACTACTGTCTCACCACATCTAACGTATCATGACCTGATCCCTCCTCGCTATGCTTTTTCCACATGTGGCGCCACATCGTTTGCTCATCAGTTACTGGTGCAAACCTGAATTTCATTGGCCAGTGTAACACGTGCAGTAAACATCTCAGAGAGGAACAAATTCAGGGAGTTGGAACAAACTGAGGTTGAGCCTGAATCAATGCGTTTATAGTTTACCCACCCGCATGAGTGGATGCATGAGTGTGTGCTTGTGCTTACACTGGAGGCCACTGTACCCTACTGTATACAGTACCTCAATTCCTCACTGGCTATCAAGGAAGTCTTTCAGATACATGAGCAAAAAAATAAGAGAAGCTAAGATAGTGACATGATCAGGACTGTAAACAGCTACTTTTGGCTGTCAAGAGCCTCACAGATATTTACATCTGTGGTTTTGTTTAGGATTGGCATATTTGTAACATCTGCACACAACACAAGCTGGAGTCTATCATTGATTTGAATCTACATGGATTTATGTAAATAAATAAAAAAAACATTGATGGTCTCACCAAAATTGCTGGAGCAGTAATTGCTCTCAAGTGTTCCTCGTCTTTTACATTTCTGCTGACACAGCACAACCGAGTACTTCAGAGCTGCAGAAACACACACACAAGAACATTTACCCTCTGTAATTTTGTCCGCTATTGATGCAGTCATGTAAGTTATGGTTAAATCTGCTCCTTCTGTGGCTTCTAAACTGGATATTCTCAGAAACACAATAGTTTCTCTAAAATAAATAGCTGTCAGTTTTGAAGAAAAAAATGGAGAATCTGAGACAGGAGAACATCTGTTTTTCAAGTTAGAGATAGCTCATAAAGGAAAGACTAACGGCTTAAAGAAAATATAAAGTGACTAACTAAATATTTTCTTAGTGGAGAGGGAAAAGGCAGAGAAGATAACCAGAACGCAGAGTCATGACATCATGGCAGGGGGGCACCACAAGAACCTGGCCTGACTAAGAGGAAAAAGCAACAGAGTGTGGGAACATGAGTGTTTGAGTATGAAAATGAGCTGTGATTGCGGGTGCAGACACACCACACAACGTGATAACTTATGTTATGTACAGTTTGCACAGGTAACATGTGGGCAAACACACTTTTTAACACATGTATTTAAACAAGTGCCAATATGCATCTTTTATGGGACTTTCAGTCATCGGTACATTGTGTTCTCTTGACTTACTGTTACAGAAAACACTCTGAATGGTCAATATTTGCTTTAAAATTAATTTTCAAATTTAGTCTTTTAGACTAAATTTTGTTTAGCTTCATAATAATTAGCTATTATGTTAATTAAGCTGCTATCTGAGTGGGCTTCTTTAACAAATACACATCTGAAAAGTCTTCTGGTGGTTTTGTAGGAATCAAATTGCTACCTACGTATTGCCCTGGTAGTGACTGGCTGTGTGGTGGTGGTGGGGGGTGGTGTGGTGGTGGTTGGAAATTTCTTCGGTCTGAACTTGTAATGTCCGATGAAGCCATCAGCAGTTAGACTGAGATCTGACAGGAACTGGATCAGGAGCTGATTCCCCTCTGAGAATACCGGCCTATAAGGCAGCACAGAGAAGCAGACTGAGCATGAGCTGGGATAAAGTCACAAGATAGACATTGTGCTTTTAAAAAAATGACTTTCAGGATGACAGAAATCACCTACGCTGGGGGGCTGTCTCCACAAAACTTGCCGATCCTTTTGGCGTCATTTATTTCCGCCCCGTTAAAAATGGAGACGTGGTCATAGCGGCAGTAGTTATCCCGCTCCACGTCGAACTTTTCAAACTTTACTTCGATTATCTGCAGCGACAGACAAATGACAGAAATTCTCTCTCATACTTCAGCTTGTGTTATTACTGGAACAATACAAACCACATGTAGTTGTATAAAAAAGTGTTTCATTTAAAAAAATGATGCACATAAATCAACACGAATAAAAACATGTTTGCTTTCATTTAAAAGAAAAAAAGAGAGTTTGAACATTCAGCCACTGACTTGGTTTTTAGGGGCCACTATATGCCAAGAGCAGGTGACACCAGCTGGGTAGTCCTTTTCAGGCCAGTTGGGGGTTTTGAAAGTCCCAGAGGGCTTCTTTAGTCTGCCCCCACAGTATTGGTCACCTGTAAAGACCAAAAATGAGAAATAAAATCCATCCCTGTTGCTATGAAAACACTGACTTCATTATTTTATTGTATAGAGTCTGTCATGTCCCTGTTTCCAGTTTATTGGTCACATACAAGCTATTTTTGGCTGAACTTCCAACGATGATTTTTTTCCAGGATGACTGAAGACAAAGTCACTGTAAGAGACACCTAACCAATGGGAAACGTGTTCTACAGATAAGATGCTCTTCAACGTCTCTTTACCACAATCAAGCGAGAACCAGGCACAGTGGTTTACAGACTGAGTCTATTACAGCTGTGAGCTTGCTGGGTACAAGAAACCATTCATTAGAAATCCACTAAACACACAGCAGATGAGACTGCAGACAGGAAAAGGCTCATTTACCTCAAAGTGATACATCTGAACTGAACTCCCCTCCCAAAGATCCGGTACACATCAAGTTGCAAGTAGTTTTTAGTTCACGTTAACTTTGAATTTAGTCCTTTTTCTGTTAGATAAATACATTGTCTCTGCCTGAGCACTCTGAAACAACTGAATTGAACATATGACACTAAGCACCAGTAACAGATACACTTCAGTCTTTGACATGTTTAGGTTAGTTAAATCAGAAAGCATGCCAGGACCTTGTTCCCTGCATTCCTGCCTACAGTACCTCTCTCGTGAGGGTGGGCAGCAGAGAAAACCGCAAGGAAGCCACTGCCAGCGGTGTTGGCATCAGACACCATCTGCATGAGCATCTTGTTGCCCGTGGAAACGAGGGCCCCTGGCTTGAACGTCCCACAAAAGCGACCAAGCCTCTGTCCATTGACATGGCCGCTGTACACGTCCACATAATCATAGCGACACAGGTTGTCACTCTCCAGATCGATGAAGCGGAATGACAGTACCACCACCCTGCCTTCAGGAACCTGGGTTGGAGAATGAATCAGGTTTATATGACAGAGCAGTGCAGACCTAAGTATCACACAAAATGTAGACTGTTTTCAGTGACATTACTTTAAAAATTTGTTTTCAATCAAGTATGATCATTTTCAAAGAAGTAAAATAATTAAACAGTTTCAGCCAAGTGTATACAGCTAAAAATCCAACTGGACTCACTGTGATCCGCCACACACATTTGGTGTTTGGGGGATAAACTCCTGGGTATCCTTGGCTTCCGATGACTCCAGACTCCCCTGTGATGTTTCCTCCACATGTAAACGTTGGTCTGAAGTGGACATTTTTCAATTATGATAGTTTATAAGAATATAGAACAGAAATGTGGGGGAGAAAATAATCAGAAATAAAATTTCCTCGCCAATAAAAATAAAAAAAGTTTGAGATAGAGTTGTACCTCCGCTGAGACTGAGCACAGACCTCTGTCAAGAACAGCAGAGTCCATGCACAAAAAACCCCGCAAGTCCTCCACGTTGTTGGGTAAATGCACGCGCTGCGCCTGGTGTCGCTCCGTGGCATGGCGCTCAGCAGCAGTCAGACTCTGAGGAAAGTGTTGCTGCGGGGAGTCTGACAGACTGCAAGCTCATGCACATGAATATAGCGTTTGTTCTGCGCTGTAGTAGGAGGGACGGAGCAAGGAGGTGGGGGGGATGGAAGCGCTGGAAGGAGGGTGTGGGGTCTCGCATTAGCTTCATACTTCACCTCACCTGGGCTCCAGAAGATGGCATGAATAAACTTGACTGGAATTATCCACGCGTGGTTGGACATTATACATTTAGGAATGAACACTGTATAGATCACATATGCTGAAGGATTTGGCCCAACTTTTTTTGTGATTTAAATGTACAGATTAAAGTAGATAGATAGATATTTTATATCCACTTAAACAGTCTAAATCCTTCATTTCAAAACTAATTAAGGAAATCCATCACTGATTCGGTGATCGACTATACGTCCTGGACTTTCAATTTAGCTCCCATCGTTTTATCTGGGTTCAATTTGTTAGTGTAGTTTCACCGAAAGATGGCGGACCGAACGCCTGGCTCTCAAAAAGCTAGCGCTAAGGTGAAATTTACTGTTTGTTCTGGCTTTAGTTAAGCTGTTTTATTATAGTAAAATTTATGTTGATTATTGCATCCACGAGAAACTTGGAGTGTTTACGTATTAGCTCCTAGAGGAGAACAGAGCCGCGAGTGTGCGCAACGATGTTAGCAAAGCCCTGCCGCGGCAAGATTAGCTTGGCTAAGCTAACAAATTAGTCACCGCAACCACCTTGGACTAAATGAATCGGTAGTTAATTGGACACAAAATAAGGATTGATGTTGCGTTCAGAGCACTGTATTTGTTGTTGGATATCTATATTTATAAACCGTTAATTTTACATTTAGAAAGTATTGCCTAACGTCAAAGCTAGCCCCTCGGCTCGGCGTAATGTTGAGTCTGCTCAAACACCGACCTGTTAGGCCTCTGTTTCATTTCATGTCCATCCGACAATTATCAGAAAATATGCAATAAATACCACTCAGAGAATGTGAAATAACTGTCTGTACAGTGTTTGCAAGCTTTTAGACGTGCTAATTGTTAAGAGTGTAGCTTGTTCTGTACACAATTATGATAATCTGTCAGCGTTGCGCTATTACAGTCAACTGTTGCTACCTGTAATAAAAAATAAATAAATATAAAACATTGAGGTTGCTAAACGTGTGAGTAGTGTTTAAGAATACTGAATTTGTTAATGAAGACAAAGTGTTACATTAGGTGATATAAACTTTTTGTTGAAAACCAACTTTTGTGTTTACATCAATAGGCGCTGCTTGAGAGCAAACTCAAATCTTTCAGCATTGGAAAAATGACAGTGGCTAAAAGAACCCTGAGCAAAAAGGAACAAGATGAAATTAAGAAAAAGGTAAGTGTTCTTTGTCATTATTGTTTTTATTTTAACAATTCTATCCCAGATGCTTTATTGAGCAGATTTATATTTACTCCCTTTCTGTTTATGTTGCTGGATTCAGGAAGATGAGCGGGCAGCAGCAGAGATCTATGAAGAGTTTCTTGCTGCCTTTGAAGGAGGTGCAGAGGGCAAAGTCAAGACCTTTGTCCGTGGGGGTATTGCAAATGCTACAAAAGGTAACTGTTTTGTCTTTAGTAACTGTTTTCAGTGCTGCAGTTTAATAATCCTAAGACTACATGTTTGAGCCCCGCTTGCGCCAGGAAATGCATCCAGCATAGCATAATACATTATAAAATGACTTTATTCAGGTGCATTCATTACTGGGGAAAAAGATTAATAGTGTGGTTTAATGTTTTATTTGTTTTAGTGGCAAAACACATAAGCCCAATATTTTTGCAGATTTAGTGGTTTTTCATGCTGTAAAAAATTGAAAGCTGATGTTTCTGTAGTGCATGTAATCTTAGCTTGTGTTCAGTTTAGATATTTTAGACTGGTTTAAACAAGGCCAGGTAGATAGATTGTTATTCTGTGTTAGCAGAAACAAAGTTTTTGGACCTAGTTTTTATTCAATTTAAGCCAGTTTTGTCTTTCATATTGTTGTATTAATAGTTTTTAATCAGATATAAAGAAACACCATATCTAGTATTCCATTTCCATGCTTCTTCCTACTTTTTAGATTTAGAAACTGTTAAGACAAAAGAACAGTCGACATTATCCTTTGACATAAGAAAAGCCTAATTCAATTATTTGGAATTAAATTTAAAACCATCATATTATTACTCTTTACAGAAGAAGCAGCTGCTGATGAAAAAAGAGGAAAGTTATATAAACCTAAGTCACGTTTTGAGGCCTCACCAAAAAGCATCCTGCCTTTGGAGACTCCATCTCAGTTTTTACCGTTAGACAAAAAAAATGTAAGTACTGCCAATGCCAGGAAATGGTATATATTGTTGCTGCTCTTGTATACTTTTTCATTTTTAATAATTTTTCTTTATCTTTATTTCAGACTTTGAAGAAAAGTAATGAAAAAGAAAAAAAGAAGAGTAACTTGGAGCTCTTCAAAGAAGAACTTAAACAGTATGTTTTACTGCAGTTAAAAATTGTTTCACCTGTAAAAAGCTGTATGGAGTTGTTTGTATGAATTATGTAATTTACTTTTTTCAGGATCCAGGAAGAAAGGAATGAAAGGCACAAAATGAAAGGACGTGTCAGTCGTTTTGAACCTCTGCCTGGCATGGAGGGAAAACGCTCATGTCAGTACATTTAAATCACATAAATGTCTTCAGTGTACTAACTTGACCTGAAATGTCCCTGTCCAACACCCCTTGTCTCCCTTCCTACCCTTTCATTCCCCTTTACCCTGAAACAAAATTTATACTGCTTTTCTGCTTCTTTTAGCGGATGGTTCTTCAAGAAGAAACCGTCCGTCCAGTGGTAATTTTGACTCAATGCAGTGACTGCGAATATATTCAACTTGCTGACAAAACCAGTTGTTGTGCCAGACAGCAACAGGAAAGCTTTTCTCTCTTTTTTTGTGTCTGCAGTTTTGGATGACAGCGCCCCAGGTTCCCATGATGTTGGTGACCCTTCCACTACAAACTTATATCTTGGAAACATCAATCCGCAGGTAACTTTTTATCTAAATTTATATTAAATGAAAAGGAGACAAGAAAAAGGAGGCTGTGAAAAGAGGAACCTGACTTGTAGCTTTGCTCGTGTGTTTAATCTTACTAAATATACTGCTTATGGCCTAAATTTTGAGTTATGCTGTGCAAAAAAAAATAATCATTATCCTTACACTGAAAATTGTATATTTTTTTCAAAATCAACCTAGATGAATGAGGAGATGTTGTGTCAAGAGTTTGGCCGTTATGGCCCATTAGCCAGTGTGAAAATCATGTGGCCACGGACAGATGAGGAGAGAGCTCGGGAGAGGAATTGTGGCTTTGTGGCATTCATGAACAGGAGAGATGCAGAGCGAGCACTCAAGAACCTAAATGGTAATTCTTTAGTTAAATAAGTTACACATCGCTCTTTTTTTTTTCCCCTCAGCACTTTCATGTCTACATATTCTGTATGTGTTTCTTGAAATTACAGGAAAAATGATAATGAACTTTGAGATGAAATTAGGGTGGGGCAAAGGTGTGCCCATCCCACCACATCCCATCTATATTCCACCTTCTATGATGGAGCATACTCTCCCACCTCCTCCCTCTGGCCTACCCTTCAACGCACAGCCCAGGGAGAGGCTAAAAAACCCAAATGCTCCCATGCTTCCTCCACCGAAGAACAAGGAGGAGTTTGAGAAGGTAATTTAATATGTCTGTCAAAGATTATATGGAATCTGGCAGTGATTTTTTTTTTTTTTTTTTAAGATGTGCTGGTAAGATGTTTGGTATAAACAGTCAGTACAGGTTTTACACATAGTCTCTCTAAGTTGTAGATTTATTGTGTTGAATGAGTTTCACTAGTTGCTCTGTATCTAAAATATATTGAAATGTTAGCTTGTGTTATAGATGGGTATTTATGGGTAATGTGGTAAAGTATCGTGGGTTTTTGGCCTTTAGTTAAACTGGCAGCAGTAAAAGAAAGTTGTTGTCTCTATGCACTTTGAAATGCATTTTTTATATTTTTAATTTGTTGCCTTTGTAACAATACTCACATTCTATGTTTATTATCTGATGTGACTTCATATACAGACTCTGTCGCAAGCCATAGTCAAAGTGGTTATCCCAACAGAAAGGTACATGTTTTATTTTTTTTTAAATTGGTGTTCAAACTTAGAAAAAAAAACATCCCATAATGAAGTTAAAGCTTGATCAATTGATCACTGCATGCTACAGGGGGCTGGTCAGTGTGGATGAGCAACGGTTGAGGCAACTGTACATCGTTTTCATACTGGAAGTAATTTTGACATGTTTGGTATTTACCTTACTTCTCATGTCCCACCATCATTTATAACTTGTAACATGTAGTAAATATTATAGGTCTTAATGCAACTGTTTACTGTTAACAATCATCACTTTCACTGTTAAACTTCATAACATAATTTGCTACATGCAGGGTCTGCTGATTTTTAGATCTGTAGTTATGAAAACCATCTCTGGCCATTGCTCACTCAGACTGTCTCCCCCCTTGGCCTCTGTCACCCTATGGCGAGCTCAGTAAATCTGGCCCATTCCAACCAAACAAATCTGCTAGAATTAGTCTAAATATGACCTTTGACATTGGCCTTGGTGAGCAGCACAAGTTGAACTGTCTGCAGCAGCGAGGGACCTGAAAAGCATCATGGGATGGATTGGGAAAGTATACAGAATTTTACCCCGTCATTGGTACGATCAGCTCCAATACAAGTAAATGTTCTCTGTGTTGTCAAATGAAAGACATCTTATGTCTTGTTGGCCACTTTAGGCTAGTTGTGTAACCTGCTACACATACCTCCTATTAAAATGCTCACAAAAGAATTTTAGTGATCTCGTGCACCATATAGATTCAGGACCAAGTTCACCAGCAGATAATCTTTATCAGGCCAAGAATCCTGTACTGTCTGTTTTTTCTGACTTCAGATTAGTCAGAACGAGTGAGAATTAAGAGGCAGTGTACTGATAGAAGTTCCTGTCAATACAATGTCTTTTCAATTCCCCCACACCTCTTTTTCAGTCTCAAATACAGACTGATTTGTGTCCCCTTTCTGTAAAATTGTTATCTAGAATAACTTAACGGAAATAATTTATAGATATAATAATTAAAATCTGTTGCACTGTAGCTTTAAAGAAACAAACATGATGAAGAACAGATGGCTCATAAAAAAAGTTCTAGCTTTGTAATGATTGTGATTGATTTAAAAAAAATTGTTTTATTTTAAAAATACTTAATTTATGTTTGCATCAATTTAAAAACAGTCACAGTTTGGCTTAATTTATTCCTGGTGAAGTGACACTAACAGTTGCCTGTTTCATTATCCTTTGAACAGATAGTGTATCTTTAAAAAAAACAGTATTTTTATGGCAGCTGTAGTATTCCTACGATAAAGGACTTTTTCTTTATAAAATCAAAGGCCATGTGTAGCTACATTCTATAGTTTATTTGATGTAAAATCTGTAATTTTTCAGGGTATCTGTAGATGTTATCCAACCACCAGGCATAAATTAAGCTTTAATAAGTTGACTTGACGTAGTGATGAAGAGTCTGTCCACTCTGAATCTGTTTGCTTTAACTGTGTCTTTCTTGTAGGAATTTGCTCTCTCTCATCCACCGCATGATCGAATTTGTGGTGCGTGAAGGCCCCATGTTTGAAGCTATGGTCATGAACAGAGAAATCAACAATCCAATGTACAGGTTGGTTCAGTTACACTTTGTAACATATTCAAGTTTTCTCAATCTGGTGATTAAGTGCCGTCTTTGTAAACTTTAATGATTCTGATTGTTTCTTTCTTCTCAGATTTTTATTTGACAACCAGAGTCCAGCACATGTGTATTACCGTTGGAAACTCTATACTATACTACAGGTTAGTTGTATGTTCTGGGAAAAGGCTTCAGTTATAAACGTTTAGTGTCATTTAACTCGAGCTTAAAAAAAAAAAAAACAGCATAATTTTGTAAAATAAAAATATTTTTCTTTCTTAGGGTGAAACAATATCTAAATGGCGAACAGAGGACTTTAGAATGTTTAAAAATGGCTCTTTGTGGCGTCCGCCGCCTCTTAATCCATACCTTCATGGTCCTTATGATGATGGTGATGAAGGGGAGGACGAGGAGGAGGCCAACAAGAAAGGCTGCTTGAAGGAAGAGTAAGCTCATGCCTTTATGACGAGTTTCACACATTTTAATAAATGTTGAAAAATTTATTGAGGTAATTGACTTGTGATATTAACTAGTTCAGCTTTTCTTCACGCCAACAGGGAGCGAGACAAACTGGAGGAGATGCTTCGAGGTTTGACTCCACGGAGGGGGGATATTGCCGAGGCCATGCTGTTTTGTTTGAACCACGCTGAAGCAGCTGAAGAGATTGTAGAGTGCGTCACAGAGTCTCTCTCCATCCTAAAGACGCCTTTACCAAAAAAGGTAAGACCAAAGCTAAATCCTAATCAGTTAAGCAATCAGACGTTCTTCAGAAGCACCAACATGTTGCTTTTTACTGTTTCAGATTGCACGGTTATATCTAGTTTCTGATGTGCTGTATAACTCCTCTGCCAAAGTATCCAACGCCTCTTACTACAGAAAATAGTAAGTTGTTTACTGCTTGTAAAGATTACTGTTTTATTCCATAAATCACTGAATTACTTTGTCCTTCTCCATAGTTTTGAGACAAAGCTCTCCCAGATTTTCTCTGATCTTAATGCCACATACAAAGCAATCCAAGGACACCTTCAGAGTGAGAACTTCAAGGTATTAATCCTCAATGTGAATGTCACAAAATGGAACAATGATGCCGCGAGTGGCTCTGATCACTCAACTCTCCATGTTGTCATCTGCCCTCCTCCCTCTGTTGTAGCAAAGGGTGATGTCATGTTTCCGGGCGTGGGAGGACTGGGCCGTGTACCCCGATCCTTTCCTCATCAAGCTGCAGAACATCTTCCTGGGTCTTGTTAATCTCTCTGCAGAAAAGGAGGCCCCATGTCTCGTTCCAGAGGTAAACGACAGAGCACTTCTTTTCTCATAATAACTTGGTTTATTAGACTTGTCACTTCTCCTGCTAACTGACAGTTCGATAACACTGAGCAAAAATACCAGTGAATGAATACTTTTCCAAAGCACTGTTTGTTTGTTTTAGCCGGAGCCGGCAGAGGACCTCGACGGAGCTCCTTTGGGTGAATATGTAGACGGCACGCTGCTGGAGGATGTAGACGGGATGCCCATCGATTCAAGGGCCCTTGATGGGGCACCAATCGACGGAGCCCCTCTGGATGACTTAGATGGAGTTCCTATCAAGCACATGGAAGATGACATAGATGGAATACCTTGTGAGTCACACTTGGAGCTGTTTATAATGATGGTGGAATGTCCAGGTCTATAATGCTAAACTACCTGTTATTCTGGGTGATTCCAGTCGATCAGTCAAAGGAAGCAACATTCAAGGTAGCACCATCAAAGTGGGAAGCAGTGGATGAGGCAGAGTTGGCATCTCAAGGTATAAAGGCAGATTAAGCTAATGTCATTTAGTAAAAACAGACATTAAGTTGCTTTTAAATGTATTTGACTGGAGGATTCTTCTTCTCAGCTGTAACAACCTCGAAATGGGAAGTCTTTGAGCAACCAGAAGAATCAAAAAGGTGAGTGTTCTATCCTGTATCTGAACATTGGTCTGAATCTTCAGAACATATTTTTGATGGTCTACTTCTGTAGGGCTGAGGAGGACAGTGATGACGACAGGAGCCCTCGTTCTGAGGATAACCAGAGCTACTCCAACCCCTTCAGAGAGGATTCAGACATGAAGGCCAAAATGGCAGAAATGAATGAGGAGAAACGCAGCAAGCTAAGAGAGATTGAGGTTCTTTGCTTTTACTTAAGCAAAGCACATTGTTAATAATAGTGGATTACTTTATTTCATTGTTTTGTTGTTGTTTTTTCAACAGGTTAAAGTTATGAAGTTCCAGGATGAATTGGAGTCTGGGAAAAGACCCAAGAAACCCGGTCAGAGTATTCAGGAGCAGGTGGAGCACTACAGAGACAAACTCTTACAGAAGGTACTGCATTGGGTCGATTCCCCCACAGCAGATATCTAATTACTCTTGACAATGGAGTAACTCCTTTTTTGTTACTTTTTTTTTCAGGAAAAAGAAAAGGAAAAACTAGAACGGGAGAAAGAGAAGGAGAAGAAAGAAAAGGAGAAAGCTGAAACGCGTTTAAAAGAGCTAAAAAAGGAAAAGGATGACACCCCAACAAGGAAGGAGAGGTGAGTCCGCTCCCCACAAGGCCTAAAGGTGGAGTTTTGGTTTTCAGTCATCTCACATGTTTGTCCTCTTGGGTTGGCAGGAAGCGACATCACAGCGGGTCTCCCAGTCCGACGAGGAGTGGCAGCAGAAGAGGCCGCTCCACCTCGCCTCGCTCCGAGAGATCAGAACGCTCCGATCGATCTTATCCTAAAGACACAACTTCTCGTTCATCCCATAAAGATTCTCCTCGATCCAGCAACAAAAAGTCATCCAAGAGGTGAGAGAGGCTGAGGTATTTTATCATACAGCTCCTAATTTTGTTAATAAACAATTACGTAATTAATATGTATTCCACTAGATCTCCATCTTCACCTCGCACACCTAAACGTACGAAGAGGTCCCGATCCAAAACGCCTAAGAAATCATCAAAGAAGTCCCGGTCCAGATCGAGGTCTCCTCACAGATCTCACAAAAAATCAAAGAAGAGCAAACACTGACATCTTTCTCCACCTGTCTTTGAAACCAGCCCCTCATTTTCCCCATCTGCGGACTGATTGGCAGCTGAAGACCTTTGCCCAAATGTTAATATCAGGACATCAGAGTGTGAAGAGAGGGGGTGTTGCATGAGTTTATCAACCAGATGAGCTCAGTGCTGTTTTATATTGTAAAAAAATACAAAAAATGTGCTTGAGTGTCCCAATTCCCCTCCTAATGGAATTCATCATGTGGTAGACCACACATGTATAGAGTGTGAGGACCAGTCTTACATTCATGCTGTTGATTTCTGTTTTTGTAGTTCACATTAAAAAGAATTCCTAATAATTTTTTTTTTCCACAGCTGATTTAATCAATTTTATTGTCTTTATTTCAACTTCACATGATAAACAGGACTTACTAGAGGAAAAAAAACAACTACAGAATGGCAAAAGGCTCATGCCTACAGGAAAATATTTCTATCTTAATCCAATTATTCCAAAGGTTAGAAAAACAAATTTGACTTTAGTTTGTAAATCATAGTGAAAACAATTCAACACTTAAAACAGGAAGAAAGCAGTCAACATATTCATTTGACTAATTATCTTCATCTTTTAGCAATTTTCATTTTAGCTAAACTTTTTTGCTAATCGAGGTAATCCCAAATGATCAATGTGTTAAATCTGAGGCCACCTGATCACAGCTTGGCCTGCATCTTCCTCAGCTGGTCCTTCAGTTCTAGAGCTGCTACAGAGGAAAGGTGCACCTCATCTGGTCCGTCAGCGATGCGCATAGTCCGTGCATACATGTACCTGAAAACATGTTAGGAAGTAGATCAGGTTAGGATTATTTATTTCTGTTGTAAAATAAAAAAACTAAAATAAACTTACATCTGTGCTAGAGGGAAGTCTCCAGACACCCCTGCACCTCCATGTACCTGGATGGCGTAGTCCACCACCTTACAGATCATTCTGGCTGCTGCCACCTTGATCATGGCAACCTAAGAAAGAGATGTAGAAGGTTGAGTTTACACCTGTACTCAGCTGTCCAAACAGAGTCTGGATTTAAAAACATTGCTGATTTGGATAAGTGTTCTAAAATGCACACAAATAGAATTATACAGCAGTACGTTAGGCCTCAGTTTGAAATCTGTTTACCTGTATATTAAATGTTTGGTACACCTAAGAAACAGGCCATTAGTAGCTTTACCTGCTTGCGAGCAGCGCGGCTGCCCAGTGTATCCAGAGCATGAGCAGCATAGAGAGTCAGCAATCGTGTTTGCTCTATCATAAGGCGGCACTCTGCTATCCAGTGAGCAACCACTTCCTTTAAAACAAGACAGCAGGTTTAGCCCATTTGTGCCCTTAGAATCTTACCAAAGAGCTAAATGTATCACACCATAGCCCTGAAATGAATCTTAAATTGGAAGAGTATGTTCACTCACATGCTGGTAGAGTTTTTTTCCAAATGTTTGCCTGGATGCAGCTCGCTCGCACAGTAGCTCCAGTGCAAACTCTGCTAAACCAACGCTTCTCATACAGTGGTGCAACCTGCCCGGCCCAAGCCGCCTCTGAGCGATCTCAAACCCCCTGCCTTCTCCTGACATTAAAAACAAGATGGTGGAACAAAAGACACAACGAACAGACAATATACATCTCATTTGTACATATGCTTGCTTAAAGTTTTTACCCAGAATGATGTTGGACAAAGGGACGCATACATTTTCAAAATGCACCTCAAAGTGGCCACCATGGATGGCATCTGAGCTCAGATATGTGGGGGAAAAAAACAAGTCAGTAAAGTTTAACTTTCGTGTGTGTGTGTGTGTGTGTGTGTGTGTGTGTGTGAATAAAAGGTCAATATTGCTGGAAAACAAGCAGAATCCCACCATCCTGTCCGAACACGGTGACCGGTCGGATGAGCTTTACACCTGGAGTGTCCATTGGTACAACAACCATACTGTGCTGGTCATGTCTATAAAATAAGTCGACAATTAAAGGATTATCATACTTTAACTACTGTAAATCTGATTCATTTTTAAGCTGGTAATACTGGTGAGAACTTGATCATTTGATCTTCTTCCAAGAGAATTGGGTGTGTTTCAAAATAAAGAACAAACTGTATTACATATCACAGGTGTGTCTGTTACTGAATTTGTTTTTATAATCTTCAACACGCTTGTAGAGATGAGTGAAAAAAAAGAGATTAGTGCCAATTTTTTTGTCAACATTAGAACCATCAGGTTGTGGGACCGTGGCAGCACTGAAGACATTTGATTGGACACCGACAACAACCAATGAAGACACCAGAGGTTCAAAAGATGACATAAAAAGGTCTGAGTTTCTGCTTAAACGTGTGGAAAACCCCCTCACTTCCAGGAAACAAGCATCGGTCACCTCTGCATACTGACCTGCTGCTGACATCAGAGCTGTTCCTACACATCACAATGGCCACTTTACAGCTGGAGTAGCCAGCACCTGAGGGGGGGGGGGAGCAAAGCAGAAACTCAGAGTCTGATTTTCATTAATGTTCGGTCACTTCCCAGCGGGACACCAAACAATGGAGCAGTTCCCATCACACCCTGGCCCCTGTCCTTAACCATTCCATGACCTGAAAAAGCTCGGAAGCGCTGCGTGTCGTGTCCCTGAGAAGTGCTAGACTTGGATGGGGCTGCTGACAGATTGACGACAGAGAAGCCACAGGTTGATTTATGCTTCCTGAGTCGGATTCTTTTGGTTTTTTTGCTCGTTATTGGAAGCAGACCGTGTTTGCTTGAGATTAGGTGAAAATGGCTTCGTTTTGTTGGTGCAAAAAGATAAAAAGGTGGCAGAAAACAGCCACTAGAGGGCAACGTCACATGTGCAAAATATCTCAAACTGGTAACAGTAGACATGATCATGGTTACTGAAGACATAGGGTACAAAACAAACAAAAATAATTGACAGTCGTCCATTAAAAAAGGACAAAAGAGCATTTAAGAAAAAAAGCAATATTTTTAAAACAACTGAAATACTTTTTTTGTTTTGATGATTTCTCTTTGTGTCGTTTCCTTGTGATGAGTTTCTTTTGTTACTGGGTTTTCCCGTTTTGTTTTCCTCCATGGTTACAGGTTTGTTGTTATTGAGTTCTAACGTTTGTTTTGAAGTGTGGGCGACTTTATTGTTTTTTCTGTCACACTTTTAGTTTTGTTCTTACGTTTTCTGTATTATAGATGCATATTCAGGAACGCATTTTAGTTTTGTCATGTTTTACGCATCTAAAAAGAGAATTTACCAATCGGATGAACTGTACGAAAACATCCAAGTTCAGATTAATTTGGACTTTTGTGGCCTTAAATCCACTTTAAGTCAAACCCCGGAGACCAAATGCACATAAAAGGGTGACCAATGCTCTCCCTTCCTGTTTGAGTTTGTGTCCAGCTGGAAAAACTGTCTAAAGGACAGGGACATATGGACACCAGGCAAGAAGAAGACATCAGTAGTTTGTAAATATTCCCAGCATGTGAATCACAGCACGAGAGCTTGTGAATGCCTTCAACCAAATTATTTTGACAGATGTTTAGTCTTCCAACTGACTAGAATTTCAAAGAAACATTAACAGATTATGCCAGCGTCGCAACAAAGAGTACACAATTTACACGCAACTCCACCCCACAAAGCACATGAAGGAAAGCCTGTTTGGTCAGAGGACAGGTTCCATTTTCATCCGAACCCTTACAGAAGCCACTCGATCCGCGACACAAGGAAAACCCTGCCGTCGTGCCCGTACATGCCCCGTATCCCTGATGGAATGAAAATAAGCCTTTCATATCTCAGTGATCACAAACATCCTCTATTGTCTTTTTGTTTTTTCTGTAAACATATTTATATTAAAGAGTTGTAATAAAAAGCTTGAGGACATTTTTTTCAAAAAAAGAAAACAGTTTTGATATTTATCTTAATCCTTTTTTTTAGTATGGTTTCCGTTGCATTTAATACATTTTAAAACTTCAAAGAAATAAACTAAACGATGAGGAACTTAAAAACAAAACAATTTGATTAAGTAGAATTAGGGAAATTATTCTCATATGAAAAACAAAGAAAAAAAACTCCTGATATTTAAATCTAAACTATAACCAGATTGACACTAACAAAGAGATTAAATAAAGAAGTGATGAACGTGTTCTTTATATGGATAACACCTGCATCACGTTCTTATCTAACTAGGCTTTTTAAAGAAAAGATTATCCATATCAGATGTTATTTTAAACCCTCCTATCTCTTTCATTCCACAACACAAACAAAAGAAAACACAGAACACTCCCTGCATGACTTCAGAGAGCTCAAGTTAACAATTTGTTAAACTAATTCTTTTTGTTTCTTTCTATGGAAAATGAATAAAAGTAAAGGTTTTGTATTCATTTTGCACTGGAAAACACACACCCACACACACACACACACACACACCCGCACACACACACACCCACACACACACACACACACAAGTGCGCTCAGAGCTACGTGGAGAAGAGACACGCTCCCAGTGTCAGCTGAAAAAGGGAGTGGGTCGGGCCGAGACAGAGATTAGTCACTTCAGTCCTGGAGCACATAGAGCCCGTCTCCTCAGGACACATCACAACACTTCAGAGTGTCCAACCCCTGAGGGACTACAATCTTCTACATCAACTTCAAACATCAGCAGACGAGCGGTAAGAATCTTTATCTCTTTGCACATTTTTCATACAAACACTGAGCCGACAGAGTTGTTCTGTGGAAACGCCGCTGCTTTTTCAACAAGTTTAATTGTTCTAGTTATTTCAGAATCGAGTCTTCAACATTTTAAAAAAGGATTTCAGAAGGCACTGGGTCTTTTTTTTTTTAACCGTCACATGTTCACTTTAGCTGTTAAACTCACAGTCAAAGTCCTGCTTTGGTGTTTTTATGATGTTATTACACCTTGAGTGAAGGAAGGAGACGTTTGGCTTGTTATTACTTCAACAACACTTTTCTGCCAATGAGTTTTATCGACATTTAACCTGTTGAATACACATTTTGTAAAGCAACAATGCAATTAAACTGTTATTATTACTGTAAAAACTCGAGACACAAACTTTTGACAATTCAAGGTTTTTTAAGTATTTGTATAGGTTTGATGTATTTTTTGTGTTTTATGCGGTTTGACATATTTTAATCAGATGTTGGAATAATTTATATTCCTATTTAAATAATGCATAAATATTCTATATTTGGGGTGTTATTACTTAAAAATGTTGCTGTCAAAAAAAAATTAAGGCATGTTTTAACCTGTTCCATGTGACACGCGGCTGTTGACAGCGGTGAATTCTTGGCATATTTCTGAATGTTCCAATGAACATCTGTTTCACCAAATTGCTGCTCCTCCCAATCGAGACATTACGGTTCATTATATAACAGACCTGGACTCCTTTCATAATATGACTCGTCATCTTGACAAGTGCAGTCAGCCCAATCCATCCAAAATATTTCATGTAATATTCAAACATGTCACCCAGAAGTTCCACCTTCAATCTTGTGCTGTGTTTAGATAGAGAGAAGGTATGCGTGAATTAGAGGTGAAGGCTTTAAAAGATATTCTTTAAACAAAAAATTGCCTGTGTGAGACGGTGAGAGCGCCTGAACTTTTCGTCCACAGTGAGTTGTACCTTAAGTCCTTCATCAATGGGGCGTCCTGTTGAAGCAACACATACCATAGTCCAGTTAAACCAACATCCTGGATTTTAATTTGGCAAGCGACGCCGCTTCTTTATAAAGGTCAGCTTCATCCCACTTTGCACATATTTCCTGTCATCCTTGACTTGCTTCGGCAGCCAATATTGCAGAAATTATTCCAAGAAGTCCAATAAAACTGAATAGTACGGAGTTCAAAGATGAGGAAAAAGATGAAAGCTGTGATAATGTTTTACAAATGTTCTGTTGATGTTATCAGTTTGAAGAATGACAGATTTGTTAGGAAAACTGATATTATCTTTGTCCTGTAACACAAGTCTTAATAAATCAGGAGCTGTTCTTTCTCATGTGGATCACCCAACATCCGATAGCATACAAACTAAAGGGTACTTAGTCTGCTTTTTCTTTTCCCTGCCCTCTGTAGAGTTTAGTTTGCTGGTCCTGTTCAAGCCCACACACAGATCTAACAAACAGGACTTCAGCCCGTAAGGAAACCGTGCAGGGGAGATTCCTTTAAAAACCAACAGAAACAGAATTCCCCATTTCCTGTTTCTTTGTAAACTCTGCCCTTAGTAATTTACATGAAACAAACAGAATGACGTGCTCTTTTAAAATGAAACAAATGTTGGTCTAAAGTTTTTTCCCTGTGCAGGAAACATGGAGTACCACTATGACAGTTATGAAGAGGATTTTACATCAAATGAAAGCTACGACTACAGCTATGAACACAGCGTCTGTGACAAAGCAGCTGTGCGTTCTTTTGGTGGCATCTTCCTACCGATCATCTACGCCCTGGCTCTGGTGGTGGGCTTGGCTGGGAACGCCCTGGTTGTGGTGGTCTACATGTCCCGACTGAGACTTCGGACCCTGACAGACGTGTGCATCCTCAACCTGGCCATTTCAGACCTGCTGCTTCTCTTCACTCTGCCCTTCTGGGCTGCTGATGCCGTCCACGGCTGGAGGTTGGGCGAAGCGGCCTGCAAGCTCACCTCCTTCCTCTACAGCGCCAACTTCAGCTGTGGCATGCTGCTGCTGGCGTGCATCAGCGTGGACCGCTATCGAGCTACAGCCCAGAGCTCAGCTGTCAGAAGTGGGACGGGTCAACGGGTGAGGATACAGTGGCTCCTGGTTTGTGTCGGACTGTGGGCTTTAGCCAGCTTCCTTGGCCTTCCCGAACTTGTCTTCTCCACACTGAAGCACTCCCATCACAGGATCGGGTGCACATCCGTCTACCCGACCAACATGGCAAAGCCAGCAAAGGCTGCTCTGGAGCTGATGGAGGTCATCCTCCGATTTCTTCTGCCATTCCTGGTCATGACGGTGTGCTACTGCCTGATAGGGCAGGCGCTCAGCAAGGCTGCTGGGGTGCGGAAAGAGAAGAAGTGGCGCGCCCTGAGGGTCCTCCTGGCCGTGGTGGCTGTGTTCCTGCTCACCCAGCTGCCCTACAACGTGGTGAAGCTGTGCCGAGCGATGGACATCATCTACCATCTCGTCACAGACTGCGAAGTCAGTAAGGCTCTGGATCGTGCCCTCCAGGTGACTGAGAGCCTGGCACTCAGCCACGCCTGCATCAACCCCGTCCTCTACGCTTTCATGGGGTCTTCCTTCAGAGGACATGTCCTGAAAGCTGCTAAGCACCTTGGACAGCGACTCGGAAGACACTCGAGACAAGTCGACGAGGAGCCGGCAGTGGAGATCGCACTCCACACACCCAGTGAGAACCAGTCCCAGTCTGGGTCAGAAGAACAAGATACCACCACCTTCACTATCTAAGACCCCAACATGTATCGACTGTAAGCACTTCTATCCATCTGTGTACTTGATATGTTTACACACTTTTACTATCACATAAAATAGATACAAATAGTCACACATATTAGATCTATGGGTAAAAAGTATGTAAAGTGACATTTTATGAACTAAGCTATGTTTTTTTGTATAAATTATGTATTTTCTATAATAAAAGGAGCAAAGTTTTCAGCAACACATACACACATGTTTGAATTAAATCCAGCTGTATCTCAAGCTGCACAGTTTTATCACTTTGGGTTTTTCACAACAAATCCATTCAACTTTACAATTTCTGCACTGGATTCCAAGAGATCATCTGCATCTCATTTTGTTACATCCCGTGGCTTCGAGTCGGGATGAAGGATGGCGCGATCGCACAGTGGGTGACCCATTGAGTCAAAAAACATTTGGCAGGCAAAGACAGATCGGCTCACAGCAGGAAGGAGCCCTCTGTGCTATCGGCGTAGTAAACAGCAAAGCTGCATGTTCCTCTGAGGAGCTTAAAGCATAACTGTTGTTTTTAATCCTCTCGTCTTTGTTTGTTTCAATAATTTAGGCTCGTAAAAGAGAATGATTTGCAGCAAAGCTCTCCCTCCAGATCACTTTTTCACATTATTTGGTGCCATTGTGCAACATTATGCCAAACGTAACTGGGCCGATACACTCGGTGCATCAAATCTTGGCTCAGGGTATCGAATGGCCACAGTCCAACAGTTAACAGTTTGTTCAGACCCTCTTCACACTACAACACAGACGGTTCAGCTTATTTTGGCAAAACATCCTGACTAGATCCACAAAAGATACTTCCTATTAAACTTTTTACACAAAACAAACTGGCTACTAATTTTTATTTAACATGCAGTCAACCTGTTTCCCATATGGTGCCTAACAACGTGGGTTTGTGTCACTGTGACAGCAAACACTGTAGACTGACTTTAACTAGCAACAAGTAAAGGCACGACAAAACACTGGGAAAACACAAGAATTAAATTGTATATTACTAGGTAAAGAGTTAATTAAGGAGCTTTAGCAGGATTCAGATCACAGGTCTTCTGAAAACGTGTTACCACAAACTTAAAGTGACATTTTTAACAGCTGAAGACATTTGAAGCTGAGATCAAAACCAAGCTGTGACACATAAAAAGGCAAACAGATTCCAAAAGGGTGTGAAGTTACTAAAAAATAATAATAATGTCAAAACATTTAAATAACCCAAAATTAAAAACCTGTTGGATTCTGCTAAAAGGTTTGCATAATAGTTAGTGTTTTGGAAGGTTTTGCTCGTGTGAGTGTGAATGCAAATGTGAACACCCCTAAAGCAAGAACAAAACAAAACAAAACAGGAGGTCTGGGAGTAATTTCAGTGCATTATCATGCCCACAAGACAGACTTATATCGTTTCCACGTCGCAGAGCTGCACCGCCAATGTCTGTCCAACTTTCCATTTAAAAGTCATGTCTTTGCCACAAACAGCTTTGTAGGAAATAACAAACGTAAGGAAGAAAACTGCATCATATTGTGGTGCAGATTTATTACAGACATTCTAGTAAGTTTAGATTTTGGTTGGAAACTAAGCTAAAATAGTCATGTCTGTAGTGTAAGAAAAATACACTTCTTTTTTTAAAGATAAATATCAATTAAAATTCAGATTATGGTAATCTGGTAGTTCTGCTACATAATAAAAAGCAGTACTGTGCAGAAGTCTGGATTCTTCTTGTTCTGCTTCTGATGAGCCTCATTTTATTTTTCTTTTAAAGAAACTTAGACCAAGAGTTTTTCAGGTTTTTAAAGTTTCAGATATACTTTGGCTGCTTTTTTAAAAATCATTTACAGTTTGTGTACCTTTTTCAAGAGGAATATTTTTGTTAAATCACCTCTGACTAATAAATCATTCAGGCATGAAAAAGCTCCTAAACTCAACCAGTGAACCACAGGAACCTCTTTTAAACTTTCAGATTGTCTCAAAGACACATTTTGGCTTTAGTTCATTGGTTTCATTTAGAACAAAAATATCAAATTTAACACAGTGTGACACATAAAATACTTATTAGCTGAAAACCTGACCTACAGTCAATGATTGGCTGAAAGATGATGAATCTCTCAGGTCGTGTGTGTGTGTACTTGTTTTTGTTACCTATTTAGGACCGTTTCCAGTATACACACCTACCTTGTCAAGACAAGTAGTCCTAATGGGGACCAAAGACCAGTCCTAATATGGTGGAACTCCATTTTTGGGTTGGGGGTTCGGTTTAGGACTGAGGTGTGAATTGAGTTTAGGTTAGTTTTAGGGTCAGTGATCAGGGTTATGCTGTAGAAATTATTGGAAATGAATAGAAGTCAATGAACGGTCCTAATAAGAATAGAAATACAAACTTGTGTGTGAGAGGTTTGTGCTGACTTTTGTTTTTTCCTCTTAATTTAATTTCCTAAAAACAAAATTTTGAGATACTGTTCATCATCTGCTGTAAAGAGTTTTAGGCCGGGCAGTTTTCTCTTGTTCTCCATTTGTCCACTCCACCGTGCTCATTATAGATCAACCTGCGGTCTTTGTCAGGTATAAGAACTGGAAAAACAATAAAAAGAGTGAAAAAGCAGCCAAAGTCTAAAGAAAAGCATTCAAAGACCTGCAGGAACCCTCATGAACTACTGATTAAAATCCCTTTACAAGAATACAAGAAGGTCTGACTTCTTAGAAGGAAAACAGAAAGAAAGTAGTGTGGTTTAAAACTTCTGCACAGCACTTTCTATTTTTTAAATTCTCACACATTCTTGAAAACAGCTCTCATGTACCTTAGAATACTGGGAAACACCCATAAGCAGTCAGAGCAGGACTGGCTGTGTACATTTGATTACTGGAAAGAATGAGTTCAGCACAGCAACGTTACCCTCGGACATTTTAAATAACACTGTCCAGCTTTACTTTTTTATCTGAATAAAATGAATAAAAACAGAATGAGGCTGGATATTGTGACTCATAAGAAAGAAAAAAAAAACTATTGAATAACAGCTTTGCATAGAGAAAAAACAAAACCCCACAGGTCAGAGAAAGCATGAAAATGGCCATCAACACACCACATTCTTTCCAAACACAAAGATATATTCACGCTGGCAGAGGACATTCTTGTAACTCCAGGGGATTCTTTCCACCAATGGTAATTTCACTTCCGAGGAAGAGGAGAAACGTTAAGGACGAGCCTGACAACAGATGTGTGACAAATAAAAATTGTGAGTCACAGAATGACACTAAATAAAACCTTCAGGTTCCATGTGTGTAAGGAGAAACACGAGAAATATCTTTACATCTACAGAAACTAAAGGTTCAACAGCTGAAAGTCCAGCTGCAACGTCTGGATTTAAATTGCAATAAATGTATTTTTAATCTAAGGCTGGATGGACAAGTCTTCTATTGTTGGCATCTTTTAATTCATTTGCAAATAAAAAATTGTCTGTGCAGCTATATATCTGTAAACCCCTCAATCAAACTAGAATGGACCACATGTTGGGTGTGAAGCATCTCATTTGAATTTAAAGAGACAGCCTGAAAGCGAGTTGATCTAAGACACAGGTCAGAAAGGGGTGAAAGAGGGGCTTGTGGAGTTACAATAAGGAGGAGTTCACACCGAAGCAAATTAAATTTACTTTGCATTTCATTTATTGTTTGTTTTTTTCTGCTTTAGCAACTTGCGTCACTTTGTGACTCAGTCCAGAGGTAAAATGTCAGTTGTGGTGACAGTCATGATCTGCTGTAGATGGAATCTATGATCTTATACTAGTTCAGTTTTCCTGGCAAATTAAGTGTTTTTGTCAGAATAAAATAGATTCAAGATTTTTTAGGATCATTAAAACATGTTTATGTTATATAACGCTATTATATGAGTCATCTAAGCTTTTTATTGCCCATATGTTAGCAGTTTGGATTAGCATGCTTGCTATCCTAATGGCTATTTAAAGTAAAACAAAAAAGTAAAAGACATTTAAGGCAGAAGATACAATCTTGAAGGTTTACCCTTTGACAAAAACCAAGTTTATGGTTTTTCCCCACTTATAAAATGCTTTAAAGAACGTTGATTTAACTCAAATAAAACTGCTTGTATAGTTTATAACATCTGAGGATATTTAAGGTCGTAAATAAACCATCAAACGCTTCAGTGTTTAAGATTAGGTGACATAAAATGAACTCACCACTGCTCCACCACTTTTTGCCATTTATAACGTAGCTGTCTTCCTGCCTGCGAAGACTGCACTCCATGTTGGCTGCATCACTGGAGGCAACATCAGGCTCTGAGGAAACAAGTTGCAACATTTTCAATTTATAAACAACGGATGAGTTTTAAAAGTAAGAAGTAGAAAATGTTTATCGGCACGAGATGGAAAATCCTGTTCCCCGTCATTTATTGGAAGAAATAAACAAACCGCTGACAAAAGGCATCCCCCCCTCCTGATTCATCCCCCAACCCCACAAAAAAAAAAGGACTAATGTGTTTACGTAACCCACTGGGACGTTCGCACCCACTGCAATCACTTCTGGCAACAACATGTTTCCAGACAAAGAGGCACAGAACAGGAAGAAATCCCTCGTATGAATCAGTGTTTGGTGCTGTTGGCAGGTGAAGCTTTCCAACAAGATTTGAACAGCATCAGAAACAGACACACCAAGTCCACGCTCACAGCTTTCCGACCGCAGTCAGTAGTGGAACGGCAGAAACGCATCAATAGGATGAGCTGAAGCGAGGGGCAGGAAATGAGTGGAACATTTTCTGATCTTTTCCAGATTTGGGAACCAACCCCAAGTAGAAAACTTTAAATAAGTGAGTTCACACCTGGGATTTTACAGCAACCGCGAATACAGAAAGAAAGCAGTTCATCTACTTAACTAACTTCCAAATAAACAAAATCTGTCAGGCCACAAACAGAATAAAAACAGATTTGAACAAGTCACAAACACTGACATGGACCTTGGAAACTAACAGGTTTTAAATAGATTTTTTTAAACACATCTCAGACTCAACACAAAAGGAGAATAAAATAACTGAGCTGAGATCTTAACCAGCTGAGTGTCAGCACATTCCTGCTCAATAAACACACAGACTTTAATGTACATTTCTCCTCTCGCTCCAAAGCGCCACATTTCCTTCTGCTAGGCCAAACTCAAATCCCAGTTTAGAGGTGAAAAAAAAAAACGAGCCGTTCTGCTTCTGACATTTGTCTTTCAAATCAAGAGACCTGGAGCTCTGCTGCAACGTTTATGGCTGCTTTGTTCACTGTTGGTGAAGAAATATGATCGAAAGAAAAAAGGTTTTCTTAAAAAATATTAAGTCTGGGGATTAAAAAGCCATCTGATTGCTGTCAAAATGCACAAACCAAATGATTAATTTGCTGTAAGTTATATGACACGCTAATGTTTATTCCACATAAATAAAGCTCTTTCACACTGCCCACTCTGTTTTGTTTACAACGTGACGAATAAACATCCTGTTGGACATTTATTTGTTGCTTCTGTTTGATTCTGCTCTGACGTGGAGTTTTTTTTATGGCCGATCTCATCAAAAACTGAACAAAGCTCATTGTGCACTCAGTTAATGAAATACATGAGGCTATATTTTAGAGCTACTGCTTGATGAAAAACAAAGGTAACACCCAGTCCCGACAGGACGGAGCTTTCAGGGGACACGCTTGCTTAATTGTTGCGGTCTAAATGTTTTTAGCAGATGTTTTCATTTATTTATTTTTTTCCCCCTACGAAACAATAAAACATCTTAATGGAAACCCTGCTTCATATCAGCTCAGTAGGTGGCCTCAAAAGTGCCTCAGAAGGCATTTGATTCTAACTTGTTACATCTTCTAAAGCTAGATAAGTTTAGTTTTCCTCCTCTGGTGACGAGGTGAGAAAAGTACCTGTCATGCAGAAGCAGGAACGGATTTCTCCTCTCAGAAGAGGCTCCAGCCATTTCTTCTTCTGCTCTTCTGTGCCAAACATGTGGAGGATCTCCATGTTGCCTGTGTCTGTAAAAAGCATGCACTATTTTTTTTTTTATTACTTAACGTAGAATATAGAAAATCTATTGGCTCTTTTTTCAAGCAAACTTTGAGATTTGTGTGTTTTCAAAAAAATCAAATCAAATAAAAGAAGTGCGATATCTGAAGAGTGCAACGTCACAGCTTTACTGTACAGATCTGACACCCTTTCTGGATGTTTCACCTGGAGCGTTGCAGTTAAAGATTTCAGCAGAAAACAGGCAGCGTCCAGTTTCTTCTGCAATGTAGGCATAATCCACCTGACTGAGTCCACTGATGGCAGGCAGGAACAGGTTCCACAGCCCCGCCTGCCTGGCTTTCACCTGGGCTCACAGATAAAAGAAAAGTACAATTACTTCTGCCAAATAGATATTAGTGATGCCAAAATGAGCTTAATAAGCTAGAACAAATAAACAGACACACACAAAAAAAGAAACAGTAATCCTGTTAAAGTAGTAAAACTTAATTTGAATTTTAAATCAATAATGACGGTTTGTGGCAATGAGTCACAATGAATCTGTTGGAAGGAGTTCTAAAAAATGAGGCTGCATTTTAATTTATATACTGCGTTTTGCAAAAGCAACAATATTCCTGCATACCTTTAGGTCCTCTATGATTTGGGGCGGGTGCCATCTCTGCGGAGACTGAGCGTGTCTAGTGTAGTACTCTGCAACTTCCTGGGGGAAAAATAAAAAAGCAATTTATCACTGATCAGAAAAAAGAAAAAAAAAAAGTTTGGAATTCCATGTTTACGTTTCTTTCACGATCTTCAGAGAAAATGTGAAAAAAAGAAGTTTCATTTAAAACAACGTGAGGCTCTTTTTTGGTGTTTTTTGATGCGCCCAATTCTTTCACAGAATGAAGCAGTAAAAAGCCCTATGATGCTCGGCCAACTGTGAGGATTCTGCATACAACATAATCCACTCAGTCCAGCAGACTCCCTCACGTTAATTAAGAAATCCTGATTTCATGAATGATTTGCTCTGTCAAATCCTGTCAAGATCAAGCTAAACATCCATCAGAGCACACAAATCTCTTCTGTTCTCGGCACTGACCTGCTGAGCCGGAAGCACGTTTTGTCGGATGAAGTCTTTGACCTGCTGCAGAACTGCTCGGCCTTTAGCCGTTTGAAGGAACAGACCGTCTTTTGTTGGACCGGAGAGGGGCCTGGACACGAAACACATCTGAAATGTTTAAAACCTGGCAGGAAATATTGCAAGCAACAGCTGGATGCCAAATTCCAAAACTTCTCTGGCTCAAAGTTCAGGCCTGTGGGTGGACTCAATCAGTTTTGTGGCTCAAAACAATAAATCTTGATGAGTCATTTTAAGTCAATGTTTGGCTTCTTTCACAATAAACTAAGTGGCGAGCAATAATTAACTCATAACTACCATTCACCTTTTTATAAGTTGCAAGGCTATTTCAGCCAGAGGCTCCACATTCTGGCCAAACTCATTGGCGTTGGGCGCGCTGGCGTTTCCCTGCAGGTAACGAGCATAGATCCCCTGGTGACAAAAATACAGAAAATATTAAACTGCATCTAATGCCAGGATAACTATATCAAAACTGCTAAATACTACTAAATAGTGGCGTTAGCTGAAATCTTTAAAAGTAGGATTCTGTAGGTAAGTCTTTAATAAAAAAGTTGAATTCTGATTGGAGCAAACAGCTCGTCTGAGCAGAACCAAGCCAAAGTGGATCGTTGCAGAAAAAACAAACAACTTGCGCCACAAAAATTACACGCTAGTTCATGCAAGCTTTACCGTATAAATCTTTACACTATTGTTATTTTTTCCATTACACTTTAAATCCAGCAGAAATAAGATATTTCTACAGAATTTGCTTCAGGCTTCACTAGAAGTGCTACAGCTTGCACGTTCTCGTCGCGTTTGCGTGGGTTTTCTCCAGGTACACCAGTTTCCCCAGACTTTAAACATGAATGTTAGGTTACCTTCAGGCCTCCTTTTAAAAAGAAAAGTATGATCTCAGTATGCCTGGTTAAATTAAGGTCAATAAAAATAAACAGCTAGCTGCTAGTAGCTTGCAAATAACCACAAGTAAATACGTGTGAAGTAAAACTGACCATGGTGTCCAGTTTATAAAATAGCAACCATGTGAACAGCTATATAGATTTAAGTTGTTTTAACATGATGGCAACCCCCATGTGGCCCTGCTCACATCAGCCACCAATCAATTAAACTTGATTCTTCCAATCTGAGGTAATTTAAAAGTTATTTAAAGTACAAACTTGATGAAAACCTGAGCAATCGCAGACATTTTAAAGATAGACAGAGCCAAGAAGAAATTCAGCTGTGGCACAGAAGCAGGTTGGATTCCTCGACATCTGCAGTAAATTGAGATAAGGTCGCCAGCAGCTGGAATACCTGCACACAGAGAAACAAATATCCTTATTAATAATAATAATAGTAATAATAATAATAATAATAGTGCACGTGTAAGAAAATAAAAACAACTGGAACACAGATGCTTTTGGCCACATTCATTTCTGTTCAAGGTTTTCATTAAGAACTGATGTTACCTTCTATCCCCTGTAAGCTGCCAACTGTTTTGTTAATGCTGAGATTTGCAGGCAGGTATTGAGGCATGAGGAAGTAGGCGAGATCTAGCAGCGGGTTCCCCGTGGTGGACAACTCCCAGTCCAACACTGCTATCACACGGGCCTTAGAAACAAACACACACCCGATTATTTAACTGCTAAAATATGCAGCATTCTGGTTCAAGTTCTGCTCTTTGATGTTGTACCTCAGTTGGGTGGAATATCAAGTTGTCTAGTCGGAAATCTCCGTGGACGAGCGTGAACTCATTATCATTCTCAGGCAAATTGTTCATCAACCAATCGGACAGCTCGTTCATGGCAGGAATGTCCCTGTGAGCTGTTGCAGTGTACTGCCTCGTCCAGATGGACACCTTCAAAGAAGAAACCACATTTCTGACTTTTTAGTTGTACAATTTTTCCAAATGAAATACACAGCGTTAGGTTTTTATTCTTTTTATAACTGATTGAGTAAAATGTGCCGTCTAACTTGTCTCTTGCAGTACTGAGGCCCTTTTCCAAACCCTTTAAGTTGCAGTGATGCTAAGTCCAAAGAATGCAGCTTCGCCAACACTTCCACCGCAGCTACGTACACAGCCGTTCTCTCTGTTGGACAAAGTCCAGGGAGATGAAGATCTCTGAATATACGGCCCTGATCAAAGAAAGCAGATAAAAAACAGTGGTATTTAAAGAAAACCAATCTTCAACTGAAAAACAAAACATTATGTAATTGCCATGTAAACATCTTCAAATACCTAGGAATCTCTTGGTAATAAACATTACAATCATAGAAATAATATAACAATGTGCATGAACTGTGGGAACTATGAATTTGACTCAAATGCCCAAACTTACCTGCACATGACCCATCAAGTAGAACTCTGTTCCTATTACTTCAACATCGGAACAGAACAAGAGGGGTGGAGGGACGGGGAACCCAGCAGAGAAAAGAGCTTTTTGCACCTGAAACTCCCTGTCCACCTGCACACAAAGGTCCTGTTCACAACTGGGTGATCCAAAAAACTGTACGAAATACATGCGTAATCCTGCTAAAGAGACTGAGATCCCTTTAGATCCAACTCACACTGCATTGAGACCACTCACATTTGGTTTTCAGAGTTCATTTTAGTGAAACTGTTTTGTGAAATGTGCATTTAACGCATAGACAATCTGTCAGTTTCAAAGCAAAGTCACTTTGTTTATATTTAGGGCAAACCAGATAATGTGATCATATTTGTTGGCAGGCTGTCAGTGAGTCAAAGATCAAAGTTCAGTCTATTGACTGATATGTCATCAGTTGAAAGGCTGAGCTTATTGCATTCTGAACAAAAATGATTTGTGTAGGAGAAAAACAGTTAAAATTAAACTGTAGAAGGACAACAAACCCTTATATATAATATGCAAATTAAAATAGTTTGATTCTAAATTTTTAAACTATTTCTCGAAGTCATCAATCAAACCAAACTACTCATATATTTACAATGCTTTTCTCATCATGTAGAAAGTGAAGTTGGTGTAATGCTGCCCCCTGCTGGACAAAAGTCACAATAACGTCAAACAAAGTTGCAAATTTCTCTCAGTGTTGTGTTTAAAGACGTTTAGTGTTTGCAACACAGTTGTGAACACCTGAAGATGTATTAGTAGCAAGCTTACCTTGTGAGCCCAAGGCAGCAGCTTGCCTGGGGGTTTCTTCCTGAGAACATATCTGTTTGAGGGGGTCTCAATGAGAAAGGTTGGGTTTGACTGACCTAAACTGGAAGATAAAATTTTGTTTTCAGTTCAGCTTTACATAGAAATAATTTGGACAGGTAATGAAAAAGCTTAGCTACTTACCTGTATTGTCTGATCGTTAGTGTGTCATTATTTGACACCCGCGACTTGGCAGACAGGTATTTTTGAAGATTACCAACATTGAATGTGTGCTGTGATCGCACAGGAGTTGTTACCTCTTCCATGTTACAATCCTTCTGGATTAATCATTGCAAATCATGTGTGAGAAAGCTAGCTGACAACGCAAACTTTACCCTTTATCATTTTTGGACGGATTTGTATAGATATAAATTACATAGACACGCTTGTTTTAGCAAGACGTAGAGTCGTACGTGCTAAACTGTTAGCCATGCGTTATTTTGTCACATATATATCTATGGTCGAACCGTTTTGAAGAACCCCTCGATAAAACGTTCCCATATTTTATTTTAAATAACGCACCTACTACATTAAAGCTACAATGGAATTATATAAAATAATTTCGAAGTTTGTTTTAAACCGACGATTCAAAATTTGAGCGGAAAATAAAGAAAAAGGTTAATGATGCAGGTCGGAACAATTGAGGTACTGTGCTTGTTTTCCACACGGATAATATTTAGATGCGCACACAACCTGACAACTGATTTGAAGACGTGTACTTTCCGTCTTGATTTTCTTGCTTGTATACATTTACCATTTAATTGAAAATAGTACAGTTTATTTCAAATTTGTAATCACATTTGTTTTGTTGAAATGGCGACGGTGGAGGAGCTGAAGCTGAGGGTGCGAGAATTGGAAAATGAATTGATAAAGTGTAAACAGCAGCAGCAGCAGCCGTGCGTAATGGTGGATGATGCTCAGGCGATAAACAGACCCAAAATTGACAAAATGAGCGCTGAAGTTGTGGATTCCAACCCTTACAGGTATATATTTTTATAATTATTATTGTGACTGTTTTGTGATGTAGTGTGAGTAGCAGAGGCGACGCCCTGGCTGTTCCGACCACAAGCTAATCTCAGCTGTTTTCTTTTCAGCCGTCTGATGGCTTTAAAAAGAATGGGAATCGTGGAGGACTACGAGGTATTAACATGATTTTAAATGGACAGAAATGTAAACTAGTTGGTCTTTGTCCTGTTTCTCCACACAATTATGTTTTTTTGCACACAGCTGTGTGCATAACGACAACATTAAATGATGAGCCGTTGTTATGTTTACATAGTTTATCTACAAAACTAAGCATTTTTTTGAATAAATAATAATCTGGAAATGTGTTTACAGAAAATCCGAACCTTTTCAGTAATTGTAGTTGGTGTTGGGGGAGTTGGCAGCGTGACAGCTGAGATGCTAACTAGATGTGGCATTGGTAAGGTAAATAAAAGCCTTTTTCCTCTTATTTAAGCATTATGGTGAATGCCTTTATGTTTGTCATTCTGTATTGTAACAGCTGTGCTCCATCTGTCTGCATCCTTTATCATTATAGCTGCTGCTTTTTGACTATGATAAAGTGGAGCTGGCCAACATGAACAGACTGTTCTTCCAGCCACATCAGGCTGGCCTCAGTAAAGTGGAAGCAGCAGAACACACACTCAGGTCAGCAGATAGTCACTATTCTTCCATTCACAACTATTTTTTAATTTTTTTTTACTCAAGTGTGACTCACTTTTACCAACAGAAACATCAATCCAGACGTGACATTTGAGACCCATAACTACAATATCACAACAATGGAAAATTTCACACATTTTATGGATCGCATCAGGTTTGAAGTCCAGAATTATTTATGTCTTTTTGTTCTGTTATCTACAAAGCACCACACAAAAAATGATTGTCTTTTCTCAGTCACGGTGGGCTGGACGAAGGGAAACCAGTGGATTTGGTCCTGAGCTGTGTGGATAACTTTGAGGCCAGGATGGCCATCAACACAGTAAGGTTTTCATCAAAAAATAAAAAGATGGAAAGCTGCACTTACAGCTAGAAAAGTCTGATGTTATTATTTTGTTGTTTTCAGGCTTGTAATGAACTAGGTCAGATCTGGATGGAGTCTGGTGTGAGTGAGAATGCTGTGTCAGGTCACATCCAGCTCATTATTCCTGGAGAGACAGCCTGCTTTGCTGTATGTGTGCACTTAAAAATATCTTTTCATTAACAATGTTTGATTTTTTACACCATAAAGAAATTGATCTGTATAATATCTGGTTTTAGTGTGCTCCTCCCTTGGTGGTTGCTGCTAACATTGATGAAAAAACCCTAAAACGAGAGGGTGTTTGCGCCGCTAGCTTACCAACAACGATGGGTGTGGTTGCAGGTATCCTGGTGCAAAATGTCCTCAAGTATGTTATTGTTTTAAAGCCATGTTAAACTTTCAAAACATTACCTTTTACATATATCAACTAAAAGTAAGTGGGTGAAGTTAACCTGAATGTTTTGTCCTTTAGATATCTGCTGAAGTTTGGCACAGTAAGTCATTATCTTGGCTACAATGCCATGCAGGACTTTTTCCCTTCCATGGCCATGAAGGCCAACCCCCAGTGTAATGACCGGCACTGCAGGAGACAACAAGAAGAGTACAAGGTACATGAGCTCAATAAGAATCTTACTGCTTACTATTTGATTCCTTTATCAGTCAGACAACCTAACTTTTCCTATTTTTCTGACATGTTCTGTTCAGAAGAAAGAAGCAGAGCGGCCAACGGTGGAAGTTGTGCAGGAAGAGGAAGAAGAGATCGTACACGAAGACAATGAATGGGGTAAGCTAATAGATTTCAAACATACAGATGTTATTTTGGATCGATTTTTTTTTTGTCACATGCGTTAAAACACCAATGTACCCTGCAGGTATTGAGCTGGTATCAGAGGTCACTGATGCAGAATTACAGGCTGCCTCAGGAATTGCACCAGACCTCCCAGAAGGCATCAAAGTAGCTTACACTATTCCAGCAGAGGTTAGTTTTCTACCACAAATAGGAGAAATACTTCAAATCCTCACATTGAATTGCTACATTTTGCTTTGTTTTCACCTTTTAAAACCATCATTGTGTTTTTCTTACAGAACGCAGCAAAAGGAGAGACAGTGGAGGAGACTGAACTGAGCTTAGACGACTTAATGGCTCAGATGAGAAAGTTGTAGGCAACAATCTGAAAATTCATTTCTTTTTCACATCCATACTTTCTTTTTTTAACATTTTCATTTAACATTTTTAACAGCTAGTATTATGGAATGCATGAAATATGATGTTAAAAGCATTTCAAAAGAAGTGGCCCTTGGAATGGAATCAATTTAAAATTTAAATTTATTAAATATCCATGAATGCATTAAATAATATAGTTTTCCTGAAGTTCAAGTGGGTGAGTGTTCCAGCTTTTCACCTATGTGTTGTTGATCTGCTGCAACAGTGTTGTCTCAATAAAGTATTTATTAGATGGACTGAAATTGTAGTACCATGCTCTTTTTTTTTTTTTTGTAATTGTTTTACAAATTCTAGTTACATGATTATATATAAATAAGCCACTGAAAAACATTGTCTGGTTCAGGTAGGACATTTATTGCATTGGAATTTAGGTACATTTAAATGACACAAACATGTTTTTGGCAGCATCCTTACAGTTTATTTGGTTAAATGATAAATGCAAACATACAGTGTGTTTTATGTAAACAGTGACAGAAAAAATGTATCCTCAAACATCCTTTCTCTAACTTGATTTGGACTTTAATTTGTTCTATTTTTATTAATGAACAACCAAGGTTATGTAAACAGTAGGTGTACTTGAAGATAGAATACAGTTGGTTTTAAATACACATTTGAATGTACTTGCAACTTAAACTGGTGTAGATTTGACAACAAAAAGTGCTTGAAGTCTTCTAGTCCTGCTGTTTTTTTTTGTTTTTTTGAGAATCTTTTTATGTGTTTGACTTTTGAAGTTGTTTACTTGAGCTATAAATACAAAAACTAAAGTGCATAAAATTGATAACTCTAAAACTGAAAGTGTCCATTGGCACAAAGTTGGGGAAAATTCATGGCAACAATTATGTTTAACCTCCTAAGACCCGAACTCTTGCATTGCAATGCATTTTTGTCCACATATGTGGCGCCAGGTCTTGGGTCAAGTTAAAATTTGAGTTCCAAAAATCCAAACTTGTAAAAAAGGACTGACATAAAGTGTCTCACTGAAATAAATTCATAAAAAAAAAACTAACGATAGTTTCTGAGGATGTGTAGAAAATATGCAGTACCTCAGTACACTTTATGACGATCTGTTGATTCTTTTTTTTTTTTTTTACGATGAGGCATTAGAGTTTGTTTCAGTGAATATGGTTCACCTCGGGGCATGTGGCAGTGGCGCTGGCCCCTTCACGCTGAATGTGTCTCCACTGGAGGAGTGGCGCGACGGGGCGTTGCCACACACTAATGATGGCTCCGCCTCTTTAATCTCCATTGCGCGCTTATAAAGCTCAGCTGCCCTCTCAAAGTCGCCCCTTTCAAAACTGGATTAGGAAAAAAAAAGTTAAGCATGAAATAAAAACCTTTTATGATAAAACATTAGAAAAACAATATTAAAATTTTCTTTTTTTTTTTTTTACCTGAGCACAGCCAGGTTCTTTAGGGTTTCTCCAACTCGTGGATGTGAGCGGCCCAAACTATTCTCGTACACTTTGAGGGCTCGTTCATACAGGGGCAAGGCCTCACTGTGCTTCTTCTGTCAAAGGAAAATAAATGTGTAGCTTAGATTTCTCTATTTAAAAAAATAACAGCTTTAAAACTACAGAAATACAACTAAATGCAAACAGTGAACATACAAAGTTACATTTTCAATCCTAAGGCATAATGAGATGTCTCACCAGCTGACAGTAGATTACAGCAAGGTTGACCAGTGCTGTGGCTACACTTGGATGTTTGGGACCAAAACTTTTCTCCCTGATATCTAAAGATAACTCATAAAGAGGAACTGCTTTCTCCAGCTTCCCCTGAGCAACACAACAAACAGGATTGATCAAAAACAGCATCACTAGACCAGGTTAACAAGAAGCGTTTTTAAAGTTCAATATAAACAGGTAATTATGTCTCACTCTGCGTTTATAAAGCATGGCCAGATGTTTGAGCGTGTAAGCCAGAGAGGGGTGGTCTGGTGACAGGGCTTTCTTGCGGATCTCCAGCGCCCTCTCATACATGTCCTCGGCTGTCTCGTACTCCCTCCTTTCAGTATGCAGCGCAGCCAGGTTGTTGAGGGACTGAGCACAATCGGGGTGATCCGGGCCCAGGACACGCTGGCGCATCTCCAGTGAGCGGGTCAGGAACACTTTTGCTGCACTGGTGAGAGGAATAATAAAGGATTTCAGGCAGGTTAGCTCTTCATTGTACAAGTAAATCACAAACAAATCTTCGTTTCACACTGTTGCAGCAAAACTTGTCAAACTTACTCCAGGTTGTTTTGGAGGTAGTAGAGGACGCCCAGCTCATTGAGTGTTTTGGCAGAATCTGCAGAGTCTTTTCCCAGAGTCAGCTCCTCCAGCTGAAGGGCTCTGCGTCTCAACAAAGTGAAGCCATACTGACAAAAGCAGAACAGAAAAAATAGATATGTCTGAAAACATTAGTGTGACATTGTGAAACTTACTCACCATATGACCTTTTTGGCGTGCAGTCTTCTGACGGATCTTAACTGACCTCTTCTTCAGTTTCTCAGCTTGTTCATATCTGATGATAAAAGTCTTAAAATGTTAAACTGAATCTCAACTTGGCAAAGTGTAATTTACTCTTAAATATTCTCTAACAACTTGCTTTCTACATAAACACTAAAATAGCTCCACTTACTTGTTTTGTTTCTGATAGAGCACAGCGAGTGACTCGAGCTCCCGGGCCACACTGGGATGTTCTGAGCCGAAGGCATTCTCGCTTATTTCAAGAGCTTGCTTGTACAGCTGCTCAGCATTCCCATATTTCTTCCATTTGACATAAACTCCAGCCAGCTGGTGCAGAGAGCGCGCTACACTGGGATGGTCTGGGTCCAGGGCTGTCTCTCTGATCTCAAGAGATCTTTGTAAAGGTGCTACAGCCTGAAAAAAACCCCTCATCTAAATACATAAACACAAATATCCAGTTCTCACTTGGAAAACAAAAGAAGACATCTACCTGACTCGGGAGGCCCAAGTCTTTGAGAAAACGACCCAAAGTTTCGTACAGGTTTGCGAGCTTGGTCATGTCTTCTTCACTCTCACAGCTCTTCTCATAGTTTTTCAGAGAGTCAAAGTACTCTGTTGCCATGGAACTTTTGTCTTTGCCCACATGCTGCCAATAGGCCAGCAGCTCAGAGAAATGACCCCTGGAAAGAATCAAAACTCAACACATGAGGTTGAATAATATCGCCTACACATGACTCCAGTGAGCACATGTACCTCTTGTAGAGATTTTGGGAGACAAATAGATTCAAAAGACAGAGCTGGAGTTTAGTTGTTTCCTCCTGCTGCTGGAGCAGCCAGGGTAGTTCATCTGCGATCCGCCATGTCACATGATCCTGACTACAAACATACACACAGAGTAATGCACTGAAGAATGGGACTGGTATTTTATACTGTATATGTTGGAGGGGAGGACAAAACCTGAGCTGCTGGCTGAAGTAATGAATAAGTTTCTCTCTGTAGGAAGCAGAGCTGCTTCCTCCACTCAGGAACTCCAGTCTCACAGCCTCACAAGCCTGCCACACACACAAATGAGAACCAAATTGTTTCAAAGTGAACACTTGGATGGCTTTTATCGGCTGTTAATTTGGTCAAGGAGCATAATTACCTGCAGATGCTGAAAAGTGATGAGTCCACAGCGGAGGGTTGTAATGCAGAGTCTGTTCAGGTGGTGGAGCAGAAAAAACAGCACAGGTAACTCCAGCTCTGGGAAAAAATCCATTATTTCTGATTCACTCACTCCATTATGGCTGGCAAATACAAGGCACAGCATCTAAAAAGAAACAAAGTGCGTTATCATCTGCTGAGCACAAAACAGCTATTTGTGTTCAGTTTAACGGAAAGTCAGTTTTAAGCGGATGAATCAATTTACAGGTATGTTTGTATTTAAGACCAATAAGGATGATCCTGTGCTAATGTCACCTCTTTCATCACATGTCTCTCTGTGTCTGTGCTGAGGGAATTTATCATCATGTTGAGCGCCAAGCGATAGAGAGACATGGAGTCCTGACACAGCAGACACTGCTCCAGGCTCTTCTCCAGAGACAAGTCACATCTGTCACTAATGATAATAAAAACAATAATAAAAGAACAAGCAATGTTTAACATATAGGCAAATCACAGTTAGCTTGAATAAAACCATAAAAAGATACAGTGCTGTTTTTTGTACATAAATGAAAAATTTTAAAAATCAAACCCAGAAATAGCTGACCTTGTGATCATCCTTGCCAGCAGTGTGACATATGATGCATTGCAGGTCGATGCAGAGCGGCAGTGCCTTTCCAGCGTTTTTTCCTAAAAATATGAGAAAACGTTGAACCATTTCAGATAATAACAGAAAACAAACTCTTAGATGTTCTAACATACATTTTTTAAATAAGGGGTAATAACTGACCTGGTCTTTGGTAAGTTTAAGACCCATGCTCTGACACTCTGCGGTGACTACGCTCTTGACTTCTCTAGGACTGAGTGGATCTAAGTGGAGTGTGGGCCACAATCTAAAAAATAAAAACATTAGTTACAAATGCAAATAAAAGGTGCCTTTTTAGACAGCTTCACCACTGCATGAGAAATATATAAACACTAGTAAAAACGGTGTGATGCAAATTAACAGTTAGTTTAAGCAAAATGCATCACCTCCAAGCTTGAGGACATGTCTCTACATTGACAGAAACCACCACTCTGACATTAACAGGGAGGGGGTCAATCAGCCACTTCATGTGTCTTTCTGCTTGCTGAAAAAAAAATGAGCCAAACAGGAGAAATGTTCTTGAAATGTAGGAGATAAAAACTGTGCAAAATAGTTTGTTGGAACTAATGCTGACATAAACAAGTTAAGTGTTTGGTTTAAAATGGGTGGAAGGGGTATTTACATGTATTTGGTCAATTGAGTCGATGATGATGATGATGTTTCCTTGATGCCGCGCAGACAGTCTTTCAAGCCAGCGAGGAAACTCCTCCAAGGTTTTACTGGGATCCATGGTTAAACCAGAAAGGGACCAGAAATGCTGCAGCAGCTAAGTGACAATAAACAAAGAGAGAGACGGCAAAGATGATCTCACATGAAGTACGATCTGTATTTTTTTAAAAATAAGCCAATGAAACGAACGTCCTACTTTGACTGTGAGGCGTTTGATAATGAGAACCGGCTCCGAGCTTGTGGAAAGTGGGCGACCGACAAAATGATAAAGGAACAAGGAGTTGGGGGATTGTTTCTGCTGCAGTTCAATCCTAAAACATAATCAGACACTAATTAGTATTGATTTTATTATTCTGCCAAGTTGTAACATAACTAGTAAATTTAGAAAATGATGCAATCTTCATTAAAGTCTGCATGCAAAAATGTTTTTAGTGTTTGTATCTAATGGTTTTAATTAAAAGGAATTCACCAGTTTTGGTCTGTTTTACTCCTTAAAAACCAGGTCTTACCATTTGGAAAGCAGGAGAGACTTTCCTGAGCCTGGACCACCAGAAACCAGCAGAGGTGGTGTGGGAGGCGGGGCAGCTATCATATCATTCAAACGATCTATATACTGAGAACAACATATGTATCACAGAATGAATCAATATAAAAGGGCTGAATTTGAAGAGCAGATTAGAAATTTGCACAAAGAACATCTGCCCTGCCTTCTGGAAGCCTAACTGGGAGGTAGTGCTGTTACAAGCCTGCTGATAGGATTCAATCTGCTCCTGTTCATCATGCAGGTCCCACAGCACGTCTCCAGAGTCTTCCTCATGTCCTTCGTCTATGACAGTGTCCTTAGAGTCCACATCTGCTCCTTCAAAACCCAGCAACTCCTGGATGACGAGCATAAAAAGTTATGAGGGATAAATGGTATAAAAATAATGTTTGTATAAACTTTGTTAGGTATTGAGCCAATAAAAAAATATTTCTTGTACCTGCTTAATGACTTTCTTCAGCTGAGTATAAATGAGGTTAGCTCCGTCTTCTGCTAAGCCACTATGATCCACCACCTAGATACAAATGTTCAATTAACATTAGAACAATCAACAGTGTAGCTTTTAGTGACCAGGAAAACACAGAATGTCACGTTCAAATGCAATGAGCACATACCATCTGCATTTTGTTCAGTTAGTAGTGGCTATGATGGATCTGTACTGTGTAAGATTGCAAGAAACTCTGTGCGGACAAAGAGGGTCAAAGCAGAAGAGTATTCATGCAACAAGTTGTTAGATGTTAAATATTACTAAAAGCCACTTTGTAGAATATTTAATTAGATAAAACAAGAAACAATATATTAGGAAAACATAACTCCAAACTTTTAAAAGTTGCATATGGGTTAATGACACAAAACAAACCGTATGAACACAGAACTGCAGCAGCACTTCAGCTGGTCTTAATGTGATAACTGCCCCCCCATTCTGTTTTGCATTTTTTATTACAATAAATAAGGCACACCTTGATTTTTGCAGCCTTGTCTGCTGTGTTGACTTTCTCCAACAGCTGCCTGATGGGTTCAGTCAAACTGCTATCCCCTTCAGTCCGAAGGTACAGCACCAGTGAATGGCCATCCAGATTCCTCACAAAAGCCTCCTCACAATCCTCAATTACAGAGCTGCAAAAATGCATTTTAGATGAAAATCCAAACAAAAAGGGTTTTTTATTCTAACATAGGTAATCAACACTACATGAGGAGAACACAAGGAGATGTAGAAACAAACTCTACCTGGTAACAGTGGATTTGAGGAGAAGCACGCACACAGAGCTCTTTTCGATCTCTTGTTTGCGTTCCGTGATGTACGAAGCAGCCGTTTCCTCTGGGAAGTAAACATTTAGGTAGAAATGGCCCAAACACTCACACATCTGACGTAACTCTGAAGAGTGTTTCTGTAAATCAAAACAAAAGGCAGAAGTTCTACAAAAATATTGGTGGACACTGATAAGCTAGATCATGCCATGGCCCACCAAATGGTATTAACTTCTGGCCAGGTCCATGTGGGTACTATTATTAAAACTCCTATAAAGAGGAGACCTGTTGACTTCCTGTGGCTATCTATTAACAAACCTTGATAAAGATATCAAGCTCAGCTTTGGTGTCCTGTGTGGAGATGAGGTAGCAGCGCACAGTGTTACTCCATAAGGCCTGGGGGACATGAGGTGACACCTGAAGCAGACTGGCCACCGCAGCATCCCAGTCATCTGAGAAAAACAGGACATACACAGGAATAAATGAATGTGCATGCTTTGAAAAGTACACCGTCATAAACAAAAAATGGTTGTATGTACATAAAGTGATATTGTAAAAGGCAGTTTCAAGAAAAGCCAAACTGTTTGTTTGGTGCTGCTGTTAACTTAGTGATGGGTTTAGGTGCATTTCCAGTAGCATTTATTTGTCAAAGTAAGAGACAGAAAAATGTGTGAAAAGGATGTTTGATGAGATGTGGTGAAGGGACAATGGTCACAAGTCAGGGTTTGCAGCAATGACTACTGCTGACAACTTTTGCACTGCATAATAAACCTCAAACCACACAAGGGGGATTGTTTTTTTCTCTTCAAACTGTTTTGGCAAAAATGTTCTTACTTCTGCCCAACTGGGTGTGGGATGAGTCGTGTTCAAAGGTCAGTAGTTGAGACACAAGTTAATTTATTTATTTTATTTAATCTTCATTTCACCAGGCAAAACATTAAGAACAGTTTCTTACTTACAATGTTGGCCTGAGAGTGCAAAAACACTTAAAAAAATTAAAAATGGGAAGATGGGGAAGGGGCAACAACATAAACAGTATATAAAACATATAAAATGAGCAGTGCATTCATTCTTTAAAACAGTTACATGACTCCTTAAAAATATATTTTAGTCTGTGTTTAAAAGCAGGAACAGAACAAGTGGGCTTTTCAACAAGACTGCAAGGAAAGCCAATTCACTTGAGAGTATAACAGACAGTGGTGAGTTTTAAATGGAGCATTAGTAACAAATTGAATCTCCGAAAGGTAGATTAAATCCAAAGTTAGTGTTTGCAGCAATGACTACTGCTGACTATTTTTAAACTGTGTCCAAACCCACATAAGGGGTCTTATTTTCCTCTTCAAGCTATTTTGCAAAACATATTCTCACCTCTGCTCACATTTGCAAATGGTCCTTCCACATCAATTAAACTGTGTGCAAACTCTGGTCCCCTGAAAGTCTGCTGCAACTGCATCATGCTACCCATAGATGGTTCACTTCCCAACACACCACCAGTCCAGTATTCACACTGCGTTCCTCCAGCTGTGGAAACACATAACAGACAAAGAAGCGCTAAATGAAACAGGTTAAATCAAACATATTGATGGGTGAACAAAGGGTCTCAGTGTGAAGCTATATGTGTCTTACCAGTCACTGTAGTTTGGTTATCATCTGAGTCAGAACCATTTGGACTATAGACATAGATTCCCTGAGACTGTAATTGTTGCAGTTTGGCCTCCAAATCCCTCTTAGCCCGAAGGAGGTCCTGGATCTCTTTTTCTTTTGTTTCCCGAAAAATCTGATCAAATATGTTATTAGAATGGGGTTATGTTTGCTTTTTAAAACTGCATATTGACCATACAGACAAGCATTTACCTTAAACTGCCGTTTTACTTTGTCCCTGTCATGTTCAACAGTGACCGCCCTCTCCATTGCTTGGTACTTGGCCTCAAGAGCAGCTTCTTTTTCTCTGAGGATCTTCTGATAGGTCTTCTGTAGAGCCTGTTTAAAACAATCCGATTTGTGAATCACCTAATAGTTAATGAGTGTTTTGAGGTAAGAACTCATATCTACCTGTAACTCAGCCCTCAGCCTCTTGTTCTCCTCATCCAGCTTGGCTTCCTTTCTTTGCATGGATGCGATCTCATTATTCTTGCTGACACGGAAGATTTCGTACTCTTTACGGAGTCTCTCGTACTCTGCGGCATATTCTAGATCCACGGATCCCGTGGATTTGAAACTGGCCCCGATCACCCGAGGTCCTCGGCGGAACGAGCTGCGCAGGAGTCGGGCTTTGGGCTTCACTTCAACCGGTATTTCACAAGCTTCTCCTCCTTCACCACCATATCCATCCTCAATCACTTCTCCTCCCGGACTGACCAAAGAAGACGCAGTGCCCATGACAAAAGGTACGAGAGGTAGAAAAGTTTATCCTTTTCTGTTGTTCATAATAACTGCTGCGGTGCGGCGACAAACAAGACAGCGATGGATACGTTTTATTTATGTTAGAAGAGCTAAATGCGAGCCAGGAATGCTACATTAGCACCCACAAAGCTAAACCCCAAGCAAAGAAAAAAATAGTTAACCTAACCAACTATTTACTGCAGTCCGAGTGGAGGCTGGCGTTACTGCAGTAATATCGAGTACTTCTAGAAATAACGACGTGGCTGTTCGGTAGATTTTCGTGCAGACTAAATGTATAACACGGTAACGTGTGTGAATATTTTGCATCGATATACTATCGACTAAAACTTCAGCTGGAGTCGAAACTTTATGAAGCTAAAGCTAAATAAACACAAACATAACGGTTCTTTCACAGCCTCTTCCTGGCTGCCTTGGTAACAAGCTCAAAGTACGGAAGCCCGAAAGAAATCAAACTAAATAGATATCGATGTACATGTTTGCTCAACTGCGGTTATCAGAACAAATTTTCTCAAATTTACATTTTGATTTAAAAAATGTCTAAAATGTATTCTTCTGTATAATTTCTTAAATCCAAACCACTGCAGAAGAAATACAGAATCTGTGGAGATTAGCCTATTCTTAGAAATCATAGCTATAAGTTTTAATTGTTAAATTACGTAAATAAATTTACAATTTGATTAGATCTATTATTATAATACTATCTATTAACCAAATAATATAAAAATATACTAATATGTTGTTACTAAGGCACCTATACAGTTCAAGCTGTTTTCTTAACTTTTTTAAACTCCAAAAACTCCCCTAATACCTAGTAGAACTAATGCATTTGCAGATTGTGGTTTGTAAGCATTTTAAATACCCGGGATTTATTTTTTTTTTCAATTAATGATCATATTTCCTTTATTTTATTTACTGATGTTAGTTATGCATCAAAAAGTTAAGTTTATTAAATATGTTCTTTTTATTTTATTTTTTGTCTGTTCGGTGTCATGAAAAATTTCTAAATGCTCTTTCTTTGTGCTAAAAAAACGAAGGAATAATTTGGACCAATAAATTCACAAACTGTACTAGCTGAATTATATAAAAAAGTCAGTCATAAACTAAAAAACTCAATTTTACTTGTATATAGGCTGTAACTATCAGTTATATATTTTAAATAAATTACATATTTGGAAGAAAATTAGATGTTAATCTGATTTCCATGCAGTGAGAAAATAGTTTGTTTCTCAGAAAGTCTAAAACATAACATCCTGTTTCATGTCTGCTTAAGAGACAGTTTAGATCGAATGATGCAGAAGTGTGAAAACCTACTCACACAATTTGGTTTTAGGTTTTCCCCTTTCCTTCAGGGTGTTAGGAGTTATTTTGTACATATAAATAATGTTCAAAGAGAGTAAGTTTTTCATCACTAATTTACATTGACAACTACCTTTGATGAACATAACTTGTTTTCCAACTTCTAGTTTATTGAGGGGACTGTTTGCATTAGTAGTCTACCACTGGGGGTTGATACTAATCATAGGCCTACATTATCTGTCTGGCAATCAGTTCTTGGTATTAGTGAGTATGTAAATGTTTTGGATGCATTTTATTTTTTTATTTTGTTAATATGAGAAATCCCTGAAACTTGTAAGTTTTTTTTTGTTTGAAGCAGCTTTGTATCAAAGATGGAAACAAGTTAATGTCTTTGAGTCACATCTGTTGAATCAACATAAAATACTCACCTTACTTCCTCAACAATTATTGTATGATAAAGGTGCTGTCCTGCAGGGCTGACTCTTGAAAAATAAAGATGGTCAAATTGCAGAACATAATTTCATTTTGTTTACAAATACCCATTTTATTTTATTTTATTTTTACAAATGTTGTAGGAAGTAACAGTTCTGAGCACTCCTCAGTAAGCAAGACAACATATTACATATTTGCATTACATTTTTGTTAGAATAAATATATTTGTTTTACAGTCAGTAAATATTTTTGTTTAAAAAATTATGCAATATTTGTATATAATGAACAAGTTTTGATGCAATTTGTAAAATGAAAAGATTTTCTTCCTCTTATGTCGCCCATTCAAAAGTTGGGAAAAAACTTGTTTTTGACACAAGTTTGTTTCACATGAGCTGCATGTAGTCAAATATTCTACAAAAGTAAAATGGTACTTTCAGTTCCTCAGGAAGATTATGTTCCAAAAAAAACTGTGTTGTGATAATACAGATTGGTAATTCTTTGTGAAATTAACATAAACCAAAGGAGGAGGAACTAAATGTTTATAGAGCAACATGTATTACAACACTTGATGACTTATATCAGTAAAATCTTTCAACTTTTTAAAAAGACAATACTTTCCCTAAAAATGTTTCTTACAAACCATGGTTTCTACTTTTACAAAACAGCTGAAGAAATGTCTTCCTATAAGCTTGATTCAAAAAAAAATACATCACAGGATCCAAAACGCCACTAATGCAGGTCAGTGCAGAAGTGATCTGATTGGCTCTTACCAATGAGCTCCAGGTTGTTGTTGCAGTTTGTTTAGAGATGTGACTTTGAGTGTAGATGATCCTGTATACATGATAGGGCACAAATGCAAAGAGGAAGTTCCCCAAAATAAGGATGATCATCTTGACAGCTTTGGCTTTCATTGGCCGTTCTTCCTGCTGCATGAGATTTCTCAGTTTCAACAGAATCAGTACATAAGAAATAATTATGGTGATGAAGGGGATGAGAAAAGCCACAACAGTGGAGAGCAAAGCTTTAGAAGACGTCTTTTTGAGGTACAACATGCTGCATGTGACAGTTGAGTTGTCATGGTTCTTTTTTGAGAAAAGTGATGGACTCATAAAAGCAGTAACTACCACCCAAAGTATGGCAACAGCTATCTTTGCATACAAAGGCTTCCTAATTGTCTGGGATCTTAAAGGGAAAACTACAGCCAGTAATCTGTCCAGGCTGATAAAACTCATCAGGAAGAGGCTGCAGTACATGTTCAGGTAGAAGAGAAAGCATGTCAGTTTACAGAGGATGCTCCCAAAAGGCCAGTAGCTGCCAGACAGGTGGTAAACTATACGCATGGGTAGAATAAGGACGTAACAGATGTCTGCAATAGATAGATTTTTTAGGAAGACTTTAGAGGAAGAGATGTTTTTCTGGTGAAAGAAGGTCCACAGCGCCAGAGCATTTCCAGGTACGGCGATGATAAAAATCAGGGTGTAAAATATGGAGAGGATGATATCCCACAGCGCCATAGATGTCCTGTCAGAGTACACCTCCACCTCCATGGAATGATTCATAGTTGTTGAGGTGAGAATCACTATGATGTGGCACAAAATACACATAATAACCAGTTATGGCATTTTACAACCCTGATATTCTGCAGTCTCATCATGATGTTCAGTATGCAAACAAAACCGAAAATAATAAATGTACCAAGCCAAAAACATGATGTGAAAATATCTCTTGCAACGTCATGAGTAATTGAAACTTAGGAAGAGGAATTCATTTTGTTTGACACAATTTTAAGCTGATAATACTAAGTCGTTTTCATAAGATAGAAAACTTTTTATAAGATAAAAAACAATTGCATGGGAAAAATAGCATCTTACACCATCTTTTAAGAAAAATTACTGTCATTAAGTACTAAAATCAACTGTTAAGAGCATTAAAAAATTAACTTCTGTAGCTTTAAAATGTATTTTCAAGTAAGTCGTTTGAAAAAATGGTTTTAACTGCCTTGTAATTTGAAAACTGGACTGTTTTTATTCCACCTCGAAGTTTTGATATATGTTGGTCTTCTAACAGGACATAAAAAAACAAACTGCTGTAACAATTTAAATCTCTTTGGATAAATTTTTATTCATAAATGTCAGTTAAAAAAATTATTTGATTTATGGAAGTGCTAAATTCTTCAACAACAAAAAAGCCTAATCATTACACCAATACAGTATATTAATAATCTAATTTAAATATTAAAAGTCCTCTTGCGATATATATATATATATATATATATTGTATTTTACCATTTTGTTCTTTACATTTCTGCTCAGTTTATTTGTTAAACTGTAATTTATTCAGTTTGTAAATTGTAAATAAATAAAGTTCTATAGATGATGTGAAAAGTACTCTGCTATCTGGTACAGTGTTCATAATTATAATCTTACCTTTAAATGCAGCAAAGCAGAATCATAGGGTACTAGCAGAGGAAGACAATACTCGTAAAATGACATACAGGTGAAGAAAGCAGAAGTGAAAAGGTCTGAATATCACTCACCAACTTTTTTACTGACATGAAAGACCCACAGTCTAATGCACAATGTCACAGTCAAACCAGGAAACCAGAAGCAGAAAATGCAAAAGAAAATAACAAAAAACCACCACAGGTTCAGTGCACTACACGCATGCAAGTCTTTATTTTTGCTAGTCCAACACACTTTTGTCTTTACCACATTGTTCATTTATAGCAGGATTTAAAGCTTTACAAAAAAGAAAGAGAAAACCAAATATTTACAAAATCTATTTGTGCAAACATGTTTTTTTTCTTTTACATCACTCTCCTAAAGTATTTAAAAGGCATGCATACAAATAAACTTTGGTATGTTAACAAAACTACTTATTTTCTTAGTAGAAGCATTTACTTTATGTACATGTGGTTGAATCAATTAATAATTTTTCAGTACAGGTTACATTGAGAGCAACAATATGTGTTAATAAACCGAAACCAGCAGTACAACCACTAAGGTTTGCACTTCAGCCTCAACACATGAGTGCATGAAATGTCCTTTGAAGTTCACAATTGAGTTAGGCATGAAGTGAGTTATCATACAACAACTTTGGCAAATAAGCACAATAAAATGAAAAAGTTCATTCTAACAGCTGTAATTTAGTAAAATAAAATGGTAGTTCATATGGGTGAAAAAAATACTCTGAGAAATTTAAAGATAGTACTGAGAGTAACTTTAAATGTGTGCACACATTTTGTATAAATTCATTTAAGACATTTACAAGCGTTTGAATGTCTGTCGACTCCAGAAATATAGAGGATTAAATATTCTACAGTTATTCAATTTCTGCTTTCAAAATAAAACAATGTACATATGTTGTGATTGTAAAGCAACTCTGTAGTGTAGTCCCTACCCTAACTACAACAGAAAAACATTCTTCAGCACAATAAAAGCCTTTCACTTACACTACAAAATAAAAAAACTATATAGACATTTTTTGTTACATTATCAAATATTTTGTCAGAATATCTTGCACACCATTGAGGAAAAAAAAAAATCAAACAATGTGTGATCCAACATTTGAAAAATAAGTGAAGATGAGCGTGAATAAAAGCAGTGTGCGAATGCCAGTGTCAAATAAAATGTGAACATAAGGAGTGCACTGTTTAATACTTTTAAAGTAAAAAAAAAATAATAATAATGAAAAATTAACAACCCAAACCAAAACTATTTTACATGAAACAAAATCAGGTCTACCTGGGGGAGGGGACAAAAATAAGGCTAAGTTGTGTCCTTAGCAGCTGTGGCTGTTGGGATGCTGGATTTACCGTTGTTGCCGTTGTGGGACCTGTAGTTGGTGAAGCTGGGGGTGTGTATGGTGCGGATGCTCTTTCCACCTGGGCCCAACGGTGTGGGTGACAGAGGGGAGGGGGAGAAAGAGGAGGAGGAGGAGGAGAATGAAGAGGAGGAGGAGGAGTGCACTCGACCATTCTGAGTCTGTGAGGAAAATGACAGAGTTTTACCTGTGTGCTGTGAAGGTGCGGGGAGTTTAAGGGATCCGTTAGACAGTGAGGGGATATGGGAGGAGGGGAGGGAACCGGAACGAGGAGCGTGAGAGGACAGGATGGAGGACTTTGTCGCAGAGGGACAGGAGGAGGAAGACGGGTTAATGGGATTAGTAGCATCTGAGTTTTGCACAGACTGGGAGCTGCTTTTAGCAGAGCTAGGATAAAAAGCAGGGATTTTAGAGATGGGTATAGTAGGGGTAGTAGTTTTATGATCCCCTCCCACTCTTTTAGCACTTCCGTTAGCCTGCAAACAGATGCCAGAACAGATACTTGCTGTCAAAATGAAAACTGGTAAAATAAAACATGTAAAAAGACAAGGCGATGTTAAACAAAACTAAAAGTTATTCACATACAGTATGACCGGGCAAACAGATATATATATATTTCTAAAGTACTACTACAGTAAAAGACACCAAAAACAAAAAAAAGGGTCTGTTTTTCCACTAGGAATGTGAGACATATTAAACCGGAAGATATGTTACCAAGAAAAGGAACACTGCAAAGGTTAGACAGCGTGAATGCAAACAGGATTTCCACACCACATGTCTGTGTTAGAGGGGTTGTTAGGCATCACGAGTGGCTGTGGGAGAAAACGGAGAAGGCAAAGATGCACACAAGAAATCGAGTGAATTGGAAAACAACATTAGAGTTTTGAAGAGTGGCAGCAGACAGGGGAAATGTGAACTTGAATGAGTGGGTTATGCCAAGGTCCTGACGGGAAGGAAATATGTTTCACCGTGGGGTTAAGGAAGCTGAGCAGCAATGTTGGGTTTGAGCAGAGTTGCAATGTGAGAAGGGAGGAGGCAAAAACAAGTCGGTTAAATCTGTATTTGAACATTGCCAAAAGAGCCGGAGGAATTGGCGACACTGTTTAGGAACTCAGCTGTGATGTGAACTGGAGATGTGATGGGAACTCAGATGATGACAGGACAGGATTCCACTTTTCTTTGCCTTTTTTCCTTTTTTATATTTAGCCACCAACACAGTGAAGACCATGAGCAGTGTGGACATGCAGAAGCGTACAGTACAGTGATGTTATGGGGTAACAGTCAAAAGTCAAACATGCCTTTGTGTCATTGCAGACTCAAGAGAAACAAGAACAGATCCACAGTTGCCACTGTGGTGACTTTATTTTTATTTATTTTTTTTAAACACTTGACATCTCACAGCTTTTGTAGTCTTTTTATCCCCCTTATATGCTTCATGCTTTCGATTTCCTATTTGTCTTTCCTCTAGTTTCTGGTAAAACCCTACATTAAAACTACCTGTCGGAACTGCCTCTGACCGTCCTGCAGTTTTTGCTGTTTTCCTGCTTTTTCAGATGTAGCCGGCGACTGCCTGGACTTTGTAGACAAAGGAATGGGCATCCGACTAGTTGGGGAAGCGACACTCGTGTTCTGCAAGGGGATCCAAATGAAAAACAAACAAGAAATAAAAAAAGGTAGAAAAAACACACACCATATAGGAAGTATGAGAAGTCAAGACATGAAAAAAATATATTTGTTTAAACACCTCAACAACACCAGTGAAAGACCATGCATCCAGTAGGACCATCAACTTTAGTACATGCAGTCAAGAATAAGGACGTAACAAGAACATCATAAAAATGTCTTTGAAAACCAGTGTGCCATTTGCTGAAAACCTCAAAGTTTTAGCAATGAACTGCAGGAGAAAGATGGTAACCAGGGACCCAATAAAATGCCACCCAATCATGTCACCATGATTCCACAGAGGCGGAAAGCCTCTGGGGTATTTTCCAACATTTCTGAGCACCCGTAAAGTGGATTAATGACTTTATAATTTCAGTGGTTAGGTTTGGAATGAAGGTAGGTTGAAAAGTTAAAGACAAAATCCCAAAGTCTCCTGGAACAACAAGAGCTAGAGAGAGACCTGTTGTATGTTGCTGGGTACACTGAGGGCAGTAGTGGTGTTGGTGTTGGTAGAAGGGAGGACTTTGGGACGAGGAAGGACCTGAGGTTTAGTCTTCTTCTGCAATGAGCTTTTGCTGGCTACTTTCGATGTTCTGGAGTTAGGGAGAGAGGAAGACCTCTTCAGCCCAACTCCTTCTGACCTTTTCCCATTACTTGCTTTAGAGTCTTCAGTGTTGACTAGTTCATCAGGGGAGCATGGTCCCATCTCACTAATAGTGGTCTCCAGCTGCTTTATGGTCTGTTCAAGACTGTCCAGAGTTTTGTAGGTGCTTTTTCGAATCTGATCTGTCCTGCAGACATTGTCTGAATTCTGCCATTTTTGTGTGGTAGATTCTGATCCCTTGGAGGTTTCTCCAAATGATTTTGAGCGTGCGATTTCAAATCTCTTTGCTTCTTTGTGATGCCGAACGGTGCCATCACATTCTTCCTCATCTTCATACACCACCACCTGTAGAGTCTTCTTTCCAGACTTGGTGCTAGTTCGTATTGCCTGTGTTAATGCTGACAGCTGTTTCTTTGGAAACTTAAACTTGAACTTCTTCTTGTCTTGTTTGGCGTCTCCATTTGACTCTGCGTTCACTCCGCCGTCTGTTAATTCTGATATTGAGGATGTGGATGAGGATGATGACCTGGTGTTGTCTGCAGTACTCTGTGAGGAGCTGACCATTTCTCCATCAGCCAACTCAGAACCTCCGGCTTTTACTGGTAGTCCACCACTCCTCTCGTTGTCTGACTCCTCACTCTCCTCTTGGATGGACTCTTCAGCAAGCATTTTCTCAAGTTCCTCCTCACATTCGAAGATGGTGGACAGGCGTTTGTAAGCTGAACGGATATCCATTGGTTCGTTAAAGATGATGATGACAGGCTTCTTGCTAAAGCCATTATCCTGTGGTGATGTAGGATCGGCAGTGTCATTTGGTTTATTTCCTGCACTGCCTACAGTAACCGTCTGAACACTCCCTTTCTTGGCACTAACCAGTTCTTGGTACTCTCCACAAGACAGGGCCTGAACCTTGGTGTTAGTGATCATAAACGCTATGTTGTCTGGGGGTGGAGGCGCTTCTTCTCCAGGTAAGTCTGGACTAAGACTAGCTCCTTCATCACCATCTTCAAGAATAACCTTAGGTTTATCGCTTTTATTACCTGAAGTCTTTTTTGATAGAGGAACAAAAGGTTTAGGTGCCTCCTTAACAGGATTGGCTGTTGTGGTCACCACTTGCTCAGGCACAAAATTTTTATTTAAGGAAACATGCCCTGAATTCATTTTGATTTTCTTATCAGTTTTTGTTTTGTTGACTATTTTCTCCTTCTGAATTTCTGCACCGGTCTTCAAGGATTCGACACGTTTAACTTGCTTCCGTGGCAGTTTAAATCCATTGAGTCCAACAGGTTTAGGTGATATAGGTGGAGGCGTAACAGCAGAGGGTGATTTGGGTGGTGGAGACAGAGGCGGCAGCTGCTGTTGCTGGCTTGAAGATTTGTCAATAACAGTGACATTTGACACCTGTGTTGGAGGCTGTGTGGGCTCTCTGTTTTCTGGGATGCCTTCCAGTCCTGATGGGGGTGGCTGATCTTTGGGAATCTGGCCAGTCACGTAGTATATAACCTGTGAGACAAAATAACATTTGTGACTGCTTTCTAACTTTGAAAGTCTAAAATGTACAGCAAATAACTATGAACAGAATGTTAAGATATAAAAAACATACATACCCCTGGGCTCTGTCGCATAGTTGTGTTTCCGTTTTCATCCATTTCTGGATCTTTATCTTCTCGACTGGAATCTGAGCTCTGCTAGGACAATGTGTGAGGGAATAATATTACTGTGCAACTGGTTTACCAAGTTGCAGCAGATTAACTCTGAATTATCAAAAAAGACTGCAAAAGCAATCATCTAGTGACAATTATTGTAAATATTGACCGTTGTTTTATACTGTATTACTTTTTTCTTACTGCTCTGATAATAAATTTTATATAAAATGTATGCAGGACATAAATGCATTTCACTCTAAGAGCGCTAAAATGATCTTCTTACTTTATTAATTTCTAAAAATCTACAACTGTATTCTAATTTTGGTTACACAGTTTTCATTTGACAGTTTTGTTTTCCAATGAAAAAGCTTTAACATAATTCCAGCAACATTACTTTATGTGTAAATGTTGAACATTGTATCATTTACCAAAAACAGAAGCTTAAACTTGTGATACATCTCCAATGTATAAAAATCTGACAAAGCTGTTTTGAAAAATTGATTTGGAAAAGAGTAAAACTTGTAGCTGGATCGGCTACAAAGGTGTGAAGCTTGTAAAAACGAAGGTGAAATTGTGCAAAGACCAAGAGAAATTGAAAATATTTTTTTCAGAAAATAAGGGAGGGAAAGGTGCATGCAAAGTGGTCAGACTGACCTTTGATGAACCAAGTCTGCAAAAACACATTGTGTCTACAAACGTAAGTTTTAACTACGTTGATTTTCTGAATTAACAATAAAAAACAACATTTTTGTATATATTGTTGATTTTGTATGAAGATTGTCATCAAAAGGAAGACACGAGACAATTTATTTGCCTGTAAGAGAAGTTACAGGTCTTTATTGGTTTGGAAGAAAAGACAAGTGATGATTAAATCAGTTTTCAGAAACATCGTACAAAAGACACAGCAGCTTTTCAGAAGCTCAATTTTATGCAGACTTAATCCTGTCAAGAACCCAGCAGTGAAATCCAGCAGAATCAAAAGGAGGAGGAAAAAATAAGGAGGTAGGGAAAGGAGTGTTGTGGAGGCAGCTGTTATAGTTTTTTTTAGGTTTCTCTTGAGCCAAAGCAAGAGCACAGGGGTTGTAGAAGCGTTAGGACACAGCCATTGATTGTATCAAACAGTAGGTAGAGGCAGGCAGTTAGCTGGGCAGCTGCATGACGGCATATATGTTACCTTTTTCTCTTTGAGTGGTAACAAAGTTCCTGGTCTTAATTCTTTGATTTGGGGCTCAATTCGAGTAGTAGATTCAACCAAATTTTTCACCCCTACATCCTTAACTGTGCACTTCTGGAAAACCTGAAGAGTGGAGAGAGGCCAGAGGGACATAGGGACAAAGGTTTTGAGGAGGACTCTTTAGACCACTGCCATCAGTTGTTCAAATCTAGTGGGCTGCCAAGAAGGATCCTATTTGGCAGCTGTCAGCCTTTGCCACTTCCAAAGAAATCAATCACCACAAGAAAAGATGAAAAGCAACAGACTCCAGCAATACAGAATTGAATCACCCTTAAATCCATTGACTAGATTTGCATATATTTGATAGCATGTGTATGAATGTTTGTGTTTATGTGCATTTCACCTGAAGCTCTGCCATGATCTTATCCCCTTCATCCTCTTCTTCTCTGGTATCAGGAGTGAGGAGGGGAGGTGTGGCAGGTTTCGGTTTGATCTCCAGGACAGCCTTTGCTGGTTTTGGTTGGGGAGAGGAAGGTGGAACATCCTCCTCACCCTCCTGTAAATAGTCATGCTGACTAAATTAATTATTTCTTGCTGCGAAACCATAAAATAAGGCAACAAAGTTATTCAAATGTTAGCATCACAGTGCTAACTAGCGTTGAATTGAACAAAGAACCAGGAGTTACATGGGAAACTTGTAACCACTTTTACATTACAATAATCCAAGTACAAGCGCAACTTATTAGTGGGAAGTGTTTTTTATATTTAGGCAATTATTTATGTACATTAGCCTAATCCATAGTCTTTAATGAGCTAAGCTACTCCATGCCCAACTCTACATACAAACAGGCCTGACAATGATCCTTTTACAACTTCCTTCCTCACTGACCTGTGCTGAGATGCTCTCCTTCCTGGTGGTGTACACCACCTCACCAGAACGAGTCGTCGTCATTCCTGAGCTGGAACTAGTGAAGGTTTTCCTTGGAGGAGGAGGTGGTGGAGACTTATTGGATTTATCAGACCCATGTTTGGACAAACTGTCAGCTTCTGGCTTGATGGCAGCTTTTGAGGGTTTCTCCATTGATGGCTTAGCAGATTTCTCTATCAGAGGTTTTGGGAGTTTCTCCAACCCCTTCTTAGAGGGTTTGCCTAACAGAAGCTCTTCTGTCATGCAGATTAGCAAAATTTTGTAGAAAAAAATATGTTAGAATGAGTTACTAATGCACATAATGAGATTTTATGTACATTTCTTATGGTTACACAAAGTTTGATTTGTACCTGACGGTGGCTTGACGGGGCTGGGAAGGTTTCCCTGCTCTACAATCCCAGCAGAAGGCAGTAGCTGGTTTTCTTCTACCCCTAGGTTTGGAATTCCCTTCATCATATTAGCCTGGGCTTCTTGAAGGATCTTCTCAAACTCCTTTCCATCATAATGACCCATGTTCTGCCTTTTCTCCTCCCACTCCCTCTCTTTAGCCTGCAGGTAAAAACAAGTAAAAAAAAAAATAAAAGACCCTCAAACTTCTCTGAGCAGTAAACTGATCTTTAACAGTAAAAATCGAAAAACACAATGGAATTGAGATTTTGATGAATTTCATTTTCTGTTTAATACACTCTAAAAAATGAAATGTTGGATTTACTTAACCATGTTATGTCAACTGGTTCCACTTAACTGAGTTGAGTAA